>JAZKJV010010274.1:0-72582 GCA_037367405.1 Ottelia alismoides | reverse complement strand
TTTTTGTATACTTATATCGATTAAAATATTTATTTTATTTATTATTCATTATTTTTATAAATTTATATTTTTATAATTTTGTAAATATTATTTTATAATATATGTACATATTAAAACAAGAATAAAATATTCAATAAAACACAAAAATAAAATACTTGCAAAAAAGACATAAGTAAAATACCAATATGTATACCTATATAGATTATACGTCTATTTAGTTAATTGTATGTACTACATCATAGAAATAAAATAAAAATATATTTAAGTTTATAAAACCAAGATATAAATATGTAAAATAATAAACAAATTTAATAAAATATAAAAATATAAATGAAAAAAAAAGATTAAACTACATAAACAAATATACATATATATAGCCCTTAAAAGGGAACCTATATTTTTAAACCTCGAAAAAAATAAATAATAAAAATATAAATAAAATATTTCATAAAATAAAATAATTTTCATTTAATAACCTAAAATTAATAAAACCGTTCATTGTTTTTAATTGATTTAACAAATCTTTTCCCATGATTTTTCTTGGTTGGTCTACGTGGACCAATCAGGAGGGCCCGAGAGTTGGACGTGGGTCAACTCTCTGACCCGCCTCCTGTTGCGTGTCAAACCTTGGTTTCTACCCATTTTTACGGATTTTTGAGGCTCGCTCTTTCACCTATTCATGATACATCCTTCACGACTTTTTCTCCCCATCTCTCGACCTTACACGCCCATGCATTGCTTCGAGGATTGGATCACGATGCGCTCAATCATATAAATATTTAAATATTTTTGGAAAATTTGCAAGTGAGTCCCTGGATTTTAGAATATTGCATTTTCGTCCCTGCCAAGAGTACATGCTTAGTCACGTGACTTTGGTAATTTTTTTGCAAGAACATCACTAGGAGTTTGTTTATTTCTGATTGGTCCAAAAATATTTTACTTTCATTATAATTTTTGTGGGAAAATTTCACTCAAGACCCCACAGTTTTCAATAATTACAAAAATACCCCTGTCAGGAGTGTATTTTCTCTTTGCTTCTAGTATTTATTTCATCCATCTAGAAAATCAGAAAAAATCCCCCCCAAAAAGCATTGTGCTCCTATTGCATTGCACATTCACAACATATTTTTGTTTTACATTTTGAGTCATTTTATTATTTATAAAAAAATAAAAAGTGTCATTTTCGTCCCTGTTTGCATTATAAGATCCATAAAATTATAAAAGCTTTTTGAAAAATTCCCAAAAAAATATATTTTTGTGTATTTTGTGTTTTTAACTTGCAGACCAAAAATCACAAAATATATAAAAGAAAAATCAAAAAATAGAAAAACTCTAAAAACCTTCATAAAAATTATAAAATCCAAAAAAAAATCCAAAAATCATATTTTCTAAATCTAAAATTTCTCTATTTATTATCTTTTTTTTAAAAATAATTTGGAGAATTTTAGTTACTGTTTGATATTTTTTATCTCCAATTTAATTTCAGATTTATATTTTATTCCTTATTTTGAGTATTTTGGACTTCCAAAATACCAAAAAATAGCAAAAATATAGAAAAATCACAAAAATAATAGATAATTATAAAAATCATAAAAATATTTTATTTCCTGTATTTTGGATATTGGCAATGAATTGCACAAAAATGATTGTGATGTATGTGTCTATCTAAGTACTAATTTTGTGGGGTTTTAATTTTTTAAATTTTTAATTATATTTTATATTTTGATTTTTAATTCTCTGATTTTGTACTTTTCTTTTTTATTTTATATTTTTTGTATTTTCCTTTTCTTTTAAAATAGATATAAAGCCATTATAGAGAATATATATAAGAGAGATAATCATTTATTGCATTTAAAAATTAAAAAAAAACCTTTTGAAAACATAACTTCGAGATCGAGTAAAAATCAACCTAAGGAGACAGTTGCTTCTCTGAGTTCGACCTTGAACTTACCAAGTAAAAAATGAATTGATCTCTCGCTTTTAATTGACACATTAATTAAAATTTGCAATTTTTGATTAACCCTTAATTACAGCATGCAATGAAATACGAACATCTTCGAATATTAATTCGATAAAATTAAGAGGATAGTTTATGGGTTCTTCAATCACTCAAATAAATATCTATCTCCTAAGCTAATTTGCCTTTGAGATGCTTCTTGAAAGATTACAAATCGGTCTAGTTCTTTGAAACCGAGCCACTAAACACGAGGCAAAGGGTTTCTGTAGCATCATCACTTCCTTTTCTTAATCATATGTTAGAGAATATTTGATTGATTCAAAACTTCGATCAATTCTATTCAACATTCATCTTTTCATCCAATTTCATCAAGCGAGATAATAGATTCAGAAATTATTTTTTAATATGTGTGGAAGGCAGCAAGAGGGGAGTATGATTGTACCTCTTTTGGGTCTCCATATTGGAGACCAATATTTGCATGCATCAACAGATGTGACCAGTTGCCTTGCAGTAGCCCTGGAACAGTAGCAAAAAGGGGGGAAATGCAACATCTTTCAGGAGTTTGGCAACATCAACTTTAGATGTTGTAGTAGCAGCTCAACCCTTCAGTTGCCTGGAACTTCAGCAGTTGGAAGCTTCAATTGGCTACTGCATGCGGGAACAATAGTTGATGAAGAAGGGAAACACAACCCTTCTTTGGTGTAACTTCAACTGCTGGTCAGGAGATGAGGTAGCATATGTTATGGATGCAGCAATAGCTGCACTTGAATGGCTCCAATGGCTTCGGAAATTAGCTCCAATTGCTCCAGAAATTAGGAACCCAACAGGCAACAGTTGTTGCCTGGAGGCAGCAGCAGTAGGCTCCAACCGCGTGAAGGAGAAGGGTTGCGATCGGCCGGAGAGGAGATAGGAAAGAGATAAAATATAGAAGGAAAGAAGGTCGTGGTTTCATATAAATAAGGGGGAAGAGTGGCTCTTGTATTGCCAAGTGGAAGGGAGAAAATGCCAAATGGAGGGAGAGAGGGAGAGCCAAATCACGGCTTTTTCCGATGACATGCATTACGACGCAATTGACTTTTGGTCAATTGCGACCGAACAAATTTTGACCTATGCTCTATAGATCGATCTAGACAATTTAATATCGATCGATGATTTTATCGAATCAAATGGATCATAATTTGGTCAGTCATCCGAATGTTACATTACATGCATGTTGCATAACTTACACTGCATTTAACTCAATTGCGTACGACACATTAATCCCGTGCATTTGCACCTCGCATTATTTGTATTTGCATGCGAATTTAACGACATTTAATTGGATCGAGCCATTAACCAAAAACCTCCGCGCCTAGGAGCGTCATGGTCGACCGAAGTGCATCCATGAGAATCATCCATTCAACAATGGAGTCACATGATTTAAAATGTATCATCTCAACACTCGAAGGTTCTTGTATTTGCGTCAAGATCAACCTGTTGCACGCCCACGTGGTGTAAAGTGGGGAAATTGCAATCACGCCGCACAGACTTCTAATGACCGCATATAAGTCCATTTTGGACTGTTTTAGTTTTATTTTAGGGCTTTTTATCAGTTCTCTCTTTTTGAGAATATCAGTTGTGCTCCCGATTTTTTTGCCGTTTTATCATTTGTGCCATCGGGTTAGTGTCGTCCATATCGAGCGTAAGTGGAAATTACCTTTCGGGCGCAAGGGGAATTAAATATAAAAAAGAGATTCGGAAAGTATTCCACATCCTCTTCCTCCTCCACCGTCATATTCCTCTTCCTCCCCTTCTCTTCCTCCTCCCCGGCACCTCCACCTCCTCTGCCCCGTACTCCGTCGTCCGTTGTCCGTCACCAACTACATCACCACCACGCCGAAGCCATAGACGTCACACTTCTCCACTTCCGGTCGCCTTCCGCCCGCCTCCCACCAGCAACCTCATGAACCCGAAATCTCTGATCCGCACGTTGAGCTCCGCATCCAGTAACATGTTGCTCGATTTCACCCCATGTTGCATGATCGACGGGCAGAAGGAGCGGTGCAAATGCACAGACCCCTTCGCCACCCCGAGCACGATCCGGAACAGTTGGCCCCAATTCAGAGGTGGATTGGGGTTGTTGGCCCTATTGTGAATGTTCGAGTGGAGGTTCCCGTTGGGCGAAGTCGGATATAAGGAGCTAGAGTTTTGATGTCTAATAGTATACGCAGACGGCATGAGGTTGGTGTGTCGTGCCTTTCCGAGTGTCGGGAGCTCGCGATTAAAGTCCTCGTGGGAAGGTATGATGCTAGAGGTCCGGAGCTTCTTCACGGCGAGGATCAGGGAGTCTACGGTGGCCTTATAAATGGTGGCCTCAAGGAGGAGGAGGAGGAGGGAGATGAAGAGGATGAAAGGAGGGGGGGGGTATTTGGACGGTTACGTCCCTTTTTAACCATACCACGATTTGAAAAACTATAGTTAAGTTCAACTCGATGACGGCTAAAGTTACGGAAGGACACAAGTGATAGAACGGCGAGAAGTTGAGAGCACAACTAATATTCCCAGAAAGAGAGGGGTATAACTAAAATTGCAATATCTCAGAAGGGAACATCTGATTAAAAATCCTTTATTTTACTTCAAAAAGTTACAAGACAACCGCTATCTTGTTTATTGAATATTTTGCAATCCACCTATTCATTTTTAAGAAAACCGTCTTCTTTGAGAGCTAGTTTAATTCTCTTTAAAATGAGCCATTTTGGGTATTTTCATAAACAAGCGTGAGTTGGTTACCATTTTTAGAATGCACCCTTGCTTCTTGTTTATTGAATATTGGATATATTTTTGCACGGGTCTTGTGTCAACCCATTATAGATTAAGACATTAAGTTTAATTTGTGAATTGCTTGTCCAATTTTTTCAGGACTTAAATTGCGGTATTCTTCAAAACCAGAATTATCTTGAGATAGCCCATTATATCCCACATGTATCATGATTTATTGATACTTTATTTGATTATTTTAAATTCCAAACATTACTTTGTGTTGTTTGTTGTATTTTTATTTTTAATTAATTCATTTTAAATACAAAAAAATTAAAATATGCATTACTTCACTTCTGCATTGCACTACATCTCGTTTTTTCTTAAAAAATTGCACATCCATCCTAAAAATCAGAAAAATACTTCAAATCATGTATCATGCATCAGGAAATTTAAATTTATGGATTTTAGGGTCCATTTGATGCATATTTCTTGTTTTCAGTGTCAGCATCATTCCCCTATGAAATATTGTCAAAAAGTTATTTTATTTATTTTATTTTCATTATATATATAATACCAACAAATATTGTAAAACCTTGAAAACTTGAAAAATATTTAATTCATATTTTTACTATATTTTTATCACCCTCGAAAATAATTAAATCATGCTTTTTCTCCACATTTTATCCTCTTCGATGTTGGTAATGGGATACGGATTTTTTCCTTCTAAAATCCGCTCTAATCCAGTGATCGAGTGAGATGAAGGAGCACTCCGTCGTATATTACTCTTTGAGATTTTTCCAACGAGTCCAAGAACATTAACATCCGAGTTTGGAGATTCAAGTTATAACCATTTAACGAGACCGAGTCGGGCTCCATTTCAGATCCAAACCAAGATCCAGATCCGGATTTGCACCACATGGAAATAAATTGGTTCGTTCCCAAAGCCCTAGCCAAAAGAGCATCCACTTTTTCCTCCCTTCCCTCGTTGGAGACCTCATTGGAGCGCCATCAGAGCTTGTCAAAGTGCGTTGGATCGACAATCCGAAGCCACCGCCACATAGAAGAGATCAAGTTCTTCCTCATGCACCGTTCTCGTCGTCAATGGAACCCCTTACACGTCATTTTCCATGGGCAGAGGTACAAAGGAGACGAGTTTTGAGATACAATGTCTTATTACCCTCTTTACTAGAGGTTTTCATGCTATTATCGATCACATATGTTCCCCATTAGAACCTTGGTTATGACCTTCACTTTATAATGGAATTCTAAGACTTGGTTATCTTGTCCCGGAGCTATATGTACCTGGAGACGAAGTGAGGAGATCAAAGGTTGTTGTACCTTTACATTTATGGGTTTTACTTACTTTTATGGCTTTACATGGGTTCTTAATTGCACAAGTCTTGGTGTCAGAAGAAATTTATCTGAAGGGGCATACTTGAGAGTTTGGTTAGGGGTCGTGGTTGCATTGGCAACGTTTCTTTGTCTTCCAGCCATTCTGGAAATTGCTTTGGTCGTAGTTGTTTCTCTCAAAGTAATTGTAGATTTATTGTCTTTACTAGGAGCCATTATTTTAATGCACTTTAATGACAAATACGAAAGAAGATATAAATAGATTCGGTGTTGAGCCCCTTTTCATTACTCTAAATAAAGAACCTCAAAGCATTGAAGTTGATTCAGGAGACAATGTCACTCCATTTGCAACTGCTGGATTCCTCAATAAACTTTCATTTTGGTGATTGAATCATCTAATGAAGAGATATTTTCAGAAATTATTGAAGGAGCAGAACATACCTCGATTGCGCACCATTGATCTGTAACATCCCAACCCCAAACATAGTACCATACCTAAAACTCACGAAGTATGAGTGTGGTTTATAAGTGGTGGGGATTACTACTTGTCAACTTGGGCTTAAGCATTTTGAGTGGTTGTCAACGGGTCCATCTGGGCCCGAACCCAACAAGTTGTCAGGGCCAGTTTTCCTCGATAACGGACTGGGGACCTAAGCTCGGGACGTTACAAATTGTATCAGAGCCAATTTCTCTCTGATAGTGGAAAGGGCTACCCGAGAGGTGGAGCCACCCCTACAAAGAGGTAGGAGGAAATGGCTACCCAGAGCGTGCAGCCGCCACTGTCACTGGGAATAGGTGATGGGTCATGTCACAACGAGGACGTTGTGAATATAAGTGGGGGAGGTTGTAACACTATACCCCCAAACATAGTGCCACATATAAAACTCACGAAGTGTGGATGTGGTTTATAAGTGGTGGGGACTACTACTTGACAATTTGGGCTTAAGCATTTTGGGTCGTTGCCAACGGGTTCAATTCGAAGCCGAACCCAATAAGTTGCCAGGGTCAGTTTTCCTCGATAACGGACCGGAGACCTAAGCCCGGGATGTTACATGATCGAGCTGAAACTTGCATAATTTACTCAATGAAAAGTTGAATGTGCATATTCAGACACCTCCATTTGTCTTTAGGACCACTGCAGATTGCTATTGGTGCATCATTTTAATTAGCGGGATCTTTGCATTCCTTAAGATACTTACACCGTCCTCTAGCCGATAATTCTGAAATCTTTCATTAAATTGGCCGAACAAGAGGACAACTCTCGACTGGAAAGTTTCTTATTGGGTCTGGCTTTATCTGTCATGGCTATTACTTAGCATATGGTTGCACATAATTGTTACAAACCCAAGCCCGCAGAAGGTGTCTGCATATACCCTCCGGTGCTGCAAGTTGGCCCCTACCCTTTCCCTTGATGAATCCCTTTCCTTATTGTATATTTCATCCAATGATATTATTCTCATACACCGCACATTCACATCTGTATACTTTCATTGGCATGAATAAGATATGATCGGGAGAGGTCTCCCATGATTTGGGGGTCATTAGTTTCTTGTTTCTTTTTCCTTGTGTAGAATAGCATGGTGAATGTCGGGATCCAAAACCAATGAAATTTTCTTGAGACATCTTCTTTCTGTGTCAAATCTACGGCTGAGCCATGATACACACAAACACGGTGATCGTCGGTGTAAGTAATTCAAAGCCTGTAAAGGTTACTAGAGTCGATCTTGTTCAAGGCGATTATTGTCATATGGGTGAGATTTTCATGATGAATGGGTAGATGGAGTTAAGTGCTACAAGGGTTTGGGCATGCACCATTGGAGCCCCGGGTATAAACTTAGGCACCACGAACCCAACAGTCGTGTTGGTTGATGGACATGTTGCTCGACACATCAAGGAGTCACAACGCGATGTCCAGCCTCAGTACTTGCGTTCCCTTAGCCCAATGCTTTGAGTTCGTGCCAAGTAGTCATGGTTGGTAGTCTAGTATTTTACTTGTTTACTTAGGGTTAACACTTGTGTACTACCTGGTGTAAGCCCACATTGGTTGGTATTCCGTGTGGGAGCACTGAGAAGGGAGTTTCGGGAAATGTGGTTAAACGAAGTCGAGAATGAAATACAAGACTCATGTGCATATGGATGTTCAGGATAGTCGTGGGGATTCCGACTATGGTAAGAATGATAGTAGTAATCGCCGTATTGACTCGTGCCCTATGCCTTTGTGGACTCTTACACATGGGTAGTGGATTTGGGCAGTTAGCGATGATTCTTTGATAAGTGAAGCTAAGTGTATGTGTTGAGAACTTAGTTAAGATGCTTTGTACCCTACCGCATGCCTGCGGAGGAACCCCAACCCTAAGGCCTTCTTATTACCTTAGCGCCATTGTGTCAGGACTCACGTAGATCAAGATCATAAACTATCCACGAAGCTCGGGTTATTCATAGCTAACGAGAATGACTATAGTTTTTTTTCTTTGCGAGGTCAGTTTACCCAATTGTTTCTTTTGCATACTTCTTTGGTACCTTATTCATTGTAATTTTAGTATCGTACTGACAACTTTGCTCATAACATACATTTGTGTTAGATTACGTAGGCTCTTAGAAGCAACCACGATAATGAGCGGCTAGGGATTGGAGCCATTGTTTTGGTGCAACTACATGTTTTTTCATAGTGCAATGCTCGTAAATAGTTTTTACTTGTAGTTTTATTTCGTATGTACTTGAGTTTTGTTGAGATAAATGAGATGTACAATGTATGCATGAACAAATTTTTTGATGCGAACATGTAATATTTTATGGACATGGTTTGAAATTAATGATTCATGGGTATGTTATGAATGTAAAAGAAAAAATGGTAAATTGTAGTAATCTTTTGCGCAAATTTCTTCTATTTATATTTATATCATGTATTTCGAATGTGGAATGTATGCACGTGAAATCTGTTTGTCGAGTACCCGAATCGTAGGGGGACGCTCGTCACAATATCCGTCTCTCCTTATATCCACGGATCATGTTTATGCAATCAATTTTTTTATTTATTTTGGGATGTTTCTCATCTTAATATTTGTAAAAATCAAATTTTCCACTATTTCCAAGTTCCTTTCACGTGTTTTCAGTAGAGCTACCCAAAATACGGGTCGGGACGACTAGACCGAGGTTCCAAAGCCCTTTGCTCAAGGTCTGAACCAGGGTCAGCCCATGGGCCACACAATTTTCTCTCTCTTGTTTTTTATATTATTTTGATTTACATAAATAAAAGTTTTGACCACCATTTATATATTGTAAATCTAAATCAACTGCTGTATGTGTTACTACATAAGATAACTATTGAATTTAATGTAACACTAATAATGCAAAAGAAGATTTTAAATATATTCTATTAAACGTATGTGTTATTATTTTTAATATATTTTGATATATTTGCATATCAGGTCGAGTCATAGGGAATCTGTCCACGGTCAGCCTATCTAACGGACGAGTCGAACCAGACCGCCACCATAGATCAATTGGCTGTTTATGAGCCGGCTAGGCGGGCAGGCCGAAAATCCGAACCAAAGATGGTACAACGTCAGTCCATTTCGCGAAGGCGCGGTAACTAAACGCTCTCGAATCCTCGACAGTCTTCGTTGGAGACCCCTCCCGCGCGCAGCTCTCGCTCTCCTCCTCTTCCCCGTCGACTCCTCCGCCCTCGCAGGTTCCTCCCTCCTCACATCTCCATCTCCTGGAATCATCGACTGCGCCTCTTGTTCTTCTCCTTTTTTGACTATCTTGTTTTGTATCGCCGCACGAGTCCTCGACGAGCCGTGCAAGGAAAATGTAAAGCTGTTTTGATGTTTTTGGTCTTCCTACGGCCATTTGATCGATGTTTTTCGGAGTTCGGTCACCGTGGTTGTTGGACGCCACTAGTGGACCTGTAAACGAATCCCTTACGAATCCAGTTCTGAGAGGAATTGGATGTGAGAAAGTATTGTTAATATCGGAGTATTCGTTCGAGTCAATATATAGGAGTACACATATTATCGGAATCCAGTTATATTATTGCATTTCAAATATTTTTTCCACCTTGACGTCATGAAAATACACGAAGATACTTAAAATAAACAAAGTAATGTGCATAAAATTCCATGCATTGGTTTTTTACATATTTTGCCACCCGTGTCTTATTAGTAGATTTATTGCCTGCATATTAAAAATTTAACGTACAGGTGTAGCTACACAGAATGTGCTGAGAAACAAGTAGATAGATTGCGATAGATTCAAATGTTTTTCTTTGACATTTGGTTGATATAGCCTAGCCAGATCAGGTGCTGCAGTACTATGTGACTCTGACCAATGAATTTACAGACATAAAGAAGTCATGCTCGGTATCCTGATTTGGATATTGGATATCTATCTGCTGACTTATCATGCGGACGGCCAGGTCGTTAATTGGATGGATTGTTTGGACGTGTTTAGAGAAATTATGAGATGCATTTGAACGCCATATGGTTACTGGAACACACACATGCAACAACAATTCTCATATTTTTTTTCCAATAAATATAAAGATTTATTTGTACGTAATCACATGGACTATAGGATGAATACAGTACTCAACCTATACTTTATGAGTGTTATACTTCCCAACTTGGATTTTTTTTGAAGTCTAAAAGGTAGGGGGAAACACTCAGTGGTGTCCACCCCAAAATATATTAAAAGGGAAAGAGGGAGAAACAAAAATTAACAAGTGATCCCAAAGGGACGCGCCCCACCCATTACAGGTTCCAATCAACCATCAGACGATTAACTAACGCACACACATTTTCCTTGTAAAAACGCTGTCCCGAGAAGAGCAGGTCGTTTCTTCCCCTCCAAACCGCCCATAGGATGGCCATAGGCAGAACCCGCTCCCTCCGCGTTCTATGGATGTTGGCATGGACCAAATCCCAAAAGGAGAGGAAGTCACCGCTGCTGCACCAAGCCGGACCCAAATCCAGCCAAACATGGGTTACCACGGAGCAGGTGAAGAACAGGTGCTCGATCGATTCTATTGCCGCGTGACAAAGAGGGCACATATCAGAGATTACCCCGAGCAGCCTCATGCACCTATCCCTCGTCATCAAGCGCTTACGCCTAAGGAGCCACAAAAAAATGCTATCCGCTTCGGGAGCTTCAGAGCCCATATCATCGAACAATCTCTGTAAAGCAACTCTGAGCCAGCCGGGGGGGGGGGTCTAGAAATTGCACCATATGCCCCTCTCACCGAGAAGGAGCCCTCCCTCCATGCCCAGTGGTCCCTGCCCTCACCAGGCGGACGCACCTCCCGTAGGGACTCCAGTAAAGCCAGGAAGTCGTCGAATCTCTGATCGGAAAGGGATGCCGCGAATGTGGGGCACCAAAGGCCATCGCTCCAGCAAGACGCGACCGAGCAAGACTTGTCACCTGCAATTGCAAACAACCGGGGAAATCGAGAGCGCAATGCCCCACCTCCCGACCAATCATCAGACCAAAATGCGAAGGACTCCCCATGCCCGAGAACAGGTCTAAAAAGGGCGAGGTTGCTCACAAATGTCTTCACCACGCTGCGCCAGAACGGGGACGAAGAGCTGCTGCCAACGATCAGCGGGGGAGGGGTACCGGTAACGTCATAAATTTTTCGAATCGCGGCGCAAGCGAGGTCATTACCCGGACCCCAGATCCTGCTAGCCCATTTGAGGAGAAGAGCCTCATTCATTTGTTCAAGAGATTTCACCCCCAGACCCCCATCCTCCTTATGATGTAATACCTCCTTCCAGCCCACCAAGTGTATCCTCCTATTCTCGGCCGTACCATTGGCCCATAAGAAAGCGCGCATGCGCTTCTCCAGCCGCATCCGCAACCCCTTTGGTATCTTGCGATTTGATAGAAGGAAAATAGGGATGGAGGAGAGAACGGATTTCAATTGCACTAGACGCCCCCCTTCGAGAGGACCGCAACCTTCCACCCCGCAAGCTTCGCTTCAACCTTCTCCACCACTCTCAACCAATCGCGAATCTGAGTCCTCCCCAGAGACAAAGGAGTTCCCAGGTAATCAATAGGAAGGGATGATCTCCCCGAGCCCAACACCGCCTCCAAGTTTTCCGATGCCAGCTCGCCTGCCCAAAAGGGATGAATACCGACTTCATGTTGTTTTTCGTCATGCCCGATAATTCTGAAAAAAGCTCAAGCGTCATCGCCATGCCTGTAGCCTCCTCAATACCCCCCTCGATGAAGAAAAGAGTGTCATCAGCGTATTGGGCGATCGGGACCTCGAGCCCGTTCTTCGAGAAGCCTCTGGTCAGCCCGTGCGCAGCAACGCCTTCCGCCATGTCAGAGAGGACATCAACTGCGATAATGAATAACATAGGCGCGGGGGGACATCCCTGGCGCAACCCTCTGCGAGGTTGGATCCAACCCCCCTCCGGGCTCCCGTTGACCAGAATTGAGAAAGACGCCGTAGAGATGCAACGTCACATCCAAGTGATCCAAATGTCGGGGAAGCCCTTTCTCTTGAGAACGCTCCACAGAAATCTCCAATCCAATGTATCATAGGCTTTCGAGAAATCCACCTTCCATAGAATGCCGCTAGTACCCCCTCTCTTCCAATCCGCGATAATCTCAGACGCGAGCGATACGCAGTCAGAGATCTGACGACCGGGGACGAAAGCCGCCTAAGCCGGAGAGACAATGTTCCCGAGGATAATATTAGCCTTCGGGTGAAAACCTTCACCGTGATTAAGTATATAGCATTTGATACGGCAATAGGAAAGTCCCCGATCGAGGAGGCCGCCGAAGACTTAGGAAGAAGGACGAGGTGGGCGCGATTGATTCTATCAAAGCCCGCGTAATCCGTGCAAAATTCTTTAACAACCTCCAGCACCTCCACCCCAATAACATCCCAAAAATCCTTATAAAAGGAGATCGAGAAACCATCAGGACCAGGCGACGAGTCGTCGTTGAGGTCCCATACAACATCCTTCAGCTCCTCCAGAGTTACATCACAAATCAATTTGTCGCAGGCATCCCTCGCCACAGACCTGGTCCTCCGATCCCGCCACCTCCAACATCTTGTAATGGTTGTGGAGGTAAACTCCCTGAAGTAATTAGAGATGGCAACGCCCATCTCCCCCGAACCCTCCACGCGTGCACCATCGATAGTGATAGAGCGAAAAGAGTTATTTCTACGCCTCCCATTGGCACAACGATGAAAGAAAGAGGTATTTGCATCCCCTTCCCTAACCCACCTTATCCTTGACCTTTGCCTCCACTCCGCAATGCGTTTCTTTTCCTCGATGATGAGCTTTCTTTGGGCCTACGCGCGAGTCGCGAGCTCCTCGGAAGATAGATCTCTACTATCCTCCAGCACGTCCAACAAATGAATGGTCGTTTCCGCTTCTGCTTTAGCCGCCGCCCTAGTCGATCTCGTTTCCCTCTTAAACACCGCAAGTCGTACTCTCAAAGAACAGAGCTTATCGTGGAATTTCTTCGTAGCAGATCCAGATACTACCGTCTCCCTCCAATGCAACGTCACCACCTCCCGAAAGTTAGGTTCCTGCAGCCAGCATTTCTCATCTCTGAAAAGACCCCGCTGAACAGGGGAGTCTCCTGACCACCACAAAATAGGGTTGTGATCAGAGCACACACTAGGCTTCGCCTCCACAGACGCTAAGGGGAACCTTTCCCCGGCCTCCTCCGAGGCAAGGAAGCGGTCAAGGCGCGAACGAGACCTAGCATTCCTCCAAGTATAACCGATGCCCGTGGCGTCTAGGATCTCGAGACCAAGCATGTCAATGGTGTCCGCGAAAGAGGAGGAGCCCGGGTTCTGGCCGCCCCTACCAGTAGGCCTGTCCGAAGATAATAGAGTCACATCAAAATCCCCCCCACCAACCAGGGGGTCCCAGCCACGAACCGAGCCGCTTCCACCAAATCCTCCCAGAGCTGCGGACGTAACCCCACCTCACACGGGCCATAAGCGCACGAGACCGCGATCTGCATAGAGGACCTAGTATTGTCCAGAAGCACTGTTAAGAGGTGCCTCCCATGGGACATGGAGTTGAAGGCCCACCTCGAGGATCGCCAAGCCACAATCATCCCACCTGAGGACCCCGTCCCCTCCAGGGACCTGAAATGATCAACTTCCCCGGCACCGAACCCCTTCCAATCTTGCTCCGTCAAACTGTGAAGCTTCGTTTCTTGAAGGAGAACAATGTCGCAAGCCCACTCGACGAACCGTGCACCCACCATCTTTCTTTTGTCGGGATCCCCCAACCCTCTCACGTTCCAGGATAAGATCTTCATATGGAACCTTCGACGCTCCCCCTAGTTTGCACCACATCGGCTACCTCCGCCACAAGGAGTTTGAACGTGGATCCTGGTTGCGCTGAGGACCTGATCGCCTTGGCTCTGTTCCTTCTTCGATAGCGCTTAGCGCTTCTTCCCACGTTGGCCTCTCCCTCCTGGACCTGGACAGAAGTACCCTCATCGGATGGATTCTCATGCAAAGGAGGCTCGGACCGCGATGCCGCAGAATGTGTATCGGACCGGAGGCTAGCCCCTTCCTCTGAAATCATAATTGTAGGCGCCGCAACAATGGAGACGTGGGGCACTTCCGCCCACGTAAAAGGGAAATGACTGGTACGGGCCAATAGAGGTGTCTGACCCGAAAAAAATGACGCCCCCAACGCTGAAACGGGTACCTGGATCGCCCTTCCACTTCCCGACTCCGAGTGGAACCATGTATCCAGAACATGGTTTGTAATCGGATCAAGCCCCTCACCCGCAGAGGTAACGAAGGGTGTCCCACGTGCCGGTACAAAAGGCGGACCCACCAAAGCATCGACCACGTTGCCATGCAAAGGGAATGAAGTTGGGTGCAGGGGAAATCTTTTTTGGAACGTCTCGAACCGCCACGTGTAGAAGTTAAGCCGTAACTCTTCGTACAAGGGACGTCTCGGAAACCCAACCGCCGTCTCCACGTCCGAGGCAGCCCACGCCCCCTCAACTGCCGCCGTTCGCGCTTCTCCGGCAGGAGGCGGAGGCGAAGGGATGTCGATCATCAGCTCGATCGGGAAGGAGTACCCACCGATCTTCAAATCCGTAAAGCAGCTCCTGTCGCCAATGGTGTCGAGGAAGGCCTTGGAACATTCTATCACGATGGTCGTTACGTCGATCGCGGTTCCCAGCCTGAGACCATTATCGATCACCTCACGAACGGCTCCCCACTGCCGCAATGGCTTTCGCAGGCAGTCGACGGACCGGGACAAGAAAGGGACTCCCTTCACCCTTGCCATGCAAACCTCTAGCTCCTCGCAGGAACCATCAGCGAAATGCAAGCACCTCCAGCTAACATCGCCTACGTCCCCATTGCGTAACAATCACTCCCTCTGGGCTTCTGTTAGGCCCCGAACACAGCATCTTTGATCTCCCAACAACACCACATCCCTTGTAAAACGAGCGCCAAAGAACCCGGAGAGATGCAAGTTGACGATCTTTAGGTCCATAACCCCTTTAGATGCGTACCCAATAGCCGCATGCGAGGACGTAGGATTCGGCGTAGTCCTGTCGCTTGTCCAAGGCCCCGTCTCCCTTCCCCCGGAGACAGAGGGTAGACGGCTCGCCGCACGACCTCCCCGAGCGCTTTGCATTACCACTTCCGCATAGGTAGGGCCACCTTGGTGGGTAGTAGTCGAGTTGCCAGTCCAGCGATCATCCAAAGTAGCGGCTTTACGTGGTGCGGGCTCCGAAGTCACCACCTTGTTGCGCGAGTAGCAGTTGGCCTGGCGATGGCCGACCCTCCCACAGACGAAGCATCTTGGTGGGAGGTAGCAGAAGGAGGCCAAGTGCCCTTTGCCGCCGCATCTGAAGCACCTCGGCCCAAGCTTCATGTGAGACACCTCCATCCACTCACCCACCTCCTTCTTTCCCAACGCACCATCTGTAGAGAAATCGCAAGGAATAGTTTCTTCGGAATGAAGGACCTTCTTCCCCTTGTCGCGCGCCACCCGTACCCATCTTGCGACCTCCGGCTGAGTACCTCCGCCATGGACGCTCCCCCTGCCAGCGAATACCGAACGCCGCACGTCGCTCGTCGCCCGCTCCGCTCTCACTCTTTCCTCCATCCTCCGCTCCGCTCTCACTATCAATTTGGATGTTCACTTATTACAACACCATCATGTTTTTTTTGTTTGACAAAGGGTAAGTGAAGTCTGGACCTTGGTCTTTCGGGCGGAATATGCACTTCTCAACCACTGGATAATCTAAGTGGGTTCATGAAACTACATTTTACGACATTGATGATAGTTTTTTTAAAGAGGCTTATGTTTATGTGGAAAAACACAATGTGAAAGCGATAAACATACCAAGAGAATAAACATGAAGAACATGGAATATTTTTGTGGAACCCCACTACGCGAGGAACATGATGAAGCCACGAGAGAATGCCTCAAAGGGCAGATTATTCTATTTCATTCTCTCAATTAGTACATGTATGCGTGGCTCTTTATATAGACCCACTGTCTCTCCAACGTCCCACTAATAGATGATGTTGGGCTATCTTTAGGTCATTCTCCAACACCACCTTAAGCTGGAGCATGGAATGCTCATATTAGACAAAGAGAAGAAGACATGAACTCACTCTTATGAATACACGACACTGCGAACCATAACGACTCAACACCGACTTTGTCGGTTGCTACTGAGGGCGGTGCTTCACATGCCATATTGGTGAGGATGAACTTGATGTTTGGTCTCTGCAATGAGTCTCTTCTATTGTCAAAAACATGTGGGGACTGGCTCGTCACCTATAAAAGGATCCGTCATCGATCGCCTTTTTTTTTCATGTTGTGGGAATATCCATGCAAAGATCTCTAAATGCAGGCCTCTCTTTTGGAACCTCGAAAGGATCTCGTGCTGGAGTTGACGATCGGTGGAGTATGCTTTTATCTGCATTGAGTTGATTTCTGAATACAATCCTTGAAAATAATGGATGAGCGTCTCATGTACTCTTATATAGCCCTGAAAAACACATGAAACAATAGGGTTCCACATAAAATCTCCGTGTTCTTCATATGTTTATCGTCTTGTTCTTATTATTGCTCCCGCTTATCATTTTCCACATGGTATCAACGCAAGTTAATTTTTGGGATATGTAATTTGTTTTAGGCTCGATTGTTATTCATGTTGTTCTCGATCGAAGATTTGTTCATAAAAGAATGATGATGGGCGAGATTGGTTTTATTTCAATAAAATTTCCCATAAAAGTTTGCTCATCGTTGGATTCGAGAAAAGTCTAAGGGTTCTTGATGGAACCATAATTCCACCTACTACATGTTGCCTCATCTCCGATTCGATCTCTTCCTCACGTTGTTGCACTGGCGCTACAGATCCATAGACATGGCGCCCCTAACTTCAGTGAGGCAATCCTCATTAGGGGTGATGGGTTCACCTCAACCTCCCACAGTGCCGCACGCAACCCCAGGCATAGAACACATCCTCCACGCAACGACTTCGTGATTTGTTCTCGATCTCCTCCAGGTCGGATACCCACCACACGTGAGATGCAACCCCCACTCGCCCATCTCTCCGCATGCAGACCCCCTCTCGGAGCCCCAGGCATGATCCAACCACGCGATGCCTCCTTCTCACGTGGGAGCCAATCATGGGGGGATCTGTCATGGGATCCAATTTCCCGGTGGGACTTTTTTTAGGGTTATTTCACATGTGATCCTTCTATTGTCTTTTTCGAGTTGGTAGAATGATGTTTTATATCTAGTAAATTTCTAGAACGTGTTTTCATCTTAAGGTAAGATATCATGACCATTCATGTTTTCCTAGACTATCAACAATAAAAAATGATAGGGTATTCTTCCACTATTAAGTAAGGTCGATTCCATGGATTTTTGCTCAAATCCATGTTGAAAGATCCAACTATTTTTTACGACGGCTGTCGGCTAAAGCAACCCCCACAAGGGGCATGGTTCCAGATTCATGAAATTTCGTCGAAGTATCGCTGAAATTTCAGTTTCAATGGGTCTGGTAGCTCAAAACTCGCTTGTATATCGAATTTCTCGGATCTCGAGCGAGATGGACCGAAATCTTAGTGAGCTATCACCACATCTCGATATCTTGTCTGAGATGAGGATTATTCTTTATTAAAATACCCACTTGGATGAAATAAGACTGCAGTTTCGGCCGAGTTGGGTACTTTACGTTTCATTCTTCTGTTGTGCACTTGTGAGGGCTGCATCTTCTTCCTTCTTCCTTCTTCTCGAGGCAAACCCAAATCTTCTGCAATTTGTTGATATATGAGTAAATTTTTTAAGGGCTTTTATTCCTCTCATATTGATATTGCATATTGTGGTGTTTTTGTGGGTAGATTTTGAGTATTATTTTGAGATGCATGGGATACAAATTTGGGTCTTTTGTATTTTCATGTGGAATCATGATGAGTTTGAATGTATAAACTTAGATGTCATGTTTAACATATAGGAAACACCATTTCGAAAAATTTTGTGAGATATATGGAGAAGAAATTCGGGGCTTTTGTGTTTCATTGTGGAATCATGATGACTTTTCAAAGGAAAAACTCAGGTCTTACGTTTAAAACTTAGAAAAAAAGATCTAGAATTTTTTTTTGTTAATTAAAATTTAATAATTGATCAATTCCGAAAATCAAACCTTACATCTATGCAATATTTACATGTTTTGTTTCTCTTATGTGGTTTTTCTCGAAATTAATCCCCTAATTTCTAGATCTAAGATGTTTTTACTTACAAATTGGAATATAGAAATCCATATACAATTTTAAACACCAATTATTCCTGACTTTTGCGTATTAAATGTTAGAAAAATTATTAATATATTAAATCCGAAAATTAAAGCATAAATAGGTACCAGATACTTAATTGTACTCATTGTATGGCTCATGAATGATTGTTCTATATTTTTTTGTAGGTTTTGGTTATCATTGTCATGACCCCACATTCCGGATCGAGATTCGATAGTTATGAGGGTCAGAGAGGTTTCAGTGGGGATATTAGTTGGAGGTATGCCACCTCTCCTGATGGCAACAAAGCCAAACCACAATGCGACTTCTGTGTGAAGAGGTTGTGAGGAGGGGGGATTACGAGGATGAAGCAACATCTTGTTGGCAACAACAAGATGTGGGCAAGGAGGGATGTGCAACTCTAGGAGTTCATTTTTAATAAATAGTTCAATGTCTTCTCTGATTCAAACAACAACGACTTTGTCTACCTCGCTGATATTCAAACTACATAAGAGAGGAGAGCATACCAGAGGGAAACAAAGGAATCTATGAGAAACGAGTTCGAGAGAAGAGAACTCAGTAGTGCATGAGGCGGTTTCTATGGTGCATGTAGCAATTGGAGCGGTTGTGGGGGTGCATCAGTACCGCCACCCACCAAAAAATACAAGGGGAAAGGACTGGAAACCCTCTTGACAAGGAACAAGTCCATGCAATACAAGCCAAGCAAGGATCCGATGTAGAAGACGATGAAGGGCATGATCACCAATGCATGGGCGAGAGTGGGCAATGCCATCATCAAGCTCTTTTTGGGAAAAGCATTCTAGCCAACATTACTAACAAGCTATTTTTGCAGCATGCCATTGATGAGATCGTCATAGCATGAACAAGAGTGAAGGCTCCCACATTCTACGAGATAATGAACAAGATCTCGGGATGGAGAAGGAGGAGATGAACGAGTACATCACTGAACTGAGAAGGAGATAGCCAGGGTACGGGGTGACGTTGATGTGCAATGGATGGACGAGCTACACAAGGAAGCAAATAGTCAACTTCCTCATTTACTGCAATGAGAAGACGATTTTTTTGAAATACATTGATGTATCTGATCATGTGAAGGACCACAAGTACCTGCTGAAGTTGATGAAGGACATCATCAAGAATGTTGGGAAAAAGAACATTGTCTAGATTGTCAGGGATAATGACAACAACTTCAAGAAAGCGGGTACAACAGTAATGAAGTCCAACAACTACGACATCTTTTGGACACAGTGTGCCACACATTGTATTGATTTGATTCCGATCTCAAAGATGGTGGAGCAAGCGTGAACAATCGCCTTCATTTACAATCATTCAAAAGTGCTGGATTTGATGAGACGGATGTGTAACAGTGAACTGATGAGGCCTGACATCACATGCTTCACAACCAATTTTATAGCGTTGCAAAGCCTTAAACAACACAAGACATGATTGAAAACCATGTGTTGCCAAGGTGAATGGTTCGAGATACTCGAAGCTCGGACGGAAGGAGGGAAGAAAGTTGAGATATTGATCAATGATCTTCACTTCTGGGATGACGTGATTGGAGTCACGAAGATAATAAATCCGATTGTGTCTGTATTGCGGATCGTGGATGGCAACAAAAAGCCGATAATGGGAGTGATCTATGTGGCAATGCGTTGTATGAGAGAGAAGGCAATAAAAGCAGTTGGGAAATGATACAAAGCATGGTTGGACATCATAGACAAATGTTGGTCCAAGATGCTCTCGCATCCTCTCCATAAGGCTTGTATGTAATAAATCTATTTTTACATTTTTGATAGCACTTTTGATGGATTAAAATATGAGAATTGTGCATTCTTGTGTCCAGTTTATTGCTTCAATCCCAAGTACCAGTACAATAACAGTTTTGGTACAAATGCCGACCTTTTAGCAATTGTCCAAATTGTGGTGAAGCCCGTCAAAGATGAGAAAACACAAACCTTGTGCATGAATGAGGTAATTTGAAATCTGGATTGAGTTTACATTTCTAAGTAGACTAACAAAATATTCATTGGAAGTATTATGTGACAATTTATGACTTCAAACAATGTGCATGCCAAGTACTTTAGGGATGCTTTGAGTTCCTTCGGTTAAATTACCACGGTTAATGGACAGAACAATACTCTTCCTGATAAGGATGAAGGCAAACAAGTCCACTGATTGTGTTGCGACATATTACTATTATTTACTATTATTGATTATCTCATTTGGAATTTCCATGACCGAATGGTGGTTACTGTACGAGATTGAAACTCCCAACCTACTAAAAGTGACAGTAAAAGGATCGTTGGCGGTTGTGAGAGGAACTGGAATATATCCAACCTGATCTATTCAAAGAGACAGAACAAGTTGGGAGAACATAAGCCCCATGATCTTGTCTACGCGCACTACAACTTGAGGTTAAATTCGAAACATGCAAAGGAGGGTCAAGACAAAGAGGTCTACACAGACCTTATCGATCTTGCACACATTTTCAAAATGCACGATGATGATGCATATGTAATCTAGAGGTGGATGGATTCCAATGGTGCTCCAGTAATCGATTAACCCGGAGGAAGACCAAATCAAAATATTAGGCAACAGTTGGGAGCCGATGTAGGTGACTATATGGTTAGATCTGGGCAGATTACGACCTCTTGGAGGGTTGGAGGCTGATGTTGATGTAGTTGTTGATGCCATTCTCTCAACTGGTTCCAAATCCAAATCCAAATCCAAATCTAAATCTAATGATGACAACGGAGATGATGATGATGATGCTGTTGGCGGTCGTGGAGGATTTGGTCAGGGGGAAACATATTCAGGGGGGCAACAGGGGTGGTCGTGGACCACATGATACAAGATTCGGGGCTCCATGCATGGTTTGAATATATGGAGCGATAGATGAACACACATGGACAGTTTGTTCCAAGTCCGAGTCCAGGACCTATGGATTACGAAGCATACGACCGTAGCCTGTCCTACTGACAACTACATGGATGATTTGATATCATTTGTAGGTTCCTTGAGGTATGGACATTGACAACCCATATCGTGGATCAACACCAGGTCCTCTAGGCAGATATGGATCATCACACGATGAGAGATCATTTGGTATCTTCCTAGAATACTTTCATGCTCCTCCTCCTGGACCTCCTACTCAGGCGCACACACCTCCATCATATGGTTACAACGGGTATGGATACATTAGCTACAACGGCGAGAACTACTAAGGTATCCAACCCGAGTAGAGCCATGGCAACTATTTTGTTGGTGACAGTTATGGTTTCTTCCTCGACTACTACACGACAACACCTCCTCCTCCATAGAGATTGTCTCCTACTTCGTCATTGTCAACTCGAGGATCTCAAGCTAGCACTTCATAGCCTTATTGCGCCCCTCATGATGTTGGATCTAGTATTGCTTATCCTCATCTCGGGATATTCATAGGCATCAATGACCATAAGTACATGCCGTATGCGATGGATTACAAGGTCATGTGCTCTTACGTGGCATGTGAGAATTGTTGTGAGTTCATTGAGCATGCGATGCACTATGAGAGACAACAAGGTGGGAGGGATACAGATCCACTACGGAACTCGTGGTTCTGAACTAAACTCATGACCACATAATATCTTTTATTGCATTGATCGTTAATGTGCATGTTGTAATTATTTTTGCGAACAAATGTTTTTTTACTTGTTGTAAGTCTGCTATTAACAATGATATGATCGATATGTGTGATATATGGGTCATAGTCATAGACGATCGATGTGTGTAATACATGGCCTCAAATTTCAGCGAAATTCGGTCGAATTTCTGTCGAATATCGATATCCAATCGAAATCGAAATTCCACCGAAATGATCGAAATCACCGAAATATGGGGGTCCTAGTACAAAAAATGACCGAAATGACTGAAATTCCGATCGAAATTCCACCGAAATTCCATCGAAATTCTGTTTTTGTCGATACCGAAATGGTGACCGAAACCGACATTTAGGGCCTTGGTGTAATATAAGTGTATATTTGTTATTTATTTATTTTTTAAAGAACTTAGATGAACTCTATTTCCAATATCTATCAGTCAACAATCAACTTTAACAGCGATATGACCGATATATGCGATATAATGGGTATATATGAGCGATATATGATATAATTGTGTATTTGTAAGTTATTTATTGTTCTAATAACTTAAGATGATTTTAATTCACAAAAAAATGAAAACTAGCTTTTTGAGTTATTTCTAAGATTTCCACTGAAATCATAGAATTTTCGGCGAAATTTTACGAAATTTTCCTTCCGAGGCGACCGAAACAAAATCGAAATCGAGATTTCGAACCTTGACAGGGGGATTTGAACCATATACGATTGGTATATTGCCTTGAACGTTACAATGGATATATAATCTTTAGTTTGGTTTATTTCCAGTAATCTATCATCATGAGTTACGATGTTCACATGAATATTCGGTTGACTAAATATATATAATCATCTCATCTTTATGGTTGTGAAGTAAATAATCCTAGATCCATAATGAATTATGAGAACGCTATTTTCTATCACGCTCCTTTTCTTTTTAACCAATTATCATATATTGGAAGATTAGTTTTGTTAAGTTAATTCTTTACTTGTGCTGAGAAAGCATAAGATGAAGCACACATGAATAACTGAACTACATAAAAATATATTGAAATTATGACATGTGTATTTTCATGTGTATCACTGGCGTACCAATCAACAACCCATTCACTTGCGTATTGAGTTAAAGACATGAATGAATGTAATTATGGTTTTGTTGTCATTCCGTGTAAGTTATGTTGTTGCCGGGAATTAATATCAAGTTAACTGTTTTGTCAGGTACTTGACATTTCAGTTCCTACAGACGGCAAGAGGGAGAGTTGGAAGCATGCATTTTATGAAGTAGTGGCCTTCCCAAAAGTTGCTAGAGTTTTAATCTACAGTAAAGTGTCATACATATCTGAAAGTATCATTCCCAAATTTCCATGGGTTGGTTTTATGCTGTAAACATCAAATATATCCAGTGTTAGCCATTTCAATTTAGCGAAGAGAGATGATTACTTGAGTAGCTAACCATCTTGGAGACTTGACACACAAATCTTTCTGAGATCCATGCACATATTTTGTCAGTACTTTCTCATTTAAGTTTCTCATAAAATGCACTTCCTAGGGCTGCAATCTTAGTGATCAGGCTGGGTATGCTAGACATTATTTTGTTGACTTGGAAGAATCGAAATAACCTAAGAAAATTTAGTGTGTTCCGTGGCCATAATTATTGTGTTACTCTTGATACATGATTAGCCTCTGTTATCTTGCTATCTATACAAGAGGTCCAACAGGTAACTTATCTATTTTGTGTGTCTTTGTTGAATCTTAATTTGATGCATAAAATGCACCAAGAAATGGCTTAAAAGTGGTATAATTATCATCACTATGTAATATCACGTCTGAACTGTATTATTCATGATCAAAGCAAATCCCACTGAATATTTGTTTCTGCATAATATATTTATCAAATTTATTCCTAACACATGTTAGTCGTATGATTAAGAGAATATTCAAGCTTTTCCATTCTGTAAGTGAAAGAAACATTATATAATTATGCATGAAGTGGTTAACTCAGTCAATCTTTTGTCTTCCTACATGCATGTAGATATTGGTTTGGATTGGTTGGCATGCTTTCCTCGCACTGCTCGAATACAAGTCTATGATTTTTTTTTGTAAATGGGCCCGTGATTGAGATTATTCAAGCTCTAGTTCCATGCCTTGCCGCTGACACTCCCAGCAAAGATGGGATATCCAACACTGTTTGCTCAAATGTAAAAATGTAATTTTACATTCAAGCCATTATATTTGTTAGAGATTAATAACATACATGTATTTGTATTGTGTTTTCCATGCCATTATGATATATAAAATTATGTTTGAATCAAGATAGAGCAAGGGACAAACAAATACTCGTTTATTACCTTGCATGGCATCTATGTCGTATTTGATAACAAAGATGAGTATGGTTTCACAAGGAACTATTTATTTGCTACATTATGTAGATTTTTCAAGGATTACATATACATGTTTAGTTTTCTCATCAATCATGAAGTCGTTTGCTTTGTGCATAGCAGTGGTGCTATAGCTACTCAGTTCCATGACTCTATGCTGTTGAAGATGACGATCAATGAGCATATGATACCCTAAATCCACCATATCTCCAGTGTTTCCTAGCCTAGGCCATTGTCGTATATTTGACTTCTGCATTTGAACAACTCTTATTTCTTGCTCCTCTATATGAAAAGATTGCCCCCGAGATAAATGCACAAGCCAGTGCTGGACTTCCTATCTACAAGGCACCATGCGTAATCTGCATGCATATGTATTGTAATATCTGGCAGCATTCATGTTGTAAAGCACAACTCCTTCATAGGAGCGACCTTGAGGACCATCATGGCCATCATGGTTGTCTCCCATTTGACATGCTTAGACCTGCTCATAAATTTAATAAGTTCCCGACTTGTAATTGTAAATGAGATGTCAGATCTAGCTATAGAGAGATAGAGGAGCTCTCCCATTTAACATGTGTAGACCTGCTCATAAATTTAATAAGTTCCCTACTTGTAAATGAGATGTCAGATCTAGCTATAGTGAGATTGAGGACCTTTCCCATCAACCATAAATAACCCACTTCAATGGTCTGGTTGTAGTGTAGTGTGCCTGCCACCCAGAAGAATAGGGTTCTAACCCCCCATTGTGGGGGTTGCATTAGGTAGCCACAAGCCAGCATAAAAAATACTCGGATCTTTCAACATGGATTTGAGTAAGAATCCATGTAGCCGACCCTACTTAAAGTGGGAGAAGGCTCTGCCATTTTTTAGCCGATCCTACTTAATTGTGGGAAAGACTTTGTTGTTTTATACACGACTTGTCCTTCTCATGTAAAACAAGCATTATGATACATAGGAATCTAGGATGGTTTGATGCTTATAATGCCACTTTCCTACAACATATCTACAACATACTTCCTTTGCGATAGATTTAGTCTTCTTTGGCTACATGCTACCTCTATCTCAAGGAAATTTCACATAAACCCATTTACCATAAAGTAGTATAAAAGCATCTGTTTCAATTCTCTGATCCCTATTCCTCATCGTTAGCTAGGCCTACGTCAACAACATAAACTAACATAACTACACTACCTTTATATGTCCTCTTAATTAATAGTTATGAATGTTTTTTATATTTAGACATTGGTATTTGTTTATGTTTGTGTTTTCTATTTTAATACCAACTTCGAGCTGCTCTGATGATTCTAGAGAGCGCGACTGCCGCTAAGCTGATCGCTCTACTGCCAACCGTTTCATCCTAAAGAAAGTCAGCATTTCATCCGCCTGGGCTATTTCCATGGTGGACGATTGGGAATTCAAAGACCTGACTTGTTAAGGACTCTATTGTATTTTGGGATTTTTACACCCATAACCCTGAGTAATTTCGCAATAACATTCATAACCCTGCATAATCGCGAATTACACGAGGAACCCCGGGTAATGCTTAACTCTTACATGGCATAACCCTGTGTTATATTCCGTGTGAGCTACCTGTTACATTTGACGATTTCCGTTAAATAGACAAGACTACCCATAAAACTTATTCTTATTTGCATTAACATGCCATTATTGAATCCATCGCAATTCCCCCAGCCGAGTTCCTCTCGAAGCCCCCCGATCCCCCATGCCGAGCTGCTCCGCCCCTGCTCGAAGTCCCCTGCCGTCATGCTCCTCCTCGACGTGCCCCCACTCCATCGAGCTCTCCTCGAAGAACCGCCTCCCGGCTTCCCCGCACCGATCTGCATCGTTCCTGTTCAAGTCCTCCTCCCCTCACCGAGCTCCTCCTCGAAAGCCCCCTCCTCACCCGTCGAGCTCCTCCTCAATCCCCCCTCCCCGTCAATGCTTTCAGGCCCCCTCCCCCGAGCAACGTTCCTCCTCGAACCCCCCGCGGCCGAGCTTCGAGCCCCCCTTTTCCGAGTAGCGCTCCTCCTTGAACCTCCCAACCTTTGCCCCCCCTCGCCCGCGCGCCGAGCTTTGGAGCTCCCCCCTCCCCCCCCGGCCCGTGCACCGAGCTTTGGAGCCCCCCCCACCCATGCAGTCGAGCTTAGAGCCCCCTCTTCTCTGAGCATTGCTCCTCCTCGAACCCCCCTTTCCCCCGCTCGCGCGCCGAGCTTTGGAGCCCTCCTCCCCCGCCGAGCTCCTTCTCGAGCTCCCCCCTCCCCCCACCCCGCCCCATCCCGCCGCCGCAACGTCGATGCTTTCAGGCCCCCTCTCCCCCGAGCAGCGCTCCCAGGACCATCCCCCTTCCCTGAGCAGTGCTCCTCCTCCCCCGCAGCCGAGTCCCCACCCTCCCCCAAGCAGGGTGAAGCCCCCCGCCCCCCGGGACCGATGCTTTCAGGCCCCCCTTCACCCAAGCAGCGCGAAGCCCGTGCATTTGGATCACCTCCCCCTTCCCCCCGCGACCGATGCTTTCAGGCCGTCCTTCCCCGAGTAGCATTCCTCCTCGAAACCTCCCTCCCACCGTCGTGCAAGTCCGCATGAGTTTTCCCCTGCTCGAAGCCCGCCGCCTTCCTTCTCTAGTTAGTTGCTCCTCCGCTATCGTTGTTCTCCTCTTGCTCCACCGCTCGAATTCGCACCGTCTCTGCAGGTTGTGGTACGGCAAGGAAGTTGGGGGGAGATGATCGGTCAGCGGCGTGGGAAGTGAGGGGGTCGGAGGGGGAGGTTGAGGTGGACGGAGGGTGAGGGGGTGTGAGCTAAGAAAGGTGGATGGAGGTTGAAGGGAGAGGATTTTTTTGGTTTATTTCCTAACCGTAGGATCCAAGATGAGTTAGATTAACTCATTCATATGGTTGAGTTAACCTATTAAATTAACAGAGGGTTATGAGTGTGAGACGGAGTGACTATCTAGGGTTTCTCATGTAATTCGCGATTATGTAGGGTTATGAATGTTATTGCGAAATTACTCAGGGTTATGGGGGTAAAAATCCCTTGTATTTTCCTCTTAGGTGTGATCAAGGTCAGGGTTTCTTTCTACATAAGACATCGTAATAAAATATTCTCATTCCATCCCAATGGTTTTATCGTACGGTATCGGAGTGACGGTCCTAGGCTAGAGCTCTAGGCCGCTCCTCCCCTAGACCTAGCCCCTCCACGAAAACTCGTTTGTCTGCTTTGCCACCATCGAGAAAGATCCGCGCCAAATCCCTTCCTTATGCTATATCGCCATCGAGAGAGATCTGTGCCATAATCCTTTCTTCTATTGTACCGCGATCAAGGGAGATATATACATTGCCAAAAATAGAAAATAGATCAGTATTTGCTCTTACTATCTGCATTGAGAGAGAGCATCATCCGACCAAGAATCCACAATAGTTGTGTCGCAAATCTGTAGCATTTGTGCCAGAATTTGTGCCAACTATGCTGAGAATCACCCAACTGCCCTCATCATGTCGAGATTCTGAGGCGGCTTTAACTGCCGCCAACTCCTTAATAACTGCCACCTCCTTAACTTCTTCTAACTCCTCCTCATTAACTGCCACCTCCCCTTCTTCGCTCCTTTTCATGCTCTCTACGCACGCCACCACGACCATATTTATGAAATTCTCTCTTTCTCTCACATACACCATTTCCCATCTTCCACACTCTCCTCTGCCACCTATGTGCTCTCCCTCTCTCGCACCTCGAATGCCAGAAGCTCTGACTCTTGTGATAGAACACGAGTAAGATCCAAACATCTAATTGTAAAAGTTAAAAGACTAGTTGAACCGACATTCCATCCCTATATATATTGAATGAAAAAGGGCATAGCATCGTGAAGGGACCCACTACAGATCTATATATAAACATTAACATACATAGGACCATGCCAGATGCAGGGCCTTGCTATGTTACATTCTCTCAATAAAAAAACTAGTCGCGAAATATGAGCTCATTTCGAGAGCACCAAAGTGCCAAAAGATGCGCCAAGGGCACTGCATGATCAAATCCTCGTGAGAGTTGCTACAGTATGTCTGAATAGATCTCCCAAAACTCATCGACTGGCCGCAAATGAAAAAAGATAATCCAAATATTCAATACCATTGATGCATTCAGGACTTGTCAAGTCCTAGTCTCTACTCTCCTTCACGAGTAAGAAGCCATGCCTAATCAACCAAGGAGGCACCTTGGTTCGTTATGGAATCCCGTTTTTCCATACTAGTCTAAATTCCTACCGTAGCTCCTCATGTACAATCTCCCGCGATGCTGAAAAAGCCCTATACGCTCTCTCGATAGAAAAATAGCCACTCGCCCAGACCCAATGGTCTTAGCCACAAGGGGGGCAAGTTTGGCCACAATGCACCATAACGGTATCACAGTCCCCCAAGAGCGCAAAATGTCTAGGGAAGTCTTTCCCAAGAGGACCCATTCCAGTCCAATTGTCCAACCAAAAGCGGAACCGATGACCTCTTCCGACCATTGGTCTCAGTAGATTTCTCATATCATGAAGAAGGCTAGAAATACCTTGCCAGTGGGATGAAGGAAAACAATATGAGGAGATGCCGAGGTTTGAAGGAAAACAACATGAGGAGCTACCGAGATAATGCCAAAACCATATATCTTTCTCAGCCGACAACACACCAAATCATCATCCTTGCATGCAGTTTAACAATCCACTTATGCAGAGGAGCTTTATTTATGTGCTCAAGACACAAAACTTCGAGCCCATTGTCTTTTTTCAGCTTTGTCATTGTATCCCAATCTTGGAGATGAATCCCACTTCTCTCCTGCTTGGCATCAACCCAGAAGAAGCATCTCATCAACAACTCGATACTCGTGTGCACTCCAACTGGTAACATCTTGGTGGAGCAAAAGAAGATTAGAATAACTGATTGAAAATTTTTAAGTAGATCCAACTTCCCACCTTTAGAGAGGACCATAGCCTTCCAACCAACCGGCTTTTTCTCAAGCCTATTGATGCAGCGTGGACCCGAAATATAGGGCCACCTATTTATTTAAATTATGGTAGTTAATTTTATTTACGTTTTTAAGTTGTCGGAATTTTCTAATTAAATAAAGGGGATCTCCTGTGATCTCCAATTAGTAGTCAATTCCAAATTTGAATTAGTCAAATTAGGATAGTTAGTTGTCCAATTTAAATTGATTTCTATTTTTGTAACCCCATCTCTCCTATATAAAGAGATGGTAGTCCAATGTTTTTGGGAAGTCAAGTATTAAAAAAAATTGAGTTTGTCTCATTCTATCTCCCTCCTTCTCCCTCGCTCCCCTCGCGATCTTCGTGTTCTCCTCCTTCAACCCCGTGCTACAGGCGTGATTTCTTCTCTCAATCCTTCCATTATTCTTCCACCGAAAACTCTACCAAATAATTTATTTTCCCGACGTCGCGCCTCGATCGTGTTTGCATCATTTGGTATCAGAGCATGGCCTACAGATCGCCTCACGATCTGACGATCCGTCCAGGCGCTCGCACCGTCATGCATCAAGGGATCATCGTTCATCCGAACAAACACGACGAACCATCTCCACCATCGACGCCTACTACAAGGAGACGGCGCACATGCTACGTGATTTGCAAACCAAGTTCAATTCCATGTTTCGAGATCTAATGGCTAACTTTGAGGCCTTCCGCGACGCCCAATCAAAGCCTCCAACCCCCGACGCCGTTGACACGAGTTGTGACGAAGAAAACTCCGCTGTGGAAGACGATCCGGCTACTGTCCAGATTTTTGAGGAAGAAAATCTCGCCGTCTACGACAAACCGGCCGCTGTCCAGGCCATTTCGGAGGAGAAAAATGCCGAAACGCCTGCTGTCCATGTAATTTCATACTTGGAAAACCCTCTAAAACCGATCTTCGACCCACCCGCCGCCTTCTTGCGAACCTCCGCTGCAGTCCCGGGCCCCCCAGCGGCTCCCCTAGCCCCGTCAACCCCTGCCGCGAAGCCCCCCTCACCCCTGCGGCCCCTCCCGCGACCCCCAACCCCCCTGCGACTCAACTCCAGCCACAACTGGCCCCCCCAACCCCGTCATCCCCACCCCCCCGAAGCCCAATACCCATCCAAACCAGCAAGCCCTGCCGCCCAACCCTGCAACCTCGCCTCACCGCGCCGCCTCTTCTCCTTCACCCATCTCACGATCCCGCAACCCTCCCTTCTTTCCCTACCACCGCCGCCCTCCACGCCCGATTCCCCCCCTCACCTCGCCCCTCCCGGGTTCCCCCTCTGCCGCGCGTTGCTTGCGCAACCCAGCCCCCCCTCCCCCCCTTCGTCGCTAACCTCCCGACGACTCCCCCTCTCCTCGTCGTTGCCGAGGCCGCCTCCCTCCCCGTGCGCCCGCCCTCGCGAGTTCGCCGCCCCCGTCTTATGTGCAACAGGAACGGGCAAGCCCTAATCGGGGGCCTGATGAATGCGGGAATCCCATCCCACCACATGTGGGATTGGAGGTTATTTTGGAAAATTTACAAAAAAATTCCCCCTGGCAAGAAATTTTACAGAAAGGACCAAGTATAGGGTCAATCATGCTATGTAGTCATTGTAGGGATATGTTGGAGAAATTGCAAAGAAGAACTGTCTGAAAATCCTAATTGCAGAAAGGCCGAAATTGGCAGGAAATTACGGAAGATTGAAGGGGTACGAAAATTGCAGGGACGCCCTCCAATTGAAAAGAACTACAAACGTAACGTTGAAAAGGATCTAATTGGAGGAAATTGAAGCTACAACTCGAGGATGAATTCTCCAACGACGCACCTACATCAAGCAATTCGTCGGGAGACGAATTTTTAAAGCGGAGGAGAGTTGATGCAGCGTGGACCCGAAATATAGGGCCACCTATTTATTTAAATTATGGTAGTTAATTTTATTTATGTTTTTAAGTTGTCGGAATTTTCTAATTAAATAAAGGGGATCTCCTGTGATCTCCAATTAGTAGTCAATTCCAAATTTGAATTAGTCAAATTAGGATAGTTAGTTGTCCAATTTAAATTGATTTCTATTTTGTAACCCCATCTCTCCTATATAAAGAGATGGTAGTCCAATGTTTTTGGGAAGTCAAGTATTAGGAAAAATTGAGTTTATCTCATTCTATCTCCCTCCTTCTCCCTCGCTCCCCTCGCGATCTTCGCGTTCTCCTCCTTCAACCCCGCGCTACAGGCGTGATTTCTTCTCTCAATCCTTCCATTATTCTTCCACCGAAAACTCTACCAAATAATTTATTTTCCCGACGTCGCGCCTCGATCGTGTTTGCATCACCTATCAAGCAAAGGATGCCAATCTGAGGACCCCTTGTAATGGTCTAGTGGTTGAAGCAGTGGTCTCCCACTCTAATGATCAGGGTTCCAACCGCACCCTCCCTCCACTTAACTAGTAAAAAAAGGACACCAATATAAAGAACGACGCCTCTCGCCAACCAATAGGAGGCCCAAATACGTAATCAAGAGTGAACCGTATGGCAACGAAGAGCTAAAACGGACCCATGAATCTCCGGCTGAGAAAGCCCAAAAGGGACAAATTCCAACTTCTCCCTATTAATATGAAAACCAGAGATGTCACCAAAGATGTCTATAATATGAGATGTTTCCCTCACTTCCTCCACCCTGCCTTCAATGAACATAACCATATCATTTACGCACTAGAGAATGGGTATTGAAATGTCGCTGCAGCTGAAGCTCGAGAAGAAACCACCATTAGACATCAATCTCAACATCACTGTCAACGCATTTGCCATCACCAGAAATAGAAGGGAGCCGATGGGCATCCCAGTTGAACCCCCATCTGTGGCTGAAAGAAACCCTATGTTAGGTGGCCATTCACTAGGATAGAGTTTGATGTCGTTGTTACATATCTTTCATCCATCCAACTTAGGTCCTCGAAAATCCTCTCTGTTGTAATGATGCCCCCATAAAAAGCACCGATCCATGCAGTCATATGCTTTCGAAAGATCGGCCTTCTAAAAGATGCCACTTCCATAGTTTTTCTTCCAATCCATCATCATCTATGATGCAAGAACAAACCCATTTGCCACCAACCTACTTGGAACAAAAGTTGCATGTTCTGCGGATATATTTGTACTCAATACACCACAGAGAAGATTTGCGAAAACCTTCACAACAATGAGGTACACCGCATTGGAAAGGGCAATCATGTAATTATCATCAATATAATCAGTTACCTTCTACTTGGGTGTAAATAGAGAAGAGCCGTATTAATGCGCTCAAAACTGAAGTTGCCCGAGTCGAATTCTTTGTAGTACAACCATGAGATCTCCTTTCGCAACCTCCCAAAATTCTATGTAAAATAGCAAAGGAAAGCCATATGGCATGGGGCGCCATCAAAGCTAAGTTGGAACACTGCATCTTTAACTTCCTTGATCCCAAACACATCCACTAATTTGTCCGTTTGACCCTGTGATGATTAAGCAACCCCTCTACCACGCCACCACCATCCCTTACGAGCATTCCTTCTACTCAAGGCCCAGAAGTACACGACTAAGGCCTTGCCTACAACCCTATCCGCTTGAACCCATCGATCATAGCTCGAAAGGGCATGCATGAATTTTTATCTTCGTATCTATTTTTTATGAACTGGAAAAAACACATGTGCACATCCCCCTCTTTGAGTTACTGCTGTCACTATCTTTGCGTCCACTCTGCTTCTTCCTTCTGATCCATGTGAATGACCTGAAGCTAGTTGATTATCTGCCCTAATTCTTCCGTTGATAGCTTCCATTCGTTAGCACCTGCAGGCCATTCACTAACACCACATAAGAGGCTGCCATCACATACCTTTTCATCCGTGCAATTCCCTCGCTCGGAAAGCATCTAAGATGTAGGAACGCCCATATGAACCACCAATTTACACAATCATATGCCTTCGAAAAGTCCATCTTCTATAGAAGACCTTCGGTCCTTTTCCTCTGCTAGACCCCCACAAACTCAAAAGCCAGAACCACCCCATGCATCATGTGTCGCCTTGGACTGAGCGTTGTCTGGGCAAGATCGATGATCGAGCCAAGCACCTCTCGCAATCTATTGGCAAGCACATTCGTCCAAATAAACAACATTCGACAGTGCAATAGGGCACAAGTCCTTGACTTGCCTCACAACATCCTTCTTTGGCAGAAGGAACACAAGCGAACGGTTCAACCACTTAAACACACTATTCGCCGGCCGCAACTCCACACCACTGCCAACACTCCAGTTCCCAAAACTCCTGAAAGAAGAAGACTGAAAAGCCATCCGATCCAGGTAAACCTTCCCCATTCAGATCAGACATCGCTCGCTTGACCTCAGACAACAAGAAAGAATGCATCAACCCCTCGGACTGCATTTCCGACAAGCGCGGGATACCTCGACCCATCTATCTTGCACGACAACTAGGAACACACTTACTGATCTTTGAGAAATGCCTTCTTATTGCCTCTTCGGTAGAGTGGTAACCAACAAGAACCTCGCCCTCCATCTCAATCGAGTGTAAGAAGTCTCGACTCCTACGGTTATTGACCATTGCATGGAAGAATCTGGTGTTCACATCTCCCTCTTTCAGCTAGTTCCGCCTCAATTGTTTCCTCCATTCAGTCTCTCGCTTCTTGTCCTCCTCCAAAAGGACACTATTACTTTCCTGCCTCACCGCAAGCTCCTCCTCCTGCAACTCCCCGACGTCCTCAATTTGCTCATGGTGCTCAATCTCATCTTGTGCAACGTCTCTCCTCTGCCCATGAGTCACCCTGGACTCTCGTCCGAGCTGAGCAAACATGTACCGTAAGGCTCTAAGCTTCCCATCCATCCTTCGACAATCCCATCACCTCAGTATCCCGTCAACATGTCAAAACTTTCTCCTGAAAACCCACCACAAGAAGCCAGACACACTCAAAGCGGAAGATGCCACCCGTACGCCTTCCATCTTCTGAGTTCCAACAAATGGGGGTATGATCTGAATGTGACATGGGCTCCTCTACATATACTTCAGGCTCGTTGCATCCAGAACCTCCATCTCTAACTTGCCAACAAACTCGTAAAAGAATGAGGAGCCATGGTTCACCCTACCACATAGCCGGTCAGCCGACCGAAGAGTGACATTGAAGTCGCCACCAACAAGCAAAGCGACGTCTGTAAAACGGGAGCGCACCGGTCGAAGCTCATCCCAAAGCACCGTCAACAGGGTGCTTGTGGGGCCATGATGGAGCGGAAGTTGGCTAGTTGGCATGCTGCCTTCTTGTCTAAGGGTGGACGCTTGGTGCTTCTGAAGGCAGTTTTGTCTTCGATTCAAATCTTTTCCTATCTACGCAACTCTTTCTGCCTAGTGTCAGGGGGAGACTTGAGGCGTTGATGAGGAGATTTTTTTGGGCCTTATCTGGGGAGTTGCATGGATTACCTTTGATGGATTGGAAGACCCTATTGCTTGCAGAGGAGGATGATGGCCCAGGGTTCTAAGTTTGAAGGAGTTGAATGGAGCGCTGCTAGTTAACTGGGTGACACACATTTGTGGTGGTGGCTCTGATATGTTGAGCATGATGATAGTGTTGCAGAAGTTGGTATTCAGTACTCGGTCGAGGGGTTGCTGAATAAAGAATATTCAATATTCGAGAGAATATTCAGAATTATCTGGTTATGCATTTTTTAATTATTTAAATATAAAAATTATGTCTCATATATGTATTATTATATATTTTGTACATATATGGTCATCAATCCATAAGAGTTCAAGATAAAAGTACCAATTAACAAGTCACATATATGGAGCTTTAACATTTATAGTGATATGAAGATAAATGTAAACCTTTAAAAATAAAAAATAAAAATTTAAAAAATCAGCAGTATGTTGTAATAATCGGCTGAATATCTGAATATTAGGACTGAATATTCGAGAATATTCGGGTTAGAACGAATACTGATCAAATAGCAATATTCTATTCGGTCACCCTACAAAATAAGAATATTTGGCTGAATATTCGGTCCATTCGATCGAATATTGCAACACTGCGGGATGATAAATACCATTTGTGGGGTAACTTTGGATCTCTCCCTGGAGGTTAGTATGGTCAACGCACAATCGGATTTTTGGAGGGGCATCTATTCCATTCTTTCTTGAGTTGCCTTATTCATTAGACAGATGCTGAGAGATGGCGGTAATTTCGATTTTGATTTGAAGATTAGACTGGGTAGGGTGCGCTTCCTGCGTTTTCTCTGGCAATTGATATGAACTGCTCTGTGAGGGAGTGTTAGGAGGCAAATAGGTGGCTCATCCTGTTTTTGTACCGCTCTATTGGACCGATGTTTTGCGAATTATCTGGAATTGCATGCGTTCATTCATGATAACATTACTTAATATACCTTTAAGCCTTTCAATAGATCAATCAACAAATTGAAGGTTCTGTGAGATATGTTAAGAGGTGGAAGGTGTCATTATGTGTTCGGGTCTTCATTTGGCTTTTAAAGAGGGATTGACTGCTGACTGTTGATCATAGGGCCAAGTTTTTCTTGGATGTCGATGGGACATGTTAGCGATTCGTTACAAATGTGGAGGATTCTGACCATCTATCAAAGGATGGTTTTACAAAGCAGTTGTGAGACCTGCTATGCTTTATGGATCCGAATGTTGGCATGTGAACCATAGACACATGCAGAGAATGTCAGTAACAGAAATGAAAATGCTAAGGTGGATGTGTGGACATACACGTAAATATCGGATTCGGAATGATGCTATCGGAAGGAAAGTTGGTGTAGCTCCATCGAGGATTAGATGCGAGAAAATTGCTTAAGATGGTTTGATCATTTGCAAAGGAGGTCAGCTGATGCACTGGAGAGGAGATGCGAGTTTTGAATGTTGAGCGGGCTAAGAGAGGGCAAGGAAGGCCCAAGAAGTGTTGGAATGAGACTATACGAAGGGATCTTAGTTTTTTGGATCTAAGCCTGAGAATGACCCAAGATAGATCTGAATGGAGGCAAAGAATCCATGTAACCGACCGTACTTAATGTGGGAAAAGGCTTTGTTGTTGTTGTTGTTTTAACTTTAAGGGAAGTTTGGGCGACGACGCATCGACTCGGTGCGACGGTGGATTCGGATTTGGCATGGAATGCAGCTGTTCTCTGATCCCTTTTATCGCACGGAATGGGGTCATATTCCAAGTATGAATATATGTGGACAACATGGTAGAACATGCCAAATGTCTTCGGGCATCTTGGTCTTTGTTATTATGTAACTTGCTTTTTGTGAATATATAGATTTTTTTGGTGGAGGTCTCCTCGATTTAACACCCTCATTATTTTCAAAGAAGAAGGTGGAAATCGATCTCACCCTCACGGTGAAATGCACAGACTGGTTGTAATCCCATAGATCTCTCTGCCACGTTTTCAAAATAAATCTTCGTCACTACCTATATTGAGAGTTTTTACAGTACTAGGAACTCTGTACTTTTCTGTCATGGTTCACTATGTAATTATGTCATCAGTCTCCACTAAATAAAACATCATAGGGCCTACTCATACTTGAATGTGGACAGATGTGATATCTAAGAAAGAACCTGATGACGCTTCCGAATAGGGAGATGGCCAAGCCGCATTTGCCAAAGATAAGCTGAAAATGAAGCCCCAAAATGACAAAAAACCATCAAAAGATGAGCGCACGACACGATAGAGAATGACCTACTTAAGGACATCCGATCAACATGTTGTCACTACGTCCTTGAACACAATAAACAAGTTGTCAAAGATGACATCACCTTTCTTTAGAAAAAAAGTGGCATGATCACACGACATAAAGTTTCTTAATAATTTGATTAATGCATAACATGCAACGCAGAACAAGTGGGGAAAAATGTTGCAGGGGCATGGTAGGGGATAAGCAAACCTCCCCCAACCCTGTCACAGGGAATCATCTATAATCTGCAAGAACCATTGATCCAGCTGAAGGGTATGATCTGAGGACCATGAACTGTCATCTATCTTCACACAAAGGATGATGCTCTAGAATTAACAAGCAAATTTGTATTGGCATTAGAACCACAAACAATATATGCATATGATATACCTAATGAGCTGACAACAACAGTTGTGTTGGTCACAAATACCTATATGAAAGACAAGTACCATGATCTGTCCATACAAGTCAAAAAAATCATCCATCCAGAGTTCACATGTCAAGGATCGATTTGATAACTGATTAATCAGATTGGTGACACAGGTGGCTGAAGTTAGGTATAAATGTTGCTTGTAACGTATGTCTTCAGTATGTTAATTGTGAGAAAAGGCTTTGTTCTTGTTGTGTAACATGTCTTCAGTATGAAAATATCTCTGATTATGGTCTGAAATCTCTACCACTTTCATGACTACTGCAATCTCCACTACTGCAATCTCCACAACCTCTTGCAACAAAGTAGCCTCCTCATCCTCATGTAGCAGCCATGTTGTAGGTGGTGTCAGTGCTTAGAACAACAAGGACGGGCACTACAATCTTGATGAGATGATTGTAAGTCTCCTTAATAGGAGGAATTTGTGCACGGATGCGTAATTGATTCCAAACAAAATCACAGACCGTGCCACATACAAATAGAAATACTTTGGCCATCAACATTTCTTTATGTCTTCTGTTGAGATATTTGTATCTCTCTGTCTTCATTTCGTATTTCTTTATTTTTTTGGTCCACTTTATGTAATTTTCTCCTAGAGCTTTTCTCCTATATAAGAGAGTTTTAGGGCTACGTTGAATACAACTTTTCATTTCATATCTTTTCACATGGTATCAGAGTGACGGTCCTAGATCGGAGTCTGTGCCCTAGATATCCCACCTCGCCTAGCCGGCCGCCACCGCTGTCGTTTCCGCACCGTGCATAGCTAGAGTAGCGGTAATAACCGCCGCCGCCATGCCTAGGGTGTGATTTGATCATCTAAAATCACCCTAGTTACTCAAAGAGGTTTCCAACGGATGGAAGAGGTTGTGGTATGAGTTCACCCACAACTATCTTCTTGTATGTCTGTATAGACACAACTATTTTAGTTTGCAGCCCCAGTCTTGGAGATTGTTGTCATCATGTCAGACAACAAAGTAGATGTTTCATCCCTGGACACCTTCAAAGGTCCAACACCCATCATCAAGATGGATGGAACGAATTATGAACTATGGGTCATGCAGTTCATGGGCCTAATGCATTGTAATGGCAAGAAGAATATCCTTACGTAGGAGGACTCAAGTGACAAAATCAGGGTTAATGCCTCATGGGAGGCAGACGCATATACACGTGTGTGGCTATCTGGGACTTTCTCAATGGAGATAGTGTGAAACCCTCGGATCCGGGCACTCGTTTACGCCGCATTCGCAATACAACATTTACTAACATCGCATTAAGTATATGAAAATATAGGGAAATTTTTCACGTTTTGCTTTTGCATATGCCGTTCACATTCAAGTAAACAAGTGTCACCAACATTCCTTTTCATTAACTTTCATAAATATATACATGTACAAAAGGGATGACAATACATACATGTATCCCAAAAATCTGACTGAAGAGGAAATGAAGCATTTACATCATAACAGATCAAAAACTGTAACAAAAGAAAAACTGTACCGTCTCGAATATACCCGATCACCAGGAATCATCAATCCACTACTGTGCTGCAGGCTACTTGCCTTCCAAAATATGGAAAGTAGAAGGGACGTCTTATAGCGATGGTATTTCCATATGACATGTTATTAAAATAAGCATGCATTTAATATGTTCAAAAGAAATCAAGGAGACATGCATGAATTTAAAAAATCTACCAATACATGCGTAGAAGAATGTTTTCAAATTATTCTGCATGTGTTCCCCCCCAATCACTCAATATCCCAATATTTCCCATTTATAATATTTTCCTATAGTAATTGAGGCCAATAAGTATATTTTGTTTACTTATCATTGAGATAAGGTAATAGATCTTAATAAGGAGTTAGTGAGGTGATAGTTGATTTTGCTCTTAGTTTATTGATGATGGAAAGGATAATATATTAATCGGATTTTCAATTTTATCTATCTTTTCAAGTCTAGTGGATAGTCTATGTCTTGGTCTTTGTATAGCCTCACACCATGAATCTAAGGCGTGAATAATGCCTTAGGGTTGGGGTGCCTCCATAGGCATGCAGTGTTGTATAATGCATCCTAACTAAGTTCCCAACACGTCCACTAACTTATAGGGATTTCGAATCTAATTTAATTGTAGTCACTTCCAACCAACTCAACTTATCATTGATTTCATCTCTCAACCCAGATACATGATAACCCAATCAACTTTGATTGTAACTCCTCCAATCCTCAACTCTAACTGACTCAGAAGAAACCCTAGATGATTTAGATGTACTCATGGATGATTCGAGTGTAGCATCGCCAAGCCTGTTGGCGGAAAGTAACCAAAAACTCAAGCGGTGAGGTAGCCTCCTAAGAGGCTCTTCCGTCTCGCCCTCTAATTGGAAGTGCAGTCCAATAGAAGGAAAGGTCTAATCCAAACTACGTCCCAGAGACACGTGAGAGTGACTCTCCGGAAAAGTCACTTTAGAAACCGGTCCGACTAGTCCGGGCGAACGAGCTCGTACTAAAAACAAAAACCGAGGATTTCCTGCATGGGTATCCTAAAACAGAGGGTCATTGAAATTGGTCAAAAGTCGAGATCCCAACGGGTTATAAAAACATTGCGAGCTTGCGTAAAACTGTGAAAGGAGTGGGATCCTAGACCAGCGCACTTAGCGACCGCTGCTCGAACTGGACTTCCTATCTCCCGCCTAGTTGAGGGTCACCGTGCCCTTGCACGATCAGGTGTAAAAGTCACCGTGATCGGCACTATTAATTATTGATCATCACTGATTTTCCAACATTCCTCTTGTTTGATTACTCATTTCTTTCTAGATTCTTTCTGTGATTGCCGGTACCAATCTAGGTTTTTTGTTCATAATTATCTATAATTAGTAGATTATACCTATAGGAGTAATTCATGAAATGATCAGTCTTTGTAGTCACATGTTATTATTATTATTATTTTCATGAGATTAGAAACTACTCTTTAGATATGCAAAACTTTCCCAACTTCTCTTGTTTAACTTATGAGATTAAGGCTACTTATTAGATCTAGACGAGGTTAAATTCTATGTCAGGTTACCCTAATATGATCTTTATGAACATCCATATGTTATTCTGCATAAGATGAGTATATTCTTTTCATTTGTAGCAATAAAAGAAGTATAACTAACTTATATGATAATCATGTGGCATGATTAGTAAAGTTTTGAACTAGTCAGGGACAACCTTGCTGTTAGAGACAAAGAAATCTATAAAGGTAAGACAACTGAGAATGTGATCGGCTTTTACTAACCCAAGATACATGCATCTTGTTAAATGTTTTGATTTATATAGCAAAGAGATATTTAGATAGTGTTGGAAACTTGGCATTTGCCAAAGAGTAAACAATAATATTTTATTCTAATTATTACTTTACATACTATATTCATATCTATTTCAGACCAACAAGCCTGTATATCACTGATTGAAAAATACTCAAGCAGAGAACAAATTGGAAGTGGTGTGCAACCATATTGAAATTGATGGGATGCATAACTAGAGTGTCAGATAAAACAACATCATCATGCCAATAAAAGATGAGAAAATGGTATTGGTTAGATGATAAGCAAATGATATCCCATGCCATGCTTCGAAAGGTATGACTATGAACGATTGTAAGGGGAACCTTACAAGACCTTGAGTCCAGCTTGACCTAATTAAATGGTGTATTCCCACTGATTTTTTTTTATTCTTGAGCAGAAAACAGACAATTCAATAGTAATATGTAGCAAACAGACAATTCAATAGTAATATGTAGCAAATACTTTAATCTGTTCTTAATTTCTATAACTAACATTTATTTTTTTAAGCAGGCATTTGAGAACACAGAAAGCGAACATTGAGAACACGGACAGTGACTAGTTTGAAATCCATTAGGATTTAACTTAAAAATACATTAAGAGAATTTAAAAATTTCAGTTCAATTAAGCAGAGATCAGAGAATCATTATTCCTCTAACATATCTTTGATGAATTTTATTTCTTTTCTCATGCAATTTACCCCAATGCATAATATTACAATTGCATATCCATATCATCAAATCAAAGTTGAGAGCTCACCCAAGAAAAAAATGGGATGAAAGAAAGAAAAATGTGTAACAATTTCATGCATGGCAACAATAGGAGTGGTAGAAGGAATGCACCTTAATTTGATCTCTTCAAGATTTTGAGATTTGAGTGCAAGTAGGAAAGCATATGACAACTCCAACACCTTCAACTTCTTGGATTCATCTCCAACAACAGTAAAAGGGGCTGGAATTGAGGTTGAGATCTCTCGGTTGTATAGAAAAGAAAGATGGCTTTGCTGGACTTGGGAATTAGGAAAGAAAAGGAGAAGGGGTTTTTGGGAAAGACATAGGAAAGAGAAATATAAAAGGGTTGTATAGAAAAGAAAGAGGGCTTTGCTGGACTTGGGAATTAGGAAAGAAAAGGAGAAGGGGTTTTTGGGAAAGACATAGGAAAGAGAAATATAAAAGGGGTGAGAGCCTTTTGACGTTGGAAATGGAGAGGGGGAGAAAAAAAAGGGAAATTTAGTAATTATAGGAAGAGGGGAACTTCCATGAAGTTTCCTCTTTTCCCATAATTTTTTTACATCAACACTAATGATGTCATTGATGACACATCACCAATGATGTCATCCATGACATCACTTTTTAATAATTATTTTGAATACACACACACACATATATATATGTTTTTGTCTTTTTTTATGAAAATCTTAAAAGTCGCACGTACGAGCGCCTTGAGCGTCGGATTTTGACGCGAGATATTTTGATTTGATCGTCTCCCCATGACGATCAAAATGAGTATAATATTGATACGATTTTGATCGGGTTTGGATGCCCGAAATTTTCGAGATACGGTTTCGGTTTATTATTAAATTTTGCGATTTAAAAATACCAAACGACTTCTGATTGACGAATGATCGATTCCGTAGGTCTTATTTCGTTGAATCGGACTTTATGATGATCTTGGTTTGTTTCACGGTTTTGAATTTACGTCGTGTTTTTTCGGGTACGTATTACGATGCGACCGATTTTTGGTCGATTTCGCCCGAATGACATTTGATTCACAATCAATTGATCGATTTCGGTTATTTAGCATTGATCAATAACTTTATTGGGTTAATCGGACCCTATTCGGGTCGGGTTCGGGTTTAATTGGAACCCGGATGTTACAAATATAAAAACTTCTAAGGGAGTCTCGTCCTCGAGACTCGGATCGAGGTTACTATATGTCTTATCTGGGTTTCATCTGATTATAAAAACCTCAAAGGGTTTTGAACCCATAAAAACCTCAAAGAGTAAACAAGCCATATTCTTTTAATATGCAAATAATTAAATATGCTTGTTTTAATGATTACCTGAGAAAAATTATGGGTATCGTGCTCGCATGTCGGCTTCGGTCTCCTACGTCGCCTCTTCAACGCCGTGTCGATGCCACAACACCTTAACTAAGGGAATCTCCTTGCTGCGAAGCTTCTTCACAGCACTGCCAAGTATCTGCATTGGCCTCTCCTCGTATGTCAAATCTGGCTCCACGTCAAGATTCTCGTAACTGATGACGTGTCGAGTGTCGCGCACATACTTCCTCAGGTTGGAAACATGAAATACGTCGTGGATGCCTGAAAGATGTGGAGGAAGGGCTACTCGATAAGTCACCTTCCTCACACGAGCTAGAATCTCGAATGGACCAACATATTGTGGCACCAACTTACCATGAACACCAAATCTCTGTATTCCCTTCATGGGAGATACTCGGAGAAATACCCAATCTCCCACCTGCAATTTACAGGGATTGCATTAATATGTGAGATTAAGTTGAATATAGATAAGTCATATTTGAATAGATGAAGAGAAATAATAGGATTATCTGAAACGCTAAGTCTCTTCTCCGACGATCTGCATAGCTTTTCTGGCGGCTTTGTGCCGTCAGAAGCTTCCGTTTCACTAGATAAACAGTCCTCGCAGTCTCTTCCAAGAGATCCACAGAATAAAGAGCATGATCACCTACCTCACGCCATCTGAGAGGTGTGAGGCATCTCCGCTTGTATAGGGCTTCGAATGGTACCATGCCGATACTGTAATGATAGCTGTTGTTGTACGTGAATTCAATCAATGGCAGATGGTCCTTCCAAGACCCTTTCTATTCTAAAGTGCTCGCGCGAAGTAAATCCTCAAGTGTCTGAATGGTGCGCTCACTCTGTCCATCTGTCTGCGGATGATAAGCATAACTCATCTTCAACTCTGTCTGTAGTGCTGACATGAACCGGTGCCAGTAATGCGACGTAAATCTCGAGTCTCTTTCAGACATCATCTCGCGTGGTATACCATGAAGTCTGATGATATTCTGCACATATAAACCGATGAATCTGGATGGTGTGTAAGTCATGCTGACATGTATGAAATGAGCTGACTTGGTCAACCTGTCAACGACGACCCAAATTGGTGTCTACGGCAAACCGGTAACAAAATCCATAGAGATACTCTCCCACTTCCACTCGGGAATGGGGAGAGACTGTGGTAATCCTGTTGGTCTCCTGTGCTCAGCTTTGATCATCTGACAGGTCAATCATCTGCTAACATGTTGCGCCACATCGTGCTTCATTCTTTCCCACTAGAAATGTCAACGCAGGTCACGATACATCTTGGTTGTACCGGTATGAATAGATAGTCGTGAACTGTGAGTCTCATCGAGAATATATCTGCGCAACTGCTCGTCATTGGGCACAACAACCCGTCCTGCCTTCCATAAAATAGACTCTGTCACAACAAAATCATCAACCTCATCCTTGACAGCACGCATGTATCTATCTCGAATATAAGGATCTGTCTTCTGGCCTTCGACGATGCGATCCCACAAACTACAGAATTGTGGAGGTACGACAATAGATATGGATGCACTCTCCTGAGGATGCCTATCAGTCAAAGCTGCGAGCATATCCCACGTGTATAGCCAGTTCGCTATTGTCACAACCCCGTTTCCCGGGCCGTCGGATCCTCCCATATCCGGATCTGGTTACTCAGTAATAATTTATTCAGCAATCACAACTAACATTCAGAAATATACTGCAAATAAAATACTCGGAAGAAAATATTTCAACACTTTTCCATTCACAAAATAAAGTTCAGATGATACACTGTCCCACTATAACCATTACATGTACATCAGCTTGAAAGGAAAATATACAAAAGATTACTAACTACCTTAAAGAGTAAAGCTACTGTGGCTGGTTGGATGTCTAGTATGTAAGTCGGATGAATTTTTAAAGTCCTTGCGATGGCTCACCGATACCTGTTGGGTTTTCCATAAATCATATGATAAAAATTAGTGAATGCTAAGTAACGAAGAAGAGAAAAGTAAACAAATTGTGTAATTTTTCAAAACTTGATATCACAAAAATTTCACTCCTTTTCATTAATTTAATTCCTATTCCTTTCTATTCCACATCAGGGATTAGTCCAGGGGAACCCCACCATTCTTGGACTCCAAAGCTGTGGATGCTTCGGGATTGGAGATTGTGTTGATCTTGGTAAGCTTATGCCACCGCACGTCGCCTCAACCAATCCTCCAATACTACCATGACAATTTCCTTTTCTTTTATTAAACAGGGTCTCAACCCTCAGCCTGGAAAAACAAATGAGCACACCGTCCTCGAGGACTCAGTTGCTTAAAACCTCAGGCTAACATTTAATCATATAACCTAGCGGTTTTAAATACATATTATCGTGACCCAGCCGCTATTGAACCACCCGTGCCTCTACATGGCACGACCACATCTTCCGTCGTTCCAACCCGTATATATCAACTCCCGGTACCACGCGTTGCAAAACATTCAATTTGTGCACACTTATCATAATAGGGCAACCGTGTACCACCTAGATAGGGAAACGCCAATACAGGTTCCTTCCGACAAACCTACAGGTTGCATGCCCGACCTGTAGTTCTACTCCCAGTCATCCTTATCGTGACACACGATCCTTTTTACGTATCCAACTCAAACCACATCAATTCCCATGATGTAATTCTTTTGTTAAGTCTTCGATTTTCATAATCCGCATTACTTAATATCGACTCACATCTATATTATTCATAACCATATGTATACTCCTATTTATGCCTATTTTAACTCCCAAACCCTAACTTTCAGAGCCAACGCATCAATTTGATGCGTAAATCTTATTTTAGTGGGAATCACAAAGCAATTCTTCAGACTTTTTCAAAAATAACCAAAATTAGGGTTCTTTGTATCAAAGAACACAAAATCAAGAATTTCAATAATTTCGTATGAAAACCCAATAGTAAAAGGAAGGATTTCGTTACCTAATCGAGCTCTCTCTCGTGTATGCAAGGCTTTATCGTGTTTCGTTTTTAGAAATGCTATTTTAAGGCTCCTGAAAAGATCGAATTTCATTTTTCGTATCAAAACGCTAAGAACATGTTAAGAACGTAAAGAACGAACGAAGAACGCGAAGAACACGAAGAACGTCAAGAACATATTTTCTCTTAAAATATCGGCAGGGTTTCCCCTTATATCGGGACATATTTCTCGGAAAATTTCGACAGAGTTTCCCCTTATATCGGGACATATTTCTCGGAAAATTTCGACAGAGTTTCCTCTTATATCGGGACATATTTCAAAATAAAAACGAAAAGAGTTTCCTCTATAAAATCAATCGAGAGGAAAATAACAACGAAACTTTAAAGAATATACTCAAACTACAAGAGATGCAGAATCGGTAGACACCACGCATCTTAGGTGAGTGAACGTGTGACGAATCACAGGGTCACTGACGTGCATAGCCGCCCGCACCTAAGTAGGGTATTACACAGATTTCTCCATCAAAATAACTATAAAAGCATAATCAAAAGAATAGAAACATAAACGATGAAGAATCGGTAGACACCACGCGTCTTAGATGAGTGAACGTGTGACGAATCACAGGATCACTGACGTGCATAGCCGCTCGCACCTAAGTAGGGTGTTGCACAGATTTCTCCTCGAACCACAACAGGAAAACGAATCGAAAAGAAAGATGAATCAAGAATAAACTTGGAAGAACAAGAGTATGAATTGAAAGCCTAGCTTACGAAGCAAGTAAGAGAGGATCATACCTTTCTCCTCCTCGTTCTCCCGGCAGCGCTTCGCTAGTGCTCCTCCCTCGCCTCCCACTCCTTCTCCCGACCTTTCGACCCTAGCCCTTGGGGTGGTGGTGGTAGTGGAAGTCGTAGAGAATGAATAGGTAGGCGGGTCTATTTATAGGCCCCAGAAAACCACTAACCATGGTTAGAAAACCATGGTTTAGACCTTAACCATGGTTTAGCGGCCCATGGTTTTAGCCAAAACTTATCCCAAACTTGGAGCTTAAGTTAGAACATTCTACAGGATTCTAAATTCGCTAATGACGCTTAATTAACACTAATCGTGATTAACTTTCACTAATCGCGATTTAACTTTCGCGGCTTACGCTTATCTTTTGTTAACTATTGATTAGTGTTTACTAATGATCATTAGCGGCTTTCAATCATCATTAATTTCTTTAATCAAGTTTAATTAGTCTTAATGACAGTAATTATGGGTTAATGACATCTTAGCCTTCCTTTCTTCTCTTTCTTCCGAAATTCATAACAAATCGAAACGGAGTCTGATTCACACGAAACAAATTCTGTTGGTTTCCTCTTGACGAGCCGAATCTTATTATATAGGATCCGAGATATGTTAAGTTCAAGGCTCTACAATTATAACAACCTTAAAGGAAGTCTCGTCCTCGAGACTAGAAATACATGCGTAACGACCTTAAAGAGGATTGAAACCATAACAACCTTAAAGAGAATGAACGTCATGTCATTTAAAATGAACATATACAATACACAGTGTTATTACTCAAATAAGTAGGGGTATTTCTCTCTCATTTCTGCCTTAGGTTCCCATGTGGCTTCTTCAAACTCTTGGTTTCGCCACAATATTTTAACTAGAGGCATCTCTTTGTTTCTCAACTTCTTGATATCCCTTTCAAGTTTGCACAGGTATCTCTTGGTATGTCAAGTCTGGCTCAACATGTAAATCATCATAACTTACCTTATGCTCTGGATCCCTAATGTACTTTCTCAGATTTGATACATGAAATACATCATGTATTGCTGAAAGATGTGGAGGAAGTGCAAGTCTATAGGCAACTTTTCCAATCCGTTGAGTAATTTCAAAGGGACCCACGAAGCTGGGTGCTAACTTCCCACGCAAGCCAAACCTCTGAACACCCTTCATAGGTGATACTTTGAGAAATACAAAGTCACCTACCTCAAATTTAAGGTCTCTTCGCCTGGTATCACTATAACTTTTCTGGCGACTCTGGGCAGTTAATAGTCTTTTTCTAGCAAGTTCTACAGCTTCTCGTGTCTCCTGAAAGCTATCTGAATCATAAAGGTTCTTTATTCCGACTTCTTGCCAACACAAAGGAGTAGTACACTTTCGTCCATATAGTGCTTCAAATGGTGCCATGCCAATACTTGTATGGTAACTATTATTGTAGGTGAATTCTACAAGAGGCAAATGTTTAATCCACGATCCCTTCCATTCTAAGGCACATGCTCGTAGCATATCCTCTAATGTTTGAATCATACGTTCTGACTGACCATCTGTTGTGGATGATATGCTGTACTCAAGCATAATTGTGTATTTAAGGCTTTCATTAAGTTCTCCCAATAGTGTGAGGTGAATCGTGAATCTCGATCAGAAACTACTTCCTTCGGGATACCATGGAGGCGAATCACATGTGTAATATATAACTCAGCAAGCTGGTCTGGAGTGAAAGATAAACTTATCGGAATGAAGTGTGCTACCTTTGTCAGACGATCTATTATAACCCAGATACTATCTTTACTACCAGTCGTCTGAGGTAAGCCAGTAATGAAATCCATGGAAATGCTTTCCCATTTCCATTCAGGTATAGGGAGGGGTTGCAATAATCCTGGCGGCTTTTGGTGTGAAGCCTTTACCTGCTGGCAAGTGAAACATGAATTCACAAACTCAGCAACATCTTTCTTCATTCCCGACCACCAAAAGTATGAATGAAGATCCTTATACATCTTCGTAATTCCTGGATGAATAGATAATCTAGAACAATGAGCTTCTCGTAAGATGTCTTTCCTTAGTTCAAGTGTGTTTGGTACACAAACTCTGTGATGATTATACAGTAAACCATCTTGTATCTGGAATCCCTCTATCTCATTCTTCTCAAGTTGTTGTTTCAAGTCTTTAAGGACTGGATCATCCTCCTGTCCTTTCTTTATTTTATCCCATATTTCTGGTTTGTATCGATGAGGAATAGTTATAGTATCAATACTACTATCAAATGATTTCCATTCACTTAACGTTGATAGTAATCCCCAGTAGTGGATAGCACTCACTAACCCGGTTGAATAAGTTCTTCTGCTAAGTGCATCTGCTACGACGTTCCCCTTACCAGGGTGGTAGGAGATAGTGCAATCATAATCTTTCAACAACTCTAGCCACCATCTCTGTCTCATATTGAGCTCCTTTTGATCAAACAGATATTTCAAGCTTTTATGATCGGTGAAGATTTCAAAAGTAATACCATACAGGTAGTGTCTCCATATCTTTAAAGCGAAAACTACGACAGCTAATTCAAGGTCATGTGTTGGGTAGTTCTTCTCATGTGTCCTGAGCTGTCGTGATGCATACGCAACTACCTAACCATGTTGCATAAGAACCGCCCCAAGTCCTTCTTTAGATGCGTCAGTGTACACTGTAAACCCTTCACTCCCGGAGGGTAGAGTAAGGATTGGTGCAGATGTTAGGCATTCCTTCAGTGTCTGAAAACTAGCTTCACATGTATCAGACCATAAGAATGGAACCTCCTTCTGAGTTAGTCTAGTCATTGGCAATGCTATTCGTGAAAAGTCCTTCACGAATCTTCTATAATATCCAGCTAATTCCAGAAAAGATCGTATTTCTGTGACAGTCTTCGGGCGTTCCCAACTCATCACCGCACTAACCTTTGTAGGATCAATTGATATACCTTCCCCAGAAATAGCATGGCCTAAGAAAGATACTTCAGATCGCCAGAAGTCACATTTGCTATATTTAGCATACAGTTTGTTCTTCCTTAGAGTTTCAAGTGCCTTCCTGAGATGATGTTCATGCAGATACTTATCCTTTGAGAAATAAGCACATCATCAATAAAAACTACTACAAAGTGATCTAAGAACTCCTTGAATACTCTATTCATGAGATCCATGAAGGCTGCTGGGGCATTTGTTAGTCCAAAAGGCATAACTAAGAATTCATAATGCCCGTATCTAGTTCGAAAAGCTGTCTTGGGAATATCTGTATCTTTAATTTTCAACTGATGGTATCCAGATCTTAAATCAATCTTGGAATACACAGTTGAACCTTCTAACTGATCAAAGAGATCATCTATTCTTGGCAGAGGATACTTGTTCTTTATTGTCCTCTTGTTTAGTTGTCTATAGTCAATGCACAACCGCATCGACCATCCTTTTTCCTGACAGATAAGACAGGTGCACCTCATGGTGAAGTACTAGGACGGATGAATCCTTTATCTAACAGTTCTTGCAATTGTACATTTAACTCTCGTAACTCAACTGGTGCCATCCTATACGGAGGGATAGAGATAGGCTGAGTATCAGGTATGAGAGAGATTTCAAATTCAATCTCTCGCTCAGGTGGTAATCCAGGTAGTTCCTCTGAAAATACAATAGTAAACTCGCACACTATAAACACATCTTCTATCATTCTTTCTGACCCTGATGTAGTGGAAACATGAGCTAAATAACCTTGGCACTCTTGCTCTAACAACTGTTGTGCCTTCAATGTAGAGATATATTTGATATTATCATTGGATGTCTTTCCAATGAACTGGAACTCTATCGAGTTAGGAAGGTGAAATGTTACTGTCTTCTGGAAACAGTCAAGACATGCATGATGCCTTTCTAACCAATCCATTCCTAGTATAAGATCAAAGTCCTCCATTTCGATTAGTAGTAGTGAAACAGGTAACTGATGTCCCGCTATCAGTATTATACAATTATCCAGGATTTTTCGGATTATAAATACTTGTCCTCCTGATCCCTTGATCAGATAGGATTGTTGTACTTCTATTGGTATCTTACCCAAAGTGGGTACTAACCGTCAAGTAATAAATGAATGTGAAGCACCAGAATCAAATAAGGCATGTACTGAAAAGTCATGAATAGTAACGGTACCTCGTACGACTGTGCCTGAGTGGTAGGCTTGTTCCTCAGTAATTGCATTAAGCTGGCCATTAGGAATAGGCAAGCTGGAACCCGCAACACTTTGTGGTGGTTGTTGTGTAGGAGACGCTCTTTGTGAGCCTCGACCTTAACCATGTCTTCCTCCATGTGTTGCTCCATTACTCGAGGTGGATGTTATACTATTAATTGGGGTTGATTTAAACCCTGAACCTCTCAATTTCGGACAATCTTTCTTGATGTGGCCTTCCTGATGACAGTAAAAATACACACGTGCTCTTGTTTGAGCTGAAGATCTAGCCACAGAGGTGCTAGCTCCTGCTGCTGAGTCACGAGGATATAGTGGAGGTCTAGAGAAACCCCTTCTTCCTGATAATTCCTGACCCAAGGTCTGTGGTGAGCTTATATTGGAACCGGCTGGATGATAGCGACGATCTCTACGATTATAATGTGCCTTGCTTTTGGATGGTCCACCATTAAAGTAGAAACTTCTTCTTTGGCGGTTTTCATCCCTCTCCATCTCAATACGAGAGGCGGTGTCCATTGCTTCATCTACGGTTGTGGCTCTAAAACCAGCAAGCTTTTCTCGTAGATCTCCCTGAAGACCGCTAACAAATTTGGTAAGACACTCTTGTGGTGAAGCTTCCAGAGCTGGTGAGTACCGTAGTAGCTCAGTAAAGTGGATATGATAATCTCGTACAGTCATAGAACCTTGATTCAGAGAAGCCAACTCTCTCCTCTTTAATTCTTCCCAATGAGAGGGACAGAAGTGAGCTCGGAACCTCTCTTCGAAGATATCCCATGGAACATGATCTGCTAACTTCTTAGAAATTGCTCTCCACCGTCGTCTTGCATAGTCTGCTAAGGAGTAATCAGCAAAGTTTACCCAGGTGTCAACTGGTGCATGGATTATCCTCAACATCCTAGTAACGTCATCGAGCCATAACTCAGTCTCGGCAGGTGTCTCTACACCTTTGAATCGAGGAATTTTTTCCTTTCGGTAATTATCTAGTAATGTTTGGTGTCTAAGAAGGGCCTTCTCCATTGTCCTTCAACCGGGGTAGGAGCAGACTCAGTTGAAGGATGGTAACTAGATTCTTCCTCAGAAAGATGCACAAAACCTTCAATCTTGGCATCTGCATGCTTAGATGTCTCGGGTCTCTCAGCCTGTGCATTGAGCCTATCCTCCACTGCTTGTTGCCTTTGCCCCATGTCTTGGAGCATTGCCATCATAGCCGCTAATTGTCTAGACACGTCTTGGTCTGCCATGATCCTAGGATGAGTCAAGGTCAAAGGTCAGATCCTATATGTCTTAGCATGATGTACATAAAGGACAATGACTTGTGAATGGTACTGCAGTCATTTGTTAAGATCAAAGGATCTTAATACAACCTTAGTTTCTGAATACCGCTCATAGTTATTAATTACTAAATAAATTACTGGAGTAGCCAAGCTCTGATACCAATCTGTCACGACCCCGTTTCCCGGGCCGTCAGATTCTCCCATATCCGGATCTGGTTACTCAGCAATAATTTATTCAGCAATCACAACTAACATTCAGAAATATACCGCAAATAAAATACTCGGAAGAAAGTATTTCAACACTTTTCCATTCACAAAATAAAGTTCAGATGATACACTGTCCCACTATAACCATTACATGTACATCAGTTTGAAAGGAAAATATACAAAAGATTACTAACTACCTTAAAGAGTAAAGCTACTGTGGCTGGTTGGATGGCTAGTATGTAAGTCGGGTGAATTTTTAAAGTCCTTGCGATGGCTCACCGATACCTGTTGGGTTTTCCATAAATCATAGGATAAAAATTAGTGAATGCTAAGTAACGAAGAAGAGAAAAGCAAACAAATTGTGTAATTTTTCAAAACTTGATATCACAAAAATTTCACTCCTTTTCATTAATTTAAGTCCTATTCCTTTCTATTCCACATCAGGGATTAGTCCAGGAGAACCCCACCATTCTTGGACTCCAAAGCTGTGGATGCTTCGGGATTGGAGATTGTGTTGATCTTGGTAAGCTTATGCCACCGCACGTCGCCTCAACCAATCCTCCAATACTACCCTAACAATTTCCTTTTCTTTTATTAAACAGGGTCTCAACCCTCAGCCTGGAAAAACAAATGAGCACACCGTTCTCGAGGACTCGGTTGCTTAAAACCTCAGGCTAACATTTAATCATATAACCTAGCGGTTTTAAATACATATTATCGTGACCCAGCCGCTATTGAACCACCCATGCCTCTACATGGCACGACCACATCTTCCGTCGTTCCAATCCGAATATATTGGCTTCCGGTACCACGCGTTGCAAAACATTCAATTTGTGCGCACTTATCATAACAGGGCAACCGTGTACCACCTAGGTAGGGAAACGCCAATACAGGTTCCTTCCGACAAACCTACAGGTTGCATGCCCGACCTGTAGTTCTACTCCCAGTCATCCTTATCGTGACACACGATCCTTTTTACGGATCCAACTCAAACCACATCAATTCCCATGATGCAATTCTTTTGTTAAGTCTTCGATTTTCATAATCCGCAATACTTAATATCAACTTACATCTATATTATTCATAACCATATGTATACTCCTATTTATGCCTATTTTAACTCCCAAACCCTAACTTTTAGAGCCAACGCATCAATTTGATGCGTAAATCTTATTTTAGTGGGATTCACAAAGCAATTCTTTAGACTTTTTCAAAAATAACCAAAATTAGGGTTCATCGTATCAAAGAACCCAAAATCAAGAATTTCAATAATTTTGTATGAAAACCCAATAGCAAAAGGAAGGATTTCGTTACCTAATCGAGCTCTCTCTCGTGTATGTAAGGCTTTATCGTGTTTCGTTTTTAGAAATGCTATTTTAAGGCTCCTGAAAAGATCGAATTTCATTTTTCGTATCAAAACGCTAAGAACATGTTAAGAACGTGAATAACGAACGAAGAACACGAAGAACACGAAGAACGTCAAGAACATATTTTCTCTTAAAATATCGGCAGGGTTTCTCCTTATATCGGGACATATTTCTCAGAAAATTTCGACAGAGTTTCCCCTTATATCGGGACATATTTCTCGGAAACTTTCGACAGAGTTTCCTCTTATATCGGGACATATTTCAAAATAAAAACGAAAAGAGTTTCCTCTATAAAATCAATCGAGAGGAAAATAACAACGAAACTTTAAAGAATATACTCAAACTACAAGAGATGCAGAATCGGTAGACACCACGCATCTTAGGTGAGTGAACGTGTGACGAATCACAGGGTCACTGACGTGCATAGCCGCCTGCACCTAAGTAGGGTATTACACAGATTTCTCCATCAAAATAACTATAAAAGCATAATAAAAAGAATAGAAAAATAAACGATGAAGAATCGGTAGACACCACGCGTCTTAGATGAGTGAACGTGTGACGAATCACAGGATCACTGACGTGCATAGCCGCTCGCACCTAAGTAGGGTGTTACATAGATTTCTCCTCGAACCACAACAGGAAAACGAATCGGAAAGAAAGATGAATCAAGAATAAACTTGGAAGAACAAGAGTATGAATTGAAAGCCTAGCTTACGAAGCAACTAAGAGAGGATCATACCTTTCTCCTCCTCGTTCTCCCGGCAGCGCTTTGCTAGCGCTCCTCCCTCACCTCCCACTCCTCCTCCCAACCTCTCGACCCTAGCCCTTGGGGTGGTGGTGGTAGTGGAAGTTGTAGAGAATGAATGGATAGGGGGTCTATTTATAGGCCCCAGAAAACCACTAACCATGGTTAGAAAACCATGGTTTAGACCTTAACCATGGTTTAGCGGCCCATGGTTTTGGCCCATGGTTTTAGCCAAAACTTATCCTAAACTTGGAGCTTAAGTTAGAACATTCTACAGGATTCTAAATTCGCTAATGACGCTTAATTAACACTAATCGTAATTAACTTTCACTAATCGCAATTTAACTTTCGCGGCTTACGCTTATCTTTTGTTAACTATTGATTAGTGTTTACTAATGATCATTAGCGGCTTTCAATCGTCATTAATTTCTTTAATCAAGTTTAATTAGTCTTAATGACAGTAATTATGGGTTAATGACATCTTAGCCTTCCTTTCTTCTCTTTCTTCCGAAATTCATAACAAATCGAAACGGAGTCCGATTCACACGAAACAAATTCTGTTGGTTTCTTCTTGACGAGCCGAATCTTATTATATAGGATCCGAGATATGTCATGTTTAAGGCTCTACAGCTATACCCTTTGCTTGAGCTCTCCTGCTAAGTGCATCAACTACCACGTTTCCTTTACCGAGATGATAAGAGATCGTGCAGTCGTAATCCTTCAATAGCTCGAGCCATCTACACTGTCTCATGTTCAGCTCATTCCGATCAAAGATATTCTTCAGGCTCTTGTGGTCTGCGAAAATCTCGAAATTCACCCCATATAAATAGTGACGCAAGATCTTCAAGGCGAAGACAACTGCCGCCAAATCCAAGTCATGCGTGGGGTAGTTCCGCTCATGCGGTCTCAACTGACTGACGCGTAAGCAATCACGTAACCTCTTTTCATCAACACCGCTCCTAAACCTTCTCCTGATGCATCTGTGTATACTGCATAGTATTGAGTGCCTGACGGAAGAGCAAGAATGGGTGTTGTAGTCAATCTCTCCTTCAGTGTCCTAAAGGCTTGCTCACATGAATCGTCCCAAATGAATGGAACTCCCTTCTGCGTCAGTCGTGTCAAAGGGCGAACAATGCGTGAAAATCCGCTGACAATGTGTCTGTAATAACCCGCTAGCCTAAGGAAGCTCATAATCTGAGTAACTGTATTGGGCTGCTCCTAAGACATGACTGCCTCTATCTTTGCAGAATCAACTGCGAATACCTGCTACAGAAATGACATGCCCCAGAAATAAGACCTGTGATAATCAGAACCTACACTTTCTCAATTGGCGTACAACTTGTGCTCCCGTAATTTATCCAAGACAATCCGTAGATCATTCGCATGATCCCATACATTCTGAGAATATATGAGCACATCATCAATGAATACCACCGCAAATTTGTCCAAGTATGGACGGAAGATCCGATTCATCATATCCATAAATGTCGTAGGTACATTGATGAGCCCAAACAACATCACCACAAACTCGTAATGTCCATAGCGAGTCCTGAAAGCTATCTTCAGAATATCGGACTCCCGAATCCTCAACTGATGATAGCCTGAACGAAGATCGATCTTCGAGAACACCGAAGATCCCTGAAGCTGATCGAATAAATCATCGATAAGCGACAATGGATAGCGGTTCTTTACCGTTCTTTTGTTCAACTGCCGGTAATCGATGCATAATCTCATGAATCCATCCTTCTTCCTGACAAATAGAACCGGAGCACCCCAATGTGAAGTGTTCGGCCTCATGAATCCCAAGTCAAGTAACTCCTGTAACTGTATCTTCAGCTATCTTAACTCATCTCGTGCCATGCGGTAAGGAGTCATTGAGATCAGTTGTGTATCTGGTAGCAATGTAATCTCGAACTCGATCTCTCTCTCAGGAGGTAATCCTAGTAGCTCATCAGGATACACATCTGGGTAATCTGATACTACTCGGATGTCCTGTACCATCAGCTCATGATCATATACCTCTCGAACAAGTGCTAGATAGGAATCACAACCCTGATCAACAAGTCACTGAGTTCGCAACACTGAAATGTACTTCATTTTGGTGTCATGTAAAGTAGCCTAAAAAATGAACTCGGGTAAATATGGAATCCTAAAGACAACTGTCTTTTTAAAGCAATCAACAAGAGCATGATGAGCTGATAACCAATACATGCCTAGAATCAAGTCAAAGTCATCAAGCTATAGTAGTAGATAATCTGCGATTATCTCGTGACCGCCAATCATTACTGGCAATTGCCTGACTATCAGGGAAATGATAAACAACTGCCCACCTAGCCCATAGATATGATATGGAGAAGATAAAGTCTCTGCAACTCACCCTAAAGAAGTTAGTAGCCTCGAAGCAAGGAAAGATTGTGTCGCTCCAAAATAAAATAAAACATGGAAAGGTCGGTCCAAGACTGAGACCATACCTTTCACTACAGTAGCTGCTGAATGAGCATGCTCCTCGGTCACTGCGTGTAGCTGACCTTGTCTGGATGGTGCGGTGCTGGAACCTGCCACACTCTGTGTCTGCCTCTGCTGCTGTCTTCCGAAGTTAGAGTTCCTGCCACGGAAACTCCCTTTATGCTGTGCCTGTAGTTGTGATGACTGTGGCTGTGGGCGAGGCTCACCAGATCTCTGGGGACACTAATGCCGGTAATGTCCCCACTCATGACACAAGTAACATCGGACTGGCCGGGTAGATGGAGTGGTCGTGTCTGTGCTCCGAGTTGGTCCTGTTGAGGGTCTGTCTGCTCGTTGCGACCCAGATGGTCGAGCGGAATCTGTGCCACGTCCGACAAGTGCTCCTCCAAAGGTAATCGATGGAGATGAGCGAGCACTACCTGAGAATGCCGAACCCGTAGGTCGGAAACGCCTGGCTGACCTCTGCTGCTGAAATGGTCGACGAATCGGCCCAAAAGATCGTTGTGGTCTAGATGCTGCTCCAGACAAGCTCCCAAAGCGTCTCTCACGGATGTCCTCAAACTTCTCCTCTGCATCAGTAGCCTCGGAGATAGAAGTGATATGCAATCCGGCCAACTTCTCCTGCACATCTTTCCTCATGCCTCTGATAAACTGTTCCAGATTCTCCTCTGGAAATGTGGCAGCTGCTGGTATGTGTCGAGACAACTCGGTGTATTGAACAAAGTAATCTCTGGTTGTCATCCGTCCCTGACGAAGCTCTGCAAAGAAATGATGTTGGGACTCCTTCCACTTCGCAGAAAAGAAGTGGGATCTGAATCGTGTCTCAAAATCGTCCAATGTAGGCTCGCGACCTAACTCAGAAACTGCTGCATCCCGCCATCTCTCAGCGAAATCTGTCAGTGAGTACTCCATGAAAGATAGCCATGTGTCTCGTGGTGCGTGAATCATCCTCAACACCTTCGTCGCCCTCTTCAACCACTATTCTGCCACATCTGACGTACTGGTGCCCTCGAACATGGGTGTAGCGGGGTATCAGGGCTCTAATACCATACTGTGACACCCTCGGATCCGGGAACCCGTTTACGTCGCATTCGCAATACAATATTTACTAACATCGCATTAAGTATATGAAAATATAGGGAAATTTTTCGCGTTTTGCTTTTGCATATGACATTCACATTCATGTAAACAAGTGTCATCAACATTCCTTTTCATTATCTTTCATAAATATATACATGTACAAAAGGGCTGACAATACATACATGTATCCCAATAATCTGACTGAAGAGGAAAGGAAGCATTTACATCATAACAGATCAAAAACTGTAACAAAAGAAACTGCACCATCTCGAATATACCCGATCATCAGGAATCATCAATCCGCTATTGTGCTGTAGGCTGCTTGCCTGCCAAAACATGGAAGGTAGAAGGGGCGTCTGCGAGCGCTGGTACTTCCATATGACATGTTATTAAAATAAGCATGCATTTAATATGTTCAAAAGAAAGCAAGTAGACATGCATTTATGAATTTTAAAAAATCTACCATTACCTGCGTAGAAGAAGGTTTTCAAATTACTCTGCATGTGTTTCCCCTTAATCACTCAATATCCCAATATTTCTCATTTATAACATTTACCTATAGTAATTGAGGCCAGTAAGTATATGTTGTTTATTTATCATTGAGATCAGGTTATGGATCTTAATAAGGAGTTAGAGAAGTAATACTTTATTTTACTCTTAGTTTATTAATGATGAAAGGATAATATATTAATCGGATTTTCAATTCTATCTATCTTTTCAAGTCTAGTGGATAGTCTATGGTCTTGGTCTTTGTATAACCTCACACTACGACTCTAAGACGTGAATAATGCCTTAGGGTGCGTTTGGTTCGTGGATTATCCAGGGGTGGTGGTGGGTTAAGGGTTGGGAGGGTTTGTGTGATGTGATTGTATTGGAATTTGAAAAAGTTGCTAGTTATTATGATATGATTGTATTGAAATTTGAAAAAGTGGGTAGTTGTTGTGATGTGATTGTATTAAAGTTTGGAATAGTGAGTAGAAGTTGAGTATTTTATGATTTTTAGATGATATGATGGTATAATATATATTTTTTTTGATGGGAAGGGAGTGGGCCCCGCTAGTGGGTTAAAAGTGGGGGTTTTGGGGGGTTACCCACCCAAAGTGGGGGGTAACCCCCCAACCGAATGGGGTCTTAGGGTTGGGGTGCCTCCGTAGGTATGCAGTGTTGTATTATGCATCCTAACTAAGTTCCCAACACATCCACTAGCTTATAGGGATTTCGAATCCAATTTAATTATAGTCACTTCCAACCAATTCACCTTATCATTTATTTCATCTCTTAACCCAGATACATTATAACCCAATCAACTTTGATTGTAACTCCTCCAATCTTCTACTGCAACCGACTCAGATGTAACCCTAGATGATTCAGATGTAGTCATGGATGATTCAGCGGAAAGTAACCAAAAACTCAAGCGGTGAGGTACCCTCCTAAGAGGCTCTTTCGTCTCGTCCTCTAATTGGAAGTGTGATCCAATAGAGGGAAATGTCTGCTCCCAAACTACGCCCTAGAGACGGGTGAGAGAGAATCTCTGGAAAAGTCACTCTAGAAACCGACCCGACTAGTACGGGCGAACGAGTTCGTACGAAAAACTAAAACCGGTGATCCCCCGCATGAGTATCCTAAAACAGAGGGTTAGCGAAACTGGTCAAAAGTCGGGATCCCAACGAGGCATAAAAACACTGCGAGCTCACGTAAAACCGTGAAAGGATTGGGATCCTAGACCTGCATAATTCATGAAATGATCAGTCTTTGTAGTCACAGGTTATTAATATTATTTTCATGAGATTAAAAACTACTTATTAGATTTGCAAACTTTCCCAACTTATCTTGTTTAGCTTATGAGATTAAGGCTACTTATTAGATCTACATAGGTTAAATTCTATGTCAGGTTACCCCAATGTGATCTTTATGAACATCCATATGTTATTGTGCATAAGATGAGTATATTCTTTTCATTTATAGCAATAAAAGAAGTATAACTAACTTATATGGTAATCATGCAACATGATTAGTAAAGTTTTGAACTAATCAGGGACAACCTTGCTGTTAGAGACAAAGAAATCCATAAAGATGGCTTCAAAAAAAAGAAATCCATAAAAGTAAGACAACTAAGAATGTGATCGGCTTTTACTAACCCAAGATACATGCATCTTGTTTTATGTTTTGATTTATATAGCAAAGAGATATTTAGATAGTGGGCTGTGGTTCTGCTGGGATGGAGCGTTGGTGGAGAGCGAAGGCGATATGCGGTGACTTGTCCGGAAAGTCGGGATCGGGTGGCGCTGCTCTCTCTGGTGGGGGTGAAGCGAAGGGGAAGGGGGTTGACTTCGGGGTTGCGGCTGGGTCTCGGAGTGGGGAAGTTGGAGAGGAGCGGAGGGAGGCGGAGGACGGTTGGGTGCAGGTCTCGCATAAGAAGCCTGGGAAGAGATGTTTTTGCTGCGGTAATCTTGGTCATGTTGCTTCCTTCTGTTGTCTGCCTGCACGTTGTTATGCATGTGGGAAGCCGGGTCATCGACAAGCTTTTTGTTGGCTCGCTCATGGCCGTGGCCATCTTCCGTCTGGCTCGAGGAATCCACAGAGCACGTCGGCATCTCGTTCCGCGTTCACCGACCCTGTTGCCTCGAGGGGGGCACGCTCTTTTGCTCAGGTGGTGGCACCTCGTTGCGTGTCGGCGGGTGATGGTTGTCGTGATGCGGTTGCAGAGGCGGGTGTTGATGTTGCCTCGACAGGGGTGGTCGGAGTGGGGGAAGTTACGCCAGGGGGGCTAGGCCTGTTTGGAGAGGGCGTGCATGGAGAGAGCGTGCATGGGAAGGTGCTGCATGGGAAGGCGGTGCATGGGAAGGCGGTGCTTGGGAAGGGGATGCATGTCGAGGGTAGGCGCGTTGACAACAGTCGCGTCGAGGCAGTGGGGCTTGCTCGTCGGTGCAACGTGGATTGGGATGTTGTCAGGTCTCATCTCTTTGGCTTCCTGGGTCCCCTCTTCAGTGTGGATCTTCAAGTTTTGGATTCTTCCCGTTGCTGTGTGCGTGGCCTGTCCCTGGAGCAACGGGAAAGGCTTCTTTGGAATGGGTCTACCGAATATGTTGTTTGGAGATTGGTTCGAATTGCGGATGGTACTTTCTCAGACAACGAGGTCTGTGTGGCGGAGCTTTGTGGTGTCCCCTTCCTCTCTAGGATTGTCCCTTGCCTCTGTAAGGCTTTCCGACGGTGGGGGGAGATTTTGGCGATCGTGGATGATGGTCTTGCGCCGGAAGCGGATTGGAAGGTGACTCGGGTCCTACTGGAGTGCAGCAAGGGTTTCCTCCGCATTGCGCCTGGCAAGATTTTCTTCGGTTCCTTGAAAGTTGGCCGGTGGCGGTTCAAGGTGGAGCTTACGATCGTCGCCCCTTCGCCGGCGTCGGTGGGTGCTCCTGCGCGGATGGCGGTGCTGGCCGGTTCGATGGTCTCGAGGATGCAATTGACGTGTCGTCTTCTGGCTGCCACCTGGCGCGTTTCGGGGGATATTCCGAAGCATCACACCCCATGCATGACGCTTCTGGTCCCTTCGACGTGCCTCATCGGTTATTGTGCTTTTCCTCTGCAAGTCCTGGTTTCTCTGAGTTGAGAGCGTCCGAGGAGGATCCGCTTCCTCGATCTCAACCGCTTTTGTCGGCTAGCACGTTGCATTTTCGTTACTCGGGTCCTTTGGTGGGTCGTGGACCTTTGGACGCTGGCGGATCACTCGATCTCGGATCTTGGTCGCGGGCTTGGGTGCCGCATGGCCCGTTTACCTTCCCCGAGTCACGTACGGATTTGCCCCAGGTCCAAATCGAGGAATTGCAGGGACATTCAGATTTGGTGGTGCTCCCCTCGATTCCGTTGGCGTTGCCTGATGGCCATTCTCCCTCTCCCCCTACGGTTGCGGACCAGGGGGTTCTGCCGGTGATGTCTTCTATTGCTTCCCCCTTGGGGGCCTCTTCAGACGTGGCTGACGTTTCTGATGGGGGGGGCTATCTGACAGGCGCTCGAGGAAGCGGTACAGGAGGCGTAAAAGCTCTCGGCATGGTTCTTTGGTGAGCCATTCTTGTGCGACTCAGCGGGAAGCCGTGGCGGAAGTTGCTGGTCGCAGTTTCCTTAGGGGTAGTTCTGATGGTCTTTAATGAAGGTTTTATCCTGGAATGTTAGGGGCCTTGGGGAGGCCGACAAGCGTCGCTCGTTGGGTTCGCGTCTGTCTGAATGGTGCTGTGATATTGCCCTGATCCAAGAAACGAAATTGCGAGGGCTGGATGATACCCTCTGGCGTTCCTTTGGTGCGGGCTCTCTGGACGAATTTCGTGCAATGGATGCGGTGGGGTCGGCGGGGGGATTTTTGATTGGTTGGCATTCTGCGGTGTTCTCTTTCAACTCGGTTCTGGCGGGGAGACATATGCTCTCGATGGTGCTGACTCGGGCTGATTCTCTTGAGCATATGGTATTTTCTTGTATTTATGCCCCAACGTGTCATGTGCTGAGGAAGGCTTTGTGGGAGGATCTTCGCGCGGTGGCTTCTTTATTCGGGGATCTTCCTTGGCTTTTGGGGGGCGATTTCAACGTTACGCTTCACTCATCCGATCGCCCCCGGGGCAGGGGTGGCCAGGATCCGGGGTCGCTTGATTTTATTGAGGTTTTGGATGAGCTTGCTTTTCAGGGCTTGGTCCCTCATGATATCTCTTACACCTGGAGGAATAACTCAACACGCTCTAGAATCGATCGGTTCTTGGCATCCGGGAAACTGCTGGAGGCGTTTCCTATTTGCGTGGTGTCTTCTCGCCCCCGCTCCTTCTCCGATCATACTCCCATTATGTGGGAATCGGGCACGAGCCATCGGACGCGGGGTCTCTTCCGTTGCGAGAAATGCTGGCTGTTGGAGCCTAACTTCAAGGAGATGGTGCAAGAGCATTGGGCTCATGCTTCGATCGTGGGGTCTGCGGCTCAAAGACTTGACCTGAAGCTTGCGTCGTTGCGAAAAGTGCTTGCGGGTTTTAAGAAGGAATCCAGGTTGGCGCGTATTGCTATCAGGGCGGCGGCGGAGGAGGTTATTACGCTCCATGATCGGGCAGAGAACGAGCGAGACCTTTTGCCTGAGGAGCTTCACGAAAGGCTTGTTGCTCAAAACCAGGTTGCGGCGGAGGACAAGAAAAGGAACATCGAATGGCGGCAGCGGTCGCGTTTGAGATGGCTTAAAGAGGGGGATGCAAATACGACATACTTTCACCGGGTGGCTAGTAACAGAAAGCGTGCTAATTTGATGCGGGCTATTTCTATTAATGGTGGTCGGATTTGCGGGGAGAGGGAGATGGGGCTTGCCATCACGGATCACTTCAAGCGCTTCTCGGCGAACTGCTCCCCGCGTAGATGGCGCTGGCTAGGTCTTGGGGCGCCTTCTCTGTCGGCCTCTGACGTTGGGCTTTTGACTCGCCCTTTCTCTTTGGAGGAGGTTAAGGAGGCTGTGTGTGACTCCTCCCCGGGGCCGGATGGCTTCTCGGTGGCGTTTTATCGGGACTTCTGGGATTTGGTGGCCAATGATGTCATGGAGGTGGTGGCCGAATTTAGCGTGGGCAATTTTGGATTTGATCGGATTAATAGGGCCAACATTGTCTTGATCCCTAAATCCACGGGGGCGCATCGTATCGAGGACTATCGGCCCATCTCCATCTCGAACGGTATTTACCTTATCGTTGCTAAACTCTTAGCCAGACGCTTGGCTCGGGTTCTGGACTCACTTGTCTCTCCGACCCATGCTGCTTTCATTAGGGACATGCAAATTGCGGATTGCATTGCGGTGGCTTCGGAGTTGGTCGCTGATTGGAAGAACGATCATGAGAAGGGGGTTCTTTGGAAGATCGACTTTGCTAAAGCCTACGACTGTTTGGAGTGGCGGTTTTTGTGGTCTGTTTTGAGAAGACGGGGATTCCCTGAGGTTTGGATTTCGTGGATGCGTAGGTGCATCACCACCGCCTCCCTCTCGGTGTTGATCAATGGTCGGGCGGTTGGTGGCTTCTTTCAGCCAAGAAGGGGTGTGCGCTAGGGTTGTCCCCTCGCTCCCCTCCTCTTTGTGTTGGCTTCGGATGTCCTGGCGCGTATGGTGGACCGTGTAACTGAGGCTGGGCTGTCCAAGGGATTTCGTAAGGGTGCAATCCGTGTGCCCTTAATCCAATTTGCGGATGATACAATTTGCTTTATTGAGGGTGGCACTGCGGAGATCTCCGGTATGGCGATCAATCTTGACCTTTTCAGCGAATTATCGGGAATGTTGATTAATGGCTCTAAATCCAAGGTGATTCCCTTCGGGATGTCGCAGGAGGAGGCGGAGGAGTGCGGTCGGTTGTTGGGTTTTCCTCCAGGTGACCTTCCTATGGATTATCTTGGCTTACCTTTGGTGTGGGGCGGGCCAGGATCCGGGACTGGCGTTTGATTGTTGAGCGCGTGGAAACGTGCCTTGCTGGCTGGCATGCGACTTTGCTATCTAGGGGGGGTCGCCTTGTTCTTCTCAAGTTTGTGCTTTCCTCTATTCCGATTTACTTCCTCTCTGTTTGTCATATGTCGGCGGGGGTTCGTTTGAGGCTTGAGCGTTGTATGCGACGCTTTTTGTGGGGCAGGAAGGGGGAGGAGGGTAGGGGATTGCATCTGGTGGCTTGGGATGAGGTTACTAAGGCTAAGCGGAGTGGTGGGCTGGGTGTGCGGAGGTTGGATGTGGTGAATGATGCTCTGTTACTAAAGTGGGCGAGTAGAATTTGGGGAAAGGATGACAACTTTTTCATCTCTGTCCTCAGGGAGTTCCTCGGCGAAGATCGGATGGGCTTGGTGAGGGGGGGCGAGAACGTTCGTCATTCTCCGTTTTGGCGCAATGTACTGGATGCCTTTGCGAGGAATGCTTTGCTGTTTATCCCGGTGCTGGGGAAGGGGGATTCTTTCAAGTTTTGGATTGATGATTGGTCGGGAAGTGGCCCTTTGAAGGAGCGTTTCCCGCGCTTGTTTGCTTTAGCATCTGATAAAGACGCGTCGGTTGCCGATTGTTGGTTGGATGGCTGTTGGTGCCCGCGCTTTCTCGCGAATTTCTCGGACCAGCGGATTGCTGAATTTGCTTCTCTTTTGGACGCCCTTCGTGACTTCGCTCGGCCGAACGAGGGGGTGGATCACTGGACCTGGAAGGACGGTCCTTTCTCCACGCGCAAGGCTTATCGGGCGCTGGTTCCTCCTCCTCCGGCCGATGCTGCTCTCCTTGTGCGCGATTGTTGGTTTTTTTGGAGTCTGCGGCTGCCTGAGCGCATTGGTTTCTTCCTTTGGCTCCTTCGCAGACAGAGGTTGATGACGCGTGACTGTTGTGCTACTTTCTTTGATAACATCAGTGCTACCTGTATCCTCTGTAATTCGGAGGTGGAAACTATTGACCACCTCTTCTTCGGCTGCCACTTGGTTCACGGGATCTGGGATGACTTGGCTTGGGCGAGGGCGGACAACCTTTCTGCTCTTTGCGAGATTTTATTGAGCAACAGGAACAGGGCTAGGAGAGATCTTTTGGCCCTCATTGCAAGGCTGTGGTGCATTTGGCTGGGAAGGAACGATGCTCTCTTCTTCGGTCAATGCTTTTATCGGGAAAACATTATTATCCATTGTTCGCGCATTCTGGATGATTGGTGTATGGTCTAGTTTGTGGATCTCGTTCTTGTGAGCTGGTGCTGTTTGGTTGGTTTTTCTTTTCCTCTAGCGGGTGTTCTTCTCCTTTTTTTCTTCTTTTCTACCTTTCCTTGTAATCATCTTTGATTCTTTGTTTAATATTATTTTGGGGTGAACACCGTCGAGTGTCTCCCCCTTTTTTGAGCCTAAAAAAGAAGATATTTAGATAATGTTGGAAACTTGGCATTTTCCAAAGAGTAAACAATAATATTTTTTTCTAATTATTACTTTACATACTAAATTCATATCTATTTCAGACCAGCAAGCCTGTATATCACTGATTGGAAAATGCTTAAGCAGGGAACATATTGGAAGTGGTGTGCAACCATATTGAAATTGATGGAATGCATAACTAGAGTGTCAGATAAAACAACATCATCATGCCAATAAAAGATGAGAAAATGGTATTGGTTAGATGATAAGCAAATGATATCCCATGCCATGCTTCGAAAGGTATAACTATGAACAATTGGAAGGAGAACCTTACAAGACCTTGAGTCCAGCTTGACCTAATTAAATGGTGTATTCCCACTGATTTTTTTTATTCTTGAGCAGAAAGCATACAATTCAATAGTAATATGTAGCAAATAATTTAGTCTGTTCTTAATTTCTATAACTAACATTTATTTTTTTTAAGCAGGCATTTGAGAACACAGAAAGCGAACATTGAGAACACAGACAACGACTAGTTTGAAATCCATTAGGATTTAACTTAAAAATACATTAAGAGAATTTAAAATTTTCAGTTCAATTAAGCAGAGATCAGAAATCACTATTCCTCTAACATATCTTTGATGAATTTTATTTCTTTTCTCATGCAATTTACCCCAATGCATAATATTACAATTGCATATTCATATCATCAAATCAAAGTTGCGAGCTTATCCGAGAAAAAAATTGGATGAAAGAAAGAAAAATGTTTAACAATTTCATGCATGACGACAATAGGAGTGGTAGAAGGAATGCACCTTAATTTGATCTCTTCAAGATTTTGAGATTTGAGTGCAAGTAGGAAAGCATACGACAACTCCAACACTTTCAACTTCTTGGATTCATCTCCAACAACAATAAAAGGGGCTGGAATTGAGGTTGAGATCTCTCGGTTGTATAGAAATGAAAGAGGGCTTTGTTGGAATTGGGAATTAGGAAGAAAAGGAGAAGGGGGTTTTGGGAAAGGCATAGGAAAGAGAAATATAAAAGGGGTGAGAGCCTTTTGACGTTGGAAATGGAGAGGGGGAGAGAAAAAAGGGAAATTTAGTAATTATAAGAAGAGGGAAACTTCCATGAAGCTTCCTCTTTTCCCATAAAATTTTTTACATCACCACTAGTGATGTCATTGATGACACATCACCAATGATGTCATCCATGACATCACTCTTTAATAATTATTTTGAATACATACATATATATATTTATGTTTTTGTCTTTTTTGTGAAAATCTTAAAAGTCGCATGTACGAGCGCCTTGAGCGTCAGATTTTGCCGCGAAATATCTTGATTTGATCGTCTCTGCATGAAAATCGAAATGAGTATAATATTGATATAATTTTGATCGGGTGTGGATGCTTGAAATTTTTAAGATACGGTTTCGATTTATTGTTAAATTTTGCGATTTAAAAAATACCAAACGACCTCCCAATTGACGAACGGTCGATTCCGTAGGTCTTATTTCGTTGAATCAGACTTTATGACGGTCTTGGTTTGTTTCTCGGTTTCTGAATTGACGTTGCGGCTTTTTCGGATACACATTACGATGCAACCGATTTTTGGTCGATTTCGTCCGAATGACTTTTGATTCACGTTCAATTGATCGATTTCGGTTATTTAGCTTGACCAACAACTTTATGGGGTTAAACGGACCCTATTCGGGTCGGGTTCAGGTTTAATTAGAACCCAGATGTTACAGATAGCCAACGATATTCCGAGTCTGCCTACTACAAAGGCTATGTCGGATATTCTCGTCGCTACATACTCCCTGGTGAAAAACGAGTCGAAGATACTGCAACTTCAGCATGATATCTTCACGTCAAAGCAGAATGGTCGTCCTCTCCATACCCTTTACACTTCTCTAAGGGGCATGCGTAAGAAGATTTATGGTTTCATTCCCTTGACGGCTACACCATAGCAGCTCAACGTATAGAGATTCAGTGGTGACCGGAGTTTTTCTAGCATCTCTTGATCCTGAGTATGATGCTGCTCGAGCACAGATTCTTACTAATACCACCATATCTCCAATGGAGGATGCATACCACATATTGAGCAGACTTTCTATATCTCCTGGTGGTGATATTCAACAGTCTCAGACCTCCTCAGGTATGGCTGCATCTCGTGGTAGAGGGAGCCCTACGTAGTATCGTGGTCGTGGTAACCATGGCAGGGGAGGGGGTAGTTGACCTCGTCGGTCGTGCACTTACGGCCACAGGCCATGCCACTCTGAGGAAACATGCTACTCTAAGCATGGTTTTCTTGCTTCAGCACGAGTTGCTGAGCATACTCAACAAGTTGGTAGTCCATCACCTGCATCTGACCAGAGATTCGATGAGCTTGTAGTATGGCTCGGAGAGATTATGTCTGCTCATGGGTCAACCAACTCTCCTTCAGGATCCTCAGAGGTAGTCGCCTCAGCGTCAACATCCACATCAGGTACAACTTATGCTTTTGCTAGATGTTACATGGCAGATTTTTCAGAATGGATTATGGATTCAGGAGCATCCCATCATCTTTGTGGTGACAGAGGACAATTTACTATATACAGATCGACTTAGTCAGGTAAATCGGTAATAATAGCAGATGGGACACATTCTCCCATCACTGGTGAGGGGAGGTGCAACTAACTTCAGTAATACGACTTCAGAATGTCCTTTATGCTCCTAATTTTTCTATGAATTTACCGTCCATTATTCAAATCACCAAGGATTTACATTGTCGTGCCATATTTGACCCATCATCTCTTGTGTTTCAGGACATTCTTACAGACAGGGTGATTGGATCTGACCGTAACCAAGGAGGTCTCTATAGACTGGTCCAATCTCCATATGTAGGTGCTTCATCTCTCCACACTGGATCCGCTTCTACCTACGTGTGGCATCTCCGATTTGGTCATCTTCCTTTGCAGAAGCTGTGTCATGTACTTCCTCAGATTTCACCTCGCTCTACCTTTCAGTGCGAGGCCTGCCAGCTTGGAAAGCATCATCGGTCTACCTTCCAGAGTTGTCAGGGTCGGAGTAGTCATAGTATTTTTGAGTTAATTCATCTTGATATTTGGGATCCAAGTCGTGTCCCAGACCATCATGGACATAGGTTTATCTTGTTGTTGTGGATGATTTTTTCAAGATTGTCTTGGGTCTTCCTTCTTAAAAACAAGTTTAATGCTGATCTTGTTATTCAGTCTTTTATTAATGAAGTAAGGAATATTTTCTCTACAAATGTCAAGTATATTCGTTCCGATAATGCACTTGAATTTTGCAGTATTCAACCTTCTCACTTTCTCAAGACTCTTGGTATTGTTCATCAGACTTCTTGTGCGTATACTTCTCAACAGAATGAGGCGACTGAACGTAAACATCACCACCTTTTGGATGTTACCAGAACTCTCTTGATCCAGAGTCATGTTCCTCATTCATACTGGGGGATGCGGTTCTAATTGCTTGCTACCAGTGAATCTTATGCCCTCATCGGTTCTAGGGAAGAAGATTCCATTCTTGATAGCAGTTCCTGAGACGGATCTTTTCTCTCACTCTCGTGAATTTGGGTCGGTGGCTTTTGTTCATCATACGCCTGCAGGTCATGACAAGCTCTCCCGTAGAGCTATCAAGTGCATTTTTGTGGGGTATTTCAGGACCCAAAAGGGATACCGTTGCTTTGACCCTGTTCGAAGAAATATTATGTTAGTGCAGATGTCACCTTCTTTGAATCTATTATGTTCTTCTCCCCTACATGTGATAAACTAATTCCTTCGGAGATTGAGAAGAGGTATACATGCCTCTACCTCCGATTTTGTCTACTTTAGGCTCCACTTCCTCACCACCTTCGGCCCCACAACCACCTCCACCACTTGCCGCACCCAGTTGCTTTCTGCAAGTTTATCAACGCATACCTCATACTCATGTGCCTCATCCATCATCTAACACGCTCCAGGTATGTTCTGAGCACTTGATTTCTACTGATAGCACTGTTGATTTACATTTACAGCTTGGTGAGTAGGCGACCTTAGATGTTCCGGTCTCAGTCGTTGGGGAAGCTGAGGACCTTGAGGCGTACATGTACTATGTCTCCTTTTGCTTCCCATGTTTCCCTTGCACGTCTCTCAGAGGAGTTTCCGAGGTTTGTTATGGACCTGTATGCCGTGGAGATACCATGGCCTCAAATTTCAGCGAAATTCGATCGAATTTCTGTCGAATATCGATATCCAGTCGAAATCGAAATTCGACCGAAATGACCGAAATGACCGAAATATGGGGGTCCTAATACAAAAAATGACCGAAATGACCGAAATTTCGGTCGAAATTCCACCGAAATTCCATCGAAATTCTATTTTGGTCGATACCGAAATGGTGACCGAAACCGACATTTAAGGCCTTGGGAGATACCACTGTCATATCAGGAAGCATTGCAGCTTAATAAGTGACGTCTGGCTATGGAGGATGAGATGGCAGCGTTACAGTCTTGCGACACTTGTAGTGTTGTACATGCTCCCTCTAGTGCGTATGTTCTTGGTAGCAAATCACACAGATGGTTCCGTGGACAGGTATAAGGTTGGACTTGTTGCTCGCGGATTCACCCAAACTTATGGGGTGGATTATCATGATAAATTTCTCCAGTTGCTCATCACTCTACGCCGAGGATTCTCATTTCTGTCCCTGTGGTACGTGATTGGCATCTATTCCAATTATATGTCAAGAATGCATTCTTGTATGGTGACTTGCAGGAAGAAGTGTATATGCAGCAACCGCCAGGGTTTGCTGCTGAGGGGGAGTCTCATATAGTGTGCAGACTTCACAAGGCCATTTATGAACTTAAGCATAGTCCGAGGACTTAGTTTCATAAGCTCTCAGAGTTGATTGAATAACATAGGTTTGTCAGATCTATTACAGATCACTCTCTTTTTGTCAAGAGACCCAGAGAGGTATTGTTGCTATTCTGGTCTATGTAGATGACATTATTATTACATACAATGATGAACATGGTATTCAAGCATCTAAGGATTTTCTTAGACAACAATTTATGACCAAGGATCACTGGGTCTAAAATTTCAAGAAATCGACGAGGTATGGTGATGACGCAAAGGAAATATGTCATTGACCTTCTCAGTGTTGCAATAGTCGGCCGACTATCCCGAATAGTCGGTCCGACTATGCGGTGCAGGGGGTCCCCGACTGAACAGATCTCTAGTCGGTCAATAGTCGGTCCGACCGAATAGTCGGCCGACTATTCGGCCGACTGGCCCGACTATTAGGCCGACTGGAGTTTGACTTTTGATATTTTAATTTTTTTATTTTCAGTTTTCAGTATTTTATGAGTTACATTTTACCACGGTATCGCAACAAATGTCAAATTCTAACTATCTATTATACTGATTGGTACTTTTATCTTGGATTCATGTTAACTAATGACCCTATATGTATAAAAATATAAGAATATATGTATTATAAATAATTTTTATATTAAAAAATACAAAACCGAATAATTCCGAATAGTCGCCCGAATACCGATTATTCTCTATTCAGTGACCCCTCCGACTGAATACCGAATACCGTCTTCTGCAACACTGGACCTTCTATTTGGGACGAACATGACAGGATGTAGACCTACCACTACTCTAATGGATCCTAATGCTAAGCTCTATGATGATGACTCTGATGAGGTTGACAAAAGACGATATAGAGAGCTAGTAGGGAAGCTGTTATGTGTCACTATCACCAGGTCTGATATATCATTTGCTATTAGTATAGTCATCCAGTTTATGGAACAATCCAGACATGTTCATTTGGATGCAATGAACATGATCATGAGGTATCTGAAGTCTTCTCCAGGTGAAAGACTTCTGTTCAAAAGAGACACGTCTCTCACAGTTACTGGATGCGCTGATGTAGACTATGTTGGGTGCCCCAAGGACATGAAGTCCACATCAGGCTTCACCGTTTTTGTAGGTAGCTCGCTGGTTTCATGGAAGAATAAGAAACAAACAATTGTGGCTAGATCTAGTGCTGAATCAGAGTATAGAGCCCATTGCCCAAGGGAGCATGGAAATGATGTGGGTCAAGTTTGTCTTGACTGATCTAACGATTGAGGCACCTCTTCCTATGCACCTCGAATGTGATAACCAAGTTGCTCTATTCATAGCTAATAATCTAGCCTTCATGAAAGAACAAAGTACATTGAAGTAGATTGCCACTACACTCGTGATCTAATTCAGAAGGGACTTATTTCCACCTCTCATGTTGCTTCATGCGATCAAATTGCAGATATGTTTAACCAAGCTCTTCCTAGAGGTCCTTTTTCATCGTTGTTATTA
>JAZKJV010010272.1:0-242144 GCA_037367405.1 Ottelia alismoides | reverse complement strand
TGGATTCCTGCTGTTACCGCTGCCGTGGCCGGTGCGGCAGATGGGGTTCTGCTTGTCCGCGACCCTGACCCCGGTGACTAGGAACCTCCGGTGCTCCGCTCCGTGCATGCCGGAGCCGTGGACGGCGACGTCACACTGGCGGCAGAGCAGCGCACGATCTTCGAGGCAGAAGAAGTACCCGCGATTTTCCTGTAGATGAGAATGCAGGTGAGATGTTTGTGTTAATGCCTGTGAGAGTATAGGTGAAAAGATTTTGCGAGATATCACGATTTGGGTAATTGTGAAAAAGGTTCCTTTTCGAATACTTTTATTGATATGAATTTCAGGCTTAACGATATTAGCAGCTTAGGATGCGGTACTCAATTAAAGAGAGTGTAAACTAATATATAAGGATAATAAATGACAACTGTGTAACGAAATATGATAGACTTCTCTAAACCCCGCAGAATTAAAGTGGACATTAACATGTATCAATGTAGGTTTTGCTTCTCAAGAAAAAAAATAATATAGGTTTTCATAAGTAGTATAATCGGATTCCAAGGATGAGATGAGCACATTAGTCATCAAAGTGTATCTGCTGTTTTAATTTTTTATGTAGGAGGGTGTTAGTACTTGAGGGTGGATGTTGCTTCCTTTTTTAGCAAGTTTCTAATGAAGTGGGTGGTTACTATTCTTTAGCACCAATCCTTTGGCTTTTAAAAAATGATTTTTGACAATCTTCTAATATATTGAGATGATAATGACACTAGATGTCAAGAATATGAAGTATGGTCATAGACCATGTTCTGTGCTGAAATAATACAAGCCTAATCAACTGATTATTCGTCCAGCTAATGAATGATCATCCAGGTAATTGTACCACCTAAGATGTAATCATCCATGTTACTGGTAGAAGAAATTGAATGCATGTCAAACGAACAAATCAGCAAGCAAGAAACAATTACAATAAACACATGTACAAGGTTTACCCTTAATTGGGATGCTCCACAACGGTGGTGGCTAAACTTCTCCTATATGGTGGTAGAAAGGATACTGAAAGAAACCCTAGCTCTGGGGTTGATTTAGTACCCTCGTACAGATGGATCTCGCTAAAAAAGGGGATCCACAATCCCGAGTACAAAACTATCCCAAAGGTGCACATCCAAGGCATGTAAAACTTTGGTGCACGGTTTACGGTAGTGCACGGTTTGCTGGCAAGGTTACTTATTGAACTGGCTGGCCAGATCAATTATTAGAGAAAAGATTTTGATGGGAAATATAGCAATTCATTTTTTTGTTAGACCATTGAATATATAAATCGATTATGCACTGATGGTCTTCATTTAACTTGTTCTTCAGTTATAGGATATAATATTATCGAAAACGGCTGTTGGTATGTTGCAAACATGATTGTAAAATAAAATAGAAATCTGAGAGCTCTGATTATCGTTATAATCAGAGATGTTTAGGCCATCAAGCATATCCAGGAAATGATCACAAGGAAAAAAACATGATTGCAATTGAACAGGTTACTTCGTGGCCAACCTGACATATGTCACATGTGGGTATCTGGAAGGGTGAGGGAGTTCATCAGGGGAACCCTTTGGTGCTTCTCCGCAAGCTTGTTTGCAGAGTGTACCTCCTGATCGCATGTATTGCAAAGGGCAGCCTCTCAGCACAGCATAATGTGGCTGCAGTGGCTATCTGGCAGACATCACAACTGCACCTTCATCTTCTCTTTGATCTACTGCTGCTTGACTCGGCCTGCGCATACACTGAAGTTAAGAACATAACCACCAGAAGCTTGTGATTTTCTGTTGTACTAATTTACTGCACTCCATAAGCAGCTCTAAGAAAATAGTCACCCATCGTCTTGCCTGTGATGAGAGTAGGGAGAGACAGGAGGTTGTACTTGTGAAGAGAGGAGAAAGGAAGATGGTGAGAGGTTTGAATGTCTTTCATTAATCATCACACAATAATTTGGCTGGTGGGTACTTTTTCCTCATGTGGTTTTGATTGGAGTTTTAAGGTCAATGTCAGCTCTTTATAAGCAGTTAGATACAGATCCTCTTTTTAGATGATAACTTCAAGGAGGACAGATCTGTACGTTGGAGCTGAACCTTCCATAAAGTTTTTTTGATTGACATGAAAGTTGGCTGGAATTTTTATCAACAGCGTTGAATACTGACTATGGTTAGATGATTGTAATTTGGCTTCCATTGGTCAAGAACTGGCGTAATCAAACTTCAGGACATAAGAGAGATAATATAGAGTGTTATGTTCTATGGGATCATCATCTTGCAGCTTAACTAGCAGCACTATTTTGTAAGGCAAATTTATGAACTCAGCATTATGTGATGATAATAAGTTTTTGGATAATTCAGGTTGCATCTTGCTTTGAATAGCTTTTTCACATCTTTCTGCGCTCACCAACGTATATGATGAGGCAGTAACAAAGACAGCAACGTGTTAATACATGCTTAGTATGGGATCAGATGTTACTTATTGAGCTCTGATTTCTTATCATAACCGATAGCATCCAAAAAAATGTGCAGATGGATCAGCCAGAAAAGAGATAATGTAGTGAAACTGAGATGAGATTGATACCAAGATAAAAAACCAGATGAAGATGGCTGATTTACAGGACACAGAGATCTCCTTGTTCGCGACGAATATCTGAAGAGATCAAAGTGAGATGAGGGTCCAACTTGGGAGGGAATAGTAAGGGTAAGGTGCCTTATTTATACGATCATCTCATGATATTTCATCGGGATACCGGGGAAAGTTGAAAAAGATATTTTCGAAAGTAGACGATAGTGTGCAGTATCTGGATACTTTTTAGATATTTGTATGCAGGGTGGTAACTACTAATCTTTAGTGAAAGTACCACTGTATATTCTTCTGGATATCATTAATCCTTTTCCCATCCCACAGACAACTCATCTGAATTTTGCCTATCTGGGTGATGGTAGTGGGGACATCTTTACCATGGGCAGATTTTATTGAGCTTTTGGTAGATCTCTTTGTTTTGCCGATGAGTCGTCGCTTATTTTTTTCGTATTTGTCCCATGAAATGTTTCTGTCATCAAATCCTGCTTACCTTGGATTTGGGGGATTTGGGAGATTTTGGTATGACACTCCTTTTAGTGATGGAAGGAACTGGGTTCAATGGCTTTAGACATCTCTTAATCCCCATCACATGGACAGTTTGATATCACTTTACTCTTTGCTTCCATATTCCATGAGGTCCCTCATCAATATTGCAGCATTTATTTATGCACGGGACTTGCACATCTTGAAAGGGAAAGGAGATTGGAAATTAATGGAAAGTAGATTTATGTCTCCAAGCAGCTACTTAAGTTTTCTAGGATGTGCAAACCGCTGGACAATAACTGCGTTGAGCATGTGCTGCGATTTTGCGAGATGGATGAGGCAAGCTAGAAAATCATGGGTCTGTATTTAGGGCTGGTTATTGAGTCACGGCTCGATGAGCCAGGCTCGGGCTCGGCTCCATAAGGGCTCATGAGCTTGGCTCATTAAGATATTGAGCCGAGCCCAAGCCAGATTTTTGGGCTCGATAGCTTATCGAGCTGAGCCCGAGTCGAGCCCTGCTCAGCTCGATAACTCAATAACGGGCTCGATAAGGAATATATATACATATTTTATTTGTGAAATTACAATGATTTTTATTTTTATTTGTATTAGTTTTGCAACAATGTTAATTGTGGATTATGTGTTTATATTGTTTATGTAACAATGTTGAGTGGACTATGTTGTAGACTTGGATTTTTCTACCTTTTATCTATATTAATCTAGGTTATAGTTAGATATTTAGTATTTTTCCTTTTTTATTAACAAGTAGAATGTTACAATATATATTATAATTTAACTTTTATATACAACTCGGATGGTGGCCTACTGGTAAAGTAGATGATCTTTAAAAAGCACGTCTCAGGTTTGAGCCCAGGTAATACGCTTTTTCACCAGAAAAACACCTATTCCCAGGCAAGACTTATCAAGCCCGAGCTGGCTCGATAAGGGCTCGAGCCCACCGAGCTCAAGCCCGAGCCAGTTCGGCTGGGCTCGATCGAGCTTGAGCCCGAGCCCAGTTGGGCTTATCGAGCCCGAGCCCGAGCCCAGCCTGGCTCGGCTCGTTAGGCTCGATAGCCAGCCCTATCTGTATTAATGATAGTGACAATCCAGATTAGAATGATTTGAGTTGGGATTGAAAAGTAATGTGTTTTCTTTCATGTTTGCTAAATTGTTGCGATTTATAATTAAGGAATGAGAAGCTTGAAATGCAAATAATGCCTGAGTTGCTTTCTGCACTGTGAAACAACACCTTATTTATTTGGGGTATCACATATGAGTTACTGAGTAGATGATTGCTTTAAGTTCAGATAGAGAAATTTTAGTTGCAATTTACTTGATTAGGAGTTTGCTCACATAAGTGTCATTTATTTTTACAGGGAACAGGGTAGCTTTTTCTTTTGATTTTTTAAATCCAAATATTAATCATCTAATGTGGAATGGTGATGAATCCACATTTCATCATCTTTATTCTATCATTTTGGCACCAAAAACCCTAGCAAATGCCTGTAAATAGCATTAAAATCATCATCTTAGCATTCATGCATGTGCATTATATTAGTGTATAAAAATACTGTAATTAAAGCCAAAATTATAGAATAAATAAAGAAAAGAAAAAGAATAAAATATTGTAAATATTTTATGACCCGAAACCCCGAGACCTAGGCATCTTGATGAATAGGTCGACAAGGAATAAAGTAGGGGGAGATAAGGTCAGAAATACAGATAATATACCTATACATTCTATTCATTCTTTATTCATTTTGGGACCTATTTTTGGTTCCACTTTTTATACATCAAATAAAGAAACTTTGTACATGAAAGTTGTAGATAATTTCATATAGAAAAATACAAAATTGATTTCACTGAAAAATAATGTACAGATAAAAGGTCTAAATAAAAATCCAGAATGCCAACTTCCCAGACCCGTATCTCATAAAGGAAAACTCCAAAAGCAGCATACTCACCTTTAATTGTATATAGAATAAAATAAGCTATTTAATGGCGGTGGTTTCGCATTTGGAGGAGCTACGGTTTGAAAGTTGAGTTTTGGACCCCAATTGTATACTTGTACAGATTAAAATATTCAATTTATTATTTATTCATTATTTTTGTATTTTTATATTTTTATAATTTTGTAAATGTTACTTATAATATATTTGTATATTAAAATCAGAACAAAAACTCAAAGAAAACTTAAAATAAAATACTTGTATATAAAATACATAGGTATTATACCTGTAAATATACCTACATAAACTATACGTTTATTTTATTAAGTATACAAATCACTTCAGAAAAATAAAATAAAAATATATTTGTGTACATAAAAGTATCTTATAATTTTAGAAAATAATAAATACAAATAATGAAATTGAAATACATAAAATTAAAATCAAATACTTAAATACATAGGTATTATACCTATATAGGGTTAAAAAGCAAACTTGTAAAAATATAAGTCATAAAAATAAATAAAAATCAGAATAAAATACTACATAAAATTTTAGGCATTTTTTATAACCATTAATTAATTCGGAATTATTCTATTTTTAATTGATTTTTCAAAATAATTTTCAGGGTTTTTCCTGGTTGGTCCACGTGGACCAACCAGGAGGCGTCAACAGTTGACTTCGGTCAACTGGACGCCCTACCCTCCCTATAGCTCTGCCCACCTCGTTTTCTCCCCGTATTTGCGGATTTTTCGAGGCATAAACTTTCATCCTTTCGTGAAACCCTCTTCTGCAAATCTCTCCACCTACCATCCATCTTGCTCGTCATGTGATTACATCGGGCTAAACATCACTGTGTCGCAAGATTTTTCTTGGTCTTTGGACCCCTGCAACTCAGGGTCAAACCAAATAAGAGAAACCCCCGACCTTGCGATTGAATTTTGAACACCTTCGGTCCACCCCTCGCGCCTAATCCTAGCTCCAGAACTTCCTGGAGGTGACAGCTCCACCGCGAAGCCATCAGCCAAGGCAGCCGAGGTCGGAGGTGCTTCCACCACCTCCCGCGAGTACGCCGGTTGAGGTATCCTTCTTCCCTCTGGCCCAGGCCATTGAGGGCTCACCCCGCCTTCTTGTTCATGCCATTTGTTCCTGTTAGTGTAAGCATGAAAAACCTCGAAAAATTTGAAGTTCCATCGACCATCTCGCCCAATCAAGCACTTTGGCCGGAGCGCACCTCCGGCCGTGCACCCCTATCTCGATTCATGCCTCCCCCCGACCATCCAAGGGTCCAGGCAGTTTGCCCTGGTCCCTTTGACCATTTTTGCAGGTCAAAGCTGAAGTGAAGATACCTGGAGCTCGAGTTTTGAGCTCGCCGGAGCTAACGAAGCCTCCCAGCTCCGCCAGCCACCAGCGAGCACCACGGCGACCGTCGTGGCTTTTTGACGACTCCAGACAATAGAGGAGGACCTGAGGAGGCCGCAGCCCGCTTTTGAAGCTCAATAGCCACCGGAGCTGGCCGGAGGAGCTTGAGGAGCTCTGCCCAGCCGGAGCTCCGCCTTGTTCTTCCAGCCGCCTTCGCCACCGTCCGATCAGGGTGCCCCCTCCAGATCAAGCAGCAACCGTCAGATCTCCAAGCGCCTCGACCGTTGATCGTCTTTGGAGACCTGATCTCAGCCGCCCAGCCGCGAAGCGTCATCGGCCGTCCATCAAGCGCCACGTATCTAAGTGGCTTCTTCATCGCCGTTGGATCGCGCGCCGAAGGTAATTTGCACACTAAACCCTTGCGCATTTTGTATTTATCTTTTAGTCCTGAAACGTTTGTCTGTAGTGTAATATTTTTGTAAAAATTGCAAAAAGACCCTCGTCTTTATTTTATTTGCGTGTAAGTCCCTTGCCACGTCACCTCACGTGACCTGTACACGTGAGGTGGGGGCATTTTGCAAGGGTACCCTCGGCCTTTGTTGTATTTTGTTATAGTACCCAAACTTTAACTTCACGTGTTATATTTTTGGGAAATATTGCAAGTAAAGCCCCAGGTTGTTGACATATTACATTTTAGTCCTCGCCAGGCGCGTGCAAGTCACGCGCCCTGGTGGGAAAATTGCGAGGACACCCAGGCGGGTTTTGTAATTGAATTTTGGAGCTATAAATCGAATATTCAGTTCAAATATTTGTAGAAATTTGCATGTCTTCCCCTGGATGTTTGAGAAATTGCATATATACCCCTGCCAGGCCTGTTTATTATTTGGATGCTTGTTGTAATTATTTAAATTATCATTTTAAGCCCAAAAATGCCACAAAAATAGGGTTGAGCTCCTGGATACTTGTATTTTGACGCCCTACTTTTAGTTTTTGATTTGATTTTATTTTTATATTTATTAAAAAATCAAAAACATGCTTTTTATGCACTGTCTAGCTTAGAAAATGCCAAAAAAAATATTAAAAACTCTCGAAAAATTTCACAAAAATTCCCTAGTGTCTATTTTACTATATTTCAGTGTCAATCCAAAAATCACTAAAAATCTCAAAAGAAAAACACTAAAAATTTAAAAACACTCTAAAACTTCAAAAAAATATATAAAATCAAAGAAAATTCCAAAAAATACAAACTCAGTTCATGTTTGTTCTTTATTTTGTTCTCTTTATTTGAAAAAATAGTATGAAAAATTTTGGTTGCTGTTTGCTAATTGTAATTCCTATTTTCCTCACAGCCAGCACATTTTCCACTGTTTTGCTTTATTTCAGTATTTAAAAATACCAAAAACACCTTGAAAAATACCCAAAAATCACAAAAACAGTAAAATAAATCCTAAAAATATCAAAAACATTTTATTTCTGAATTTTTGGTTATTTTTGCACGTTTTTATAAATATTTCATCTTATCTTTTATTACATTGCTTTTGAATTCCAATATTTAAAAAAAATATTTAAAATATAAAATTATAAAAATCAGAAAATTAAAAATAAAAAAATATATATAAAAATTAAAAACCCACAAAAATTTCTTTGCTTACTCGCTTAGTGTAGACACTTCACATTCATTTGTGCACATTTATTTGAATTACCCTGCTTGCTCCCTGTGTTCGAACTCTCTGCATACTTGTCACTATATACCATTTGTGCAGAGTTAAAAATAAATTTTAACTCCACATTATTTCTAATTTATTGATCTTTAGTGTGGGTTAATTGTTGATTAAATTCAGATTTTGATTGGTCGACACTTCGACTGTGTTCCCGCCTTGTGTGGAACACAAGACCGATCGATTTTTGTGTTTATCAAATGGCGCCGTTGCCGGGGAGCAACAGCGAGTAGTTTACATTTTTGTTTGCTTGTGATTGTTGTCTACCATAGCTTCAGTTATCTCTCTTGCACTTTTGATACATATATTGATTGAGCTATTCTGACCATTATTCTTTTGTCTTCTTGCGAGGGACCGCGGAGCAAGGCGGATCGCTTAGGTGACCCGAAGCAACCTTGGGAAGCGGAACCGGCCTTCTTAGGTCAAGCCGGCAGGAGAGGGCAGGAGGAGTGAGAGAGAGTGCTTAGATTAGTTGCATTTTATTTTCGCGAGAGAGTGACTTTGATGAATTTGTAATAACACGGGGACTTGGACTTTTGGACACTCCGGGCCTAATTTCGGGTGTTTGTTCACCCGGAGGCTCACCGCGGTTTTTAACGAGTTTTCACCGCTGTCATTTGCCGGTTTTGATTTCATTTTCACTTTCTTTTGTGGATTGAGCCCGTAGATTTAGGCCTGCTTGATCAATTAAATTAGGTCCAAATACACTAATAACTTTTGCATGTACCTATAGTCGTACTTGGACTTAGTTTAAAATTAAACAGTTAGCCCCCTTTCTTAGATCTGCCGCGCCGCGAGCCCTCTCCATCAAGCGCTACTCCTGAACTCGATGTGTCGAGAAGAGGAGGGGAGGGTCTAGACCGGACTCTTAGGATCGACGATAGGTGGTTGACTTGTGGTTTTTCACGCTAGCAGTTGCCTATGCATATCGGCATATAGACTAGGTTTATAAAATTCTGCTTTACATCCCGCATGGAGAGAGCTGGGATTCGCTGTAAGTCTTCTTACTTTGCATCCATCATTTAGGCACAAAGGTGAGATTTCCATCTTTGTGTCGACTTGAACGGCTTTTCCGACTCTATTCTCCCTCTGTTTTTGGACAAAATAGGATCAAGAAAACACAAAAATCGTTAGGCGCTTGTTTGAATCTACTAAAAAAAAGCGATAACACCAAAAAAAATTAAAAAAGGGACTGCTAAGAAAACCTTGACCAAAAATAAAATTGATAATTGGATTCATTGATTGGGGAGAGTAACACCCTCACTTGTTTTCAGGTTGCATGGGAAGGTCTTCTTCCAAGTGAGGTGAGCGCTTCGTAAGGATTAGAGCCAAAATCCCAGCTTGTGGCTGTCTTGTGTATCGCCTGGATTACCGAAGTATTGGCGCTTCTATCGTGCGTGGACGAGTAGGGCATGGTCAACATTGGTGACTCTCTATTGTGAAGAGCATCGACCTTGTCCGAAGTATCGAGCCTAGGCCACACCTTCACGGGGGTGTCTGTCTCATCGTCTCGCGTCCGAGTAGGTTCTTGCCCGCTCACGGGTGATTCCGTTGCGAGCGAGTTCCGAAGTATCGGTTTCTCCTATTGGCTTCCTCTCTTATTCTTTGGCTGAGTAGGGATCCAGGAAGGGTTACAAGGACCTCAAAAAAGTGCAAGCTACAGGTTACACAGGAGGAGGACAAGTACGGGATACTCTTTCGGCAGTACTCTCTCTCCTTTAGGCGTAGCGTTCTAAGGACTCGTGAAAAGATAACTTCCTGAATCAAGATAAAATTGATAAGATAAAAGCCGAACCTTCACGGCTTCACGTGTTGAGTTGGTGAACTTACCCCTGATTTGTGTTTGATTGCTAGATTTGTTTAGGTCAAGATCAAAAATACAGCACAATTGTGCGCGATTTTGTTGCATCTCATTTCATTCCTCTTCTTCTCTTGCATTTTCCATGCTCTTCCCAAATAATCAAGATGATGGGACGGAGATCTCTTAGGCCGACCTTGTCGGCACCGCTATCCAGCACTCCTCCTTATTCATCTAGGACTACCTCGGAGAGTCCGCTCTCCGAGCCTGAGTTTACATCCACCCTGTTCCCACTCGACCACCCTTCCCATTCTCCTTCCATCAGTCCAAGAGTTTCAGAATTCAGTGCTTCACAGAGTTCAGATCATTCGACAGCACCTGAGATGGCCTCTTTTGCTTTTTCAGAAAATCCAGTAATGGCAAACAGAGGCGAGCACCCAGATGACCATGATCACCCTCCATTCATAATTGATCAGGTGGCCATCAACAACTCCTTGTTAGCGTCCCTGGAGACAATGCAGAGACAGATCCGTGACCAGGGAACATTCATGGGTGATCTGATGAGAGAGATAGCTCAGATGAGAGAGAACCGACCTGGGGGCGGTGGCGGTGGAGGAGGAGGAGGACCTGATGCAGGAGGAGGCGATCCAGACGCTGAGAGACCACCACAGACCATCATGAGGGAATTGCACAACCCAGCTGCATCCCTCACTCATCGTTGGATCTGACTCCCACCCATTCACGGAGATTTCGAGCTTCGGTCCCACACTATCCAGCTTCTACCCAAGTTCCATGGGTTGCCGACCGAAGAGCCGCACCTCCACCTCCAGGAATTCGAGATGATTTGCAGCACTATCCATGATCGGTTGATGACCGAGGACACCATCAAGATGATTGCCTTTCCATTCTCTTTGGTTGATAGAGCCGCATATTGGCTCAAAAACCTTGGGCGATTCATCGACACATGGGCAGATCTCCGGACCGCATACCTGAAGAAATACTATCCTCTCGGCCGGACCAATGCAGCCAGAGACATGATCAATAACTTTGTCATGATCCCGAATGAACAGTTCCACGAAGCTTGGGATCGCTTTCGAGAGCTCATCGACCGGTGTCCACATCATGACATTTCCAAGCCCAATCTCGTGCAGAGTTTCTTCTGTGGGCTAACACCGGAGCTGCAGGGGCTAGTGAACGCCTCTTGCGGTGGGTCTTATTTCTCCAAGGGAGAAGACGACGTCTAGGCCATCTACGAAGGCATGGCAGAAAACTCCACTGTGATGGCCCAAGCTCGAGTCTACACACAACAGAAGCCTCCGCAAGGAGCGGGATCATTCCAGAGGATCGCTCGCATCGATGCCGGTCCCAATACAGTGTCAGCTGCCGCAGCCCAAGCTGAATCAGCCGCAGCCGACATGGGCATCATTAGTGAGAAGCTGGACCACCTCGAGATCCTCGAGAAGAAGCAGATGCAAGGCATGGCCCAGATGGACCAAATTGCCAAGACTATGAGTGATCTGAAGACACAGATCTTGTGCGTCCAGGAGGCACAAACTCAGTTAGGGGTGCACACGGATCGGATAAAATCCGTAATCCGATCCAATCCGATGCTATTGGATTGGATTGGTTTTATTATTCTAATGGATCGGATCGGATTTGAGTTTTTGAAATCCGTTAAAGTATGGATTGGATCGGATCTTTACCAAAATCCGATCCAATCCGTTAATCCGTTAATCCGTTAACACACACATGTAGATACATACATACGTACATACACACACAAATACATACATACATATACATACATACAAACTTAAATACACACTTATGGAGAATGTACTATAAGTGATGACTATTCATGACGGCCAACTAATCGTCACATTCATGAATTTTTTTCGACGGACTAATCGTTGGCAATGAAGATCAACTTTTTCTTAGCACTTCAATAGTTAGGAAAAAAATAAATTTAAAATTCAATATAATCCGTTAGTTTGATTGTGTGGTCTTTAACTTTTTATAATAGATTCATGGAGTTCTTCAACTTCCATTTGATTATGTGAATTTTCTTGTATTTTTTTTACGCCTATTCATATTCTCAGTTTTTAAGTCATTATTTGTATGTGGCTAGTGTGCTATAAAAATATAAACATACAAGAGTAGACTATTGAGCGGGAAAATATAAGTGTAAAAATCCGATCCAATCCGTAATACGATGGTTTGGATCGGATTGGATTTGGATATTTGATGGATTGGATTGGATTCCAAAAAATAGAAATCCGTTAAGGTTGGATTGGACACGGATTAAACTAAAATCCGAACCAATCCGATCCATGTGTACCCCTAAACTCAGTCACAACAGCCTCCCAGATCACATGCTGATCCGAGCAGTAGCAATGCCAACCAGCCTCTACCTCGTACCGTCAGGTGAACCATATCCAGGCAGAGCCGGTTCCATTGTTACCGTACTATCCATCACAGCCGCCATCTTCGGACACGCAGATGGTGGTCTATCAGTCGGAGCAGCCATTGGTAGTTCTTCCTCCACCCTCCTTCGAGCAGGACCCATTGACGGAAGTTAATGGGATATGGTACGACCGGTACCCTCAGCCCGGGATTCGCCGTGATCATCCCGGATTCCGTTGGGGCAACAGTGGCTCCTCCTCCCAGCAGCAGAATCCTGCTCAAAGACATCAGAATAGCCAGCAACAGCAACACCAGCAGCCCCAGTATGCCCAGCAGCAGCAATACCAGAGAGACCCTCGTCCTGCCTATCAGGGACAGCAGTGGAGGCAGCGACAGCAGCCTCAGCAGTCTTATTCCCATCACCCCCAATATCAATCACAGCAGTAGCAGCAACCCCATTTCCAGAAGGGACAACCATCCGGTTCTCAGGGTCCCGCTTTTGAGAACCCAGCTCTCGATGATCTTGCCCGCTTGCTCTCCGAACAGCGAGCATCCTTCAGGCAAGAAATGGATGAATTCCGGCAGGAGATGAGGGAGATTATAAAAGGGAAGGCCGCCATACCCGCTCAGATTGAACCTAACCCGAACAATCTGAAAAGAAAGTCTGAGCAGGTAGAGTTTACAGAGGATACCTCTCCTAGTGATTATTTGAGTGACATGTCTTATTCCTATCATGATGCTGATTTTGTTACTACTAGGAGCGGTAGGATGCCAGCCGACGGCGCCTCTTCTGAGCGACAACAGATGCAGGATCAGGAGCGCCAGAGGAGCAGAGGAGCGGTGCTGATACCGCTCATGAGGATGTTGACGGTGGTGCTGATGCCACCAATGATGGAGATCCAGACGACGGTGCCGATGCCGTCGGAAGACCAGATGCAGACGGTGGTGCTGATGCCACCATTTTGGATGATGAACCAGAGCGCGGTGCTGATGCCGCGAAGACTGGTGCTAGTGGTGGTGCTGAGGCCACCACATTTACTTTTGTTGAGCCACCATCTGCGATGTTGTCACGTTTTGTACCTAAGGACTGTGGAAACAAAAAGAAAAACAAAAAGATGAATAAAGGAAAGGTTTCTGTTCAAATTGCGGATCCATATGTGGTGAATGATGATTATTGTATGGATTCTCCGTCTTCACAGGCACAGGGACCAATTCCTAGTCCTCCATCTGAGGAGCCCCCTACCATCCCCTTCCCTGAGGCACTCCGCCGAGCGAAGGGGAATAAACAAGAAAATCCCAAAAAAGAGCAACAGGTAGAGTTCGGCAATCAGATGATAGACAGATTTCACATTCAGCTGACTCTACGGGAAGCATTTGAGCATATCCCCTTCTTCAAAAAGAACCTGAAAGAGACAACTACTGTCCGAAGGAAGAAGAGGCACAGAGATCAAATCCATATGCTCACTCATGACACTTGCTGCGCCATTCACAACACATTGCCAGCTAAGAGACCCGATACAGGAGCCTCCTATGTCAGATGCGAGATCCAGGAGTAGCAGTTCGATCGTACTCTATTAGACAGCGGGTCTTCGATCAACCTCCTTCCGGCAGCCTTACTCAAGCGATTCGAGTTTGGCGCTCTTCTTCGAAGCAGAACAGTCCTTCAGTTTGTTGACAGGTCGATTAAGAGGCCGAAGGGGTTGTTCAAGGATGTGGTCGTTACCATTCAGGGCCTGAAATTCTCCGTGGACTTTGTTGTATTGGAAATGGAGATCCCTGAGTCGGTAACCGATGCCCCCATCATACTTGGACGCCCATTCTTGGCCACTGCCAAGACGGTATCCGACCATGATAGTGGGACGGTATGTTTTCGCGTAGAGGGCGAAAGCATACAAATAGATACGATCGACCAGACCAGAGCCAGAGAGTTGGCATGCTCAGAGCAATCCAGCGAAGCCGAGCAGATGACGGAGGAAGAGCTAGACATCCACCAGGTTTGTGATTTTGAGATAACTGATGATGAATCCAACTGGAAAGATCCCGTAGCACCGACTCTCGCCTTGCCTACAGATTCACTGTATCTCAAGCTCATGGCAGTCGAGAGCCGGGAGAGCACATCCCTGGATGAGGATATATCTGAAGCTGACAGTGTTGTGATGAGTGGTGCTGATGAATTTCAATCATGTTCATCTTCTTCTGATCCCTCGGATTCAGACATTGATTGGGATGACTTTGATGATTATGTGCCTTGTCTGATTCCTTCTGAGCCAACAGCCATGACAGAGTGCGAGCCAGTGCAGTTTATTGATGATTCAGCAGCCCGCCCTTCGTCAGAAATTCACGCAGAGCGAGAGTTCTCCTATGCAGACCTGGTAGTATTTACACAGACATATCAGAAGCCAGATCTGCCACCTCCCAGTTGTCCAGAACGGAAACCTCTGCCGCAGTCGATGACATACAGATTCCTTGCGGGTGAGCCAGAAATGTACCCAGTCATTATCTCAGCAGATTTGACTGGAGAACAAGAATCTCGTCTGATGGAGGTTCTTGAAAGAAACCGCAAGGCAATCGGTTGGAGTATAGCTGATCTCCAGGGGCTGAGCCCAAATCTTTGCTCTCACCACATCTATCTTGAGGATAACGCTAAGCCGTCGTGTGAGTTCCAACGACGGCTGAACCTGAATCTTCGAGACGTAGTCATGAAAGAAATTTCACGGTGGTGGAACGCCGATTTCATCTATCCCATCTCCGACTCCAAATGGGTGAGTCTGCTACATGTGGTACCCAAGAAGACGGGTATCACTACAGTTGTCAACGAGTCTGGAGAGGAGATCGCTACCAGAGTACCAACTTCTTGGAGGGTCTGTGTGGACTACAGACGATTGAATGAGGCCACCAAGAAGGATCACTTCCCGCTGCCCTTCATTGATCAGATTATCGAGCGGTTAGCTGGGAAGAGTCATTATTGTTTCCTTGACAGGTACTCTGGATACAATCAAGTGGCCATTGCGCCCGAAGACCAGGAGAAAACGACATTCACCTGTCCGTTTGGGACCTATGCTTTCAGACGGATGCCCTTTGGTCTATGTAACGCTCCGGCGACATTCCAAAGATGCATGTTGTCCATCTTATCGGACATGGTGGGTGACTGTTTAGAGGTCTTCATGGATGACTTCTCGGTCTATGGCGACGGGTTCGACGCTTGTCTTGACTGCCTAGACCGTGTGCTCAAGCGCTGCATTGAGGTCAATCTTGTCTTGTCCTGGGAGAAGAGTCATTTCATGATGACTCAAGGGACGGTCCTTGGTCATATCGTCTCCAACAGAGGCATGGAGGTCGATCCGGCCAAGGTGGATATCATCAGAAAACTCAGTCCACCGTCCAACTTGCGTCAGTTGAGGTCTTTTATGGGGCATGTCGGTTTCTACCGACGGTTCATTCAGGACTTCAGTCGAATTGCCCGACCGCTCACTGACTTGCTGACAAAAGACACCGAGTTTATTGTCAATGATAAGTGTCTTGAATCTTTTGAAACTCTCAAAAATATGGTTGTTTCAGCTCCTGTCCTTCAGCCACCCGATTGGTCTCTCCCATTCGAGATCATGACGGATGCTTCAGATTTTGCCGTTGGGGCTGTGCTTGGACAGAGGAGGGATGGTTTACCTTTTGCCATTCACTACGCCAGCCGGACTTTGGATGCCGCGCAGCGGAATTACACTGTGACTGAGAAAGAGATGCTGGCCGTAGTTTTTGCTCTTGATAAGTATCGATCTTACATTCTTGGATCTAGAGTAACCATCTACACTGATCATACCGCCATCCGGTACTTAATGGCTAAGAAGGATGCCAAAGCACGTCTCACCAGATGGATCCTTCTACTCCAGGAATTTGATATTGAGATTAAGGACAAGCCTGGAGTCAAGAATGTGGTGGCGGATCATCTCTCCAGATTGGAGAATCTTGAGGAATCTAAGCCCAGCGCAGCTATCACAGAGACATTCCCAGATGAGGTGATCTTGGCTATCACCTCGCTCCCGTGGTACGCTGACGTTGTGAACTATCTTGTCGCCAAGACGGTTCCACAAGGTTGGCCCAGGCAGAAACTTGAGACCTTCCTGGCGAAGGCCAAGTTTTATCATTGGGAGGATCCCGTCCTTTATCATGAAGGAGGGGACAGTATCTGGAGGAGGTGCATTCCTCAAGAAGAGCATCATAGCGTCCTCACATACTGCCACAAGCTTGAGGCAGGAGGACATCCTTCTGGAAAAAGGACAGCACAGAAGGTGCTTCAATCCGGCCTATGGTGGCCTACTCTCTTCAAGGATTCTGATGAATTCGTGAGGAGATGTACTGACTGTCAGAAAATGGGAACCTGCGGACAGAGAGACATGATGCCCATGCAACCCATTCACTTCTGTGAGGTTTTTGATGCATGGGGGATTGATTTCATGGGCTCATTTCCTAAGAGTCAGGGATTCGAGCATATTTTGCTCGCTGTGGATTATGTCAGCCGATGGGTTGAAGCCATCCCCGCCCGAGCCGCAGATGCTAAAACCGTTTGCAAGTTCTTGAGGAAAAATATCATTTCACGGTTCGGGGTACCTAGAGTCTTGATTTCAGACGGGGGGTCTCACTTCATCAATGACAAGGTTAGGGCCCTTGCAGACGAGTTCGACATTGACCATCGGATTGCCACTCCATATCACCCTCAGACTAATGGTCTTGCCGAAGTATCGAACCGGGAGATAAAAACTATCTTGCAGAAGGTTGTCCGCCCAGACCGAAAGGATTGGTCACAGCTTTTGGACTCGGTCTTGTGGGCCTATCGGACTTCTTTCAAGAATCCATTGGTAACATCTCCCTTTCGACTCGTCTATGACAAGCCGTGCCATTTGCCAGTGGAGACCAAGCACAAATCTTTTTGGGCGGTCACTGAGTTGCTGTTAGATCCCGAGAGTATAGGAGACCAGAGAAGAGCAGAATTGGCAGCCCTGGAAGAACTGAGAGATACAGCCTTTTCCAACAGCCTACAGTACATGAAGAAAGTGAAGACATGGCATGATTCGCATATCAGCCATAAACAGTTTGAGCCAGATCAGAGAGTATGGTTGTTTGATTCCAGGCTGAAATTATTCCCAGGGAAGTTGCAGAGCAAGTGGAAAGGTCCGTATGTGGTCAGGAAGGTATATGACAATGGCAGCATCGACATATCCGAATCGTCATCTTCCTCTACCTTCCGCGTCAATGGTCAACGCCTAAAATTATATCTAGATCATGATCCGCCGACCATTGACGTTGCCCCCATTCTTCTGGTATGAGATGTGTCCTTTGGCTTATATCATCTGCATCTCATACATGGTGATCACTTCTATCTTCCACTGTACAGATCCGTTGTCAATATCACTATTTTATCGATTGATGTATTTTCTTCTTTTCTTCTTTTCTTCTTTTCCTTTTCTATCTTCTTTATCTATTAAAAAGGTGTCGCCCCTTGTAGACAGTTTTCCATACTTAGGACGTACTTTGTCCTAAGTATAGGGGGGTGTGCACCCCGAGTTTCTCTATTCTTTTCGATCCTCTCCATTGTCTCCTCTTCTTGTCTATACTTAGGGATATTTTACCCTAAGTATAGGGGGAGACAATCTGAGTACGATCTGTTCATTCCCACCCTTGACCCTCCCTGCGTTGTGTACAGTCTGCTATACTTAGGATTATTTGATCCTAAGTATAGGGGGACGGTCAACTTCTTATTCATTCATTCATTCATGTATTCCTTTATTCTTTAGACTTTTCTATACTTAGTACGAGTTCTGTCTTCTCCTTTCTCTCCGATCTATGAGGATATAGCTCAAGCTAAGTATAGGGGGTCGTATATACTACGTATATACTTTAGCCATAACTCGTACTTTCGTATTTTCTTAATAATATGGCTAACAATTCTTTAAAAATTCATTAAAAATCCTTAATAAAAAGGTGTATCATTCCTCAAATTCTTTTTGTAATTACTGATTAATAAATCAGGTGAAAATGTTTTTTGCAAATTGTTTGAAAAATAGTTGGAAAATCTTTGTGAACATCTATTGAAAACTATTTGAAAATGTTTTGTTACAAGTTTTCAACCTGTGTAAAAATGTGTGGTTTGTAAAATTACTTTTCTTTGTGTGAAATAAAATATTTGAAAAATGATTTGCAAATGGTTTGTAAAATGGTTGCAAAAATATGTTGAAAAATCTATCTATACTGTTTTGAAAACCTTTGCAAAATGATTTTCAAATGTGTGTACATGTTTGTAAAATGTTTGTAAAAATTATTTTGGACTATAGTTTTCAAAAATTGTGTGAAAAAGCTTGTGTCAAATAAGTGGAGGAATATTTAAATCACACCAAAATCCACTATATATATATGTATATGTATAAAACTGACCACTTACCCTTGTAAATTCTTAAAATCCACTTCTTGTATATATAAGAAACACGCCCGTGTACATATTTTTCACCTAGCTTTTCAGCCAAAAACTTTTTGTTTTCAAAAATCCCAAAAACATTTGCAAAATTAAAATCCAAAAATATTTGAAAGATCTTTTTGAAAAATACAAAAAATTGCATCTGCATGCGCATGCATCATCTTTTCAAAAATCCATAAAAAGTTCAAAATCTTGAAAATTGCATCACAAAAATATTTCTTGCATAGCATAGCATGAGCATTTTTCGGATTGAGTTTGATAGTTGAACAAGTCTAAGTAAAATCCGGAGATTGGAGCTTGATTGGATCTTAAAATATACCTAATAACAGGAACCTTATAGGAACTGGGTTTGAGGTACTTCAGGTCTAGTTGACTTAATTCTTTGAGGATCACGGGACTTGGTTCAATGGATTCTTGACTGCCTAAGTAGAGTATTTCGGAGCACACGCACGACTCTTGTTGATAATGACCTAACTTGGACACCTACACCTTTCACATAGCTCTCCACGGATGAGGTGGTGAGGAGGCAGTTTCCTTTGGCTTGGGGTAACATATGAGGGTAGTACTTCTAGGCGGAACCTCTCTTCTTCTTCTAGTGAAGGAAGTGCACCTCAACTTGGTCTAGTGGTGATGAAGGCTAAAGACAGAAGTCGTGGGTTGCAATAAAGCTTCAAAAGAGGGATAGTCTTATGGCTCAAGAGGAAAATTTCTTGTATATATGCTGCACCATGTAGATATGTTGTACAGATGCATTTAAAAAAAAGAAGAAGGAACTCCAAAAAAGTGGTGGGTCAGATTGAAAATTTAATAACCCCACCGGAGTGTATATAGTCCAATAAAGCAAAAGCTTATGGTATCCATGTTACATCTCATGAAGCTTGCAGCGGGAGACTTAGCTACACTGGTTGAGCTCCCAAAATTCTATACCTCTTATTCCCCCTCTTCTTGAGCCGGTTGCACTTGAACTTAGAAGGGAATACCCCGCTTCTCGAGGAAAGAGTTGCTAGACCGAGGCATTAGAGTTACCAGGTTGGGGGAGGTTGTTTCCTTGTTACTTCTGAGGTGGGGAGCTACATATCACTCACACTGTACGAGTCAGACTCATAGTCGTAAGAGTTTGCGTATGAGTTGAAGTATTTCTGACCTGGCTATTGAGGAGACTTGGACAGAGATTTGGGATTCTCAAGGACTGTTGGATTTCAAATTTGGTTCTCATTAAGGTTCCGACCGCACTAAAATTCCTAAGGTCCGACTTAAGCTCCAAACTTTGATTTTGTGAAGACAAGTTTGATGATTGAACTAAATCCAAGTTCTTCTTTTTCTTTTCTTTCTTTTTCCTTTTGCACTTATTGCATAAGTGTTTGCTAGGGACTAGCAAAGGTAAAGTATAGGGGGATGATGAATCCACATTTCATCATCTTTATTCTATCATTTTGGCACCAAAAATCCTAGCAAATGCCTGTAAATAGCATTAAAATCATCATCTTAGCATTCATGCATGTGCATTATATTAGTGTATAAAATACTGTAATTAAAGCCAAAATTATAGAATAAATAAAGAAAAGAAAAAAATTAAAATATTGTAAATATTTTATGACCCGAAATCCCGAGACCTAGGCATCTTGATGAATAGGTCGACAAGGAATAAAGTAGGGGGAGATAAGGTCAGAAATACAGATAATATACCTATACATTCTATTCATTCTTTATTCATTTTGGGACCTATTTTTTGTTCCACTTTTTATACATCAAATAAAGAAACTTTGTACATGAAAGTTGTAGATAATTTCATATAGAAAAATACAAAATTGATTTCACTGAAAAATAATGTACAGATAAAAAGTTATGGTCTAAATAAAAATCCAGAATGCCAACTTCCCAGACCCGTATCTCATAAAGGAAAACTCCAAAAGCAGCACACTCATCTCTAATTGTATACAGAATAAAATAAGCTATTTAATGGCGGTGGTTTCGCATTTGGCGGAGCTACGGTTTGAAAGTTGAGTTTTGGACCCCAATTGTATACTTGTACAGATTAAAATATTCAATTTATTATTTATTCATTATTTTTGTATTTTTATATTTTTATAATTTTGTAAATGTTACTTATAATATATTTGTATATTAAAATCAGAACAAAAACTCAAAGAAAACTCAAAATAAAATACTTGTATATAAAATACATAGGTATTATACCTGTAAATATACCTACATAAACTATACGTTTATTTTATTAAGTGTACAAATCACTTCAGAAAAATAAAATAAAAATATATTTGTGTACATAAAAGTATCTTATAATTTTAGAAAATAATAAATACAAATAATGAAATTGAAATACATAAAATAAAAATCAAATACTTAAATACATAGGTATTATACCTATATAGGGTTAAAAAGCAAACTTGTAAAAATATAAGTCATAAAAATAAATAAAAATCAGAATAAAATACTACATAAAATTTTAGGCATTTTTATTTTATAACCATTAATTAATTCGGAATTATTCTATTTTTAATTGATTTTTCAAAATAATTTTCAGGGTTTTTCCTGGTTGGTCCACGTGGACCAACCAGGAGGCGTCAACAGTTGACTTCGGTCAACTGGACGCCCTACCCTCCCTGTAGCTCTGCCACCTCGTTTTCTCCCCGCATTTGCGGATTTTTCGAGGCATAAACTTTCATCCTTTCGCGAAACCCTCTTATGCAAATCTCTCCACCTACCATCCATCTTGCTCGTCATGTGATTACATCGGGCTAAGCATCACTGTGGCGCAAGATTTTTCTTGGTCTTTGGACCCCTGCAACTCAGGGTCAAACCAAATAAGAGAAAACCCCGACCTTGCGATTGAATTTTGAACACCTTCGGTCCACCCCTCGCGTCTAATCCTAGCTCCAGAACTTCCTGGAGGTGACAGCTCCACCGCGAAGCCATCAGCCAAGGCAGCCGAGGTCGGAGGTGCTTCCACCACCTCCCGCGAGTACGCCGGTTGAGGTAGCCTTCTTCCCTCTGGCCCAGGCCATTGAGGGCTCACCCCGCCTTCTTGTTCATGCCATTTTGTTCCTGTTAGTGTAAGCATGAAAAACCCTCGAAAAATTTGAAGTTCCATCGACCATCTCGCCCAATCAAGCACTTTGGCCGGAGCGCACCTCCGGCCGTGCACCCCTATCTCGATTCACGCCTCCCCCCGACCATCCAAGGGTCCAGGCAGTTTGCCCTGGACCCTTTGACCATTTTTGCAGGTCAAAGCTGAAGTGAAGATACCTGGAGCTCGAGTTTTGAGCTCGCCGGAGCCAACGAAGCCTCCCAGCTCCGCCAGCCACCAGCGAGCACCACGGCGACCGCCGTGGCTTTTTGACGACTCCAGACGATAGAGGAGGACCTGAGGAGGCCGCAGCCCGCTTTTGAAGCTCAATAGCCACCGAAGCTGGCCGGAGGAGCTTGAGGAACTCCGCCCAGCCGGAGCTCCGCCTTGTTCTTCCAGCCACCTTCGCCACTGTCCGATCAGGGCGCCCCCTCCAGATCAAGCAGCAACCGTCAGATCTCCAAGCGCCTCGACCGTTGATCGTCTTTGGAGACCTGATCTCAGCCGCCCAGCTGCGAAGCGTCATCGGCCGTCCATCAAGCGCCACGTGTCTAAGTGGCTTCTTCATCGCCGTTGGATCGCGCGCCGAGGGTAATTTGCACACTAAGCCCTCGCGCATTTTGTATTTATCTTTTAGTCCTGAAACTTTTGTCTATAGTGTAATATTTTTGTAAAAATTACAAAAAGACCCTCGTCTTTATTTTATTTGCGTGTAGGTCCCTTGCCACGTCACCTCACGTGACCTGTACACGTGAGGTGGGGGCATTTTGCAAGGGTACCCTCGGCCTTTGTTGTATTTTGTTATAGTACCCAAACTTTAACTTCACGTGTTATATTTTTGGGAAATATTGCAAGTAAACCCCCAGGTTGTAGACATATTACATTTTAGTCATCGCCAGGCGCGTGCAAGTCACGCGCCCTGGTGGGAAAATTGCGAGGACACCCAGACGGGTTTTGTAATTGAATTTTGGAGCTATAAATCGAATATTCAGTTCAAATATTTGTAGAAATTTGCATGTCTGCCCCTGGATGTTTGAGAAATTGCATATATACCCCTGCCAGGCCTGTTTATTATTTGGATGCTTGTTGTAATTATTTAAATTATCATTTTAAGCCCAAAAATGCCACAAAATAGGGTTGAGCTCCTGGATACTTGTATTTTGACGCCCTACTTTTAGTTTTTGATTTGATTTTATTTTGATATTTATTAAAAAAATCAAAAACATGCTTTTTATGCACTGTCTAGCTTAGAAAATGCTAAAAAAAATATTAAAAACTCTCGAAAAATTTCACAAAAATTCCCTAGTGTCTATTTTACTATATTTCAGTGTCACTCCAAAAACCACTAAAAAACTCAAAAGAAAAACACTAAAAATTTAAAAACACTCTAAAACTTCAAAAAAATATATAAAATCAAAGAAAATTCCAAAAAATACAAACTCAGTTCCTGTTTGTTCTTTATCTTGTTCTCTTTATTTGAAAAAATAGTGTGAAAAATTTTGGTTGCTGTTTGCTAATTGTAATTCCCATTTTCCTCACAGCCAGCACATTTTCCACTGTTTTGCTTTATTTCAGTATTTAAAAATACCAAAAACACCTTGAAAAATACCCAAAAATCACAAAAACAGTAAAATAAATCCTAAAAATATCAAAAACATTTTATTTCTGAATTTTTGGTTATTTTTGCACGTCTTTATAAATATTTCATCTTGTCTTTTATTACATTGCTTTTGAATTCCAATATTTAAAAAAATTTAAAATATAAAATTATAAAAATCAGAAAATTAAAAATAAAAAAATATATATATAAAAATTAAAAACCCACAAAAATTTCTTTGCTTGCTCGCTTAGTGTAGACACTTCACATTCACTTGTGCACATTTATTTGAATTACCCTGCTTGCTCCCTGTGTTCGAACTCTCTGCATACTTGTCACTATACACCATTTGTGCATAGTTAAAAATAAATTTTAACTCCACATTATTTCTAATTTATTGATCTTTAGTGTGGGTTAATTGTTGATTAAATTCAGATTTTGATTGGTCGACACTTCGACTGTGTTCCCGCCTTGTGTGGAACACAAGACCGATCGATTTTTGTGTTTATCAAATGGCATCTTTCTTATGAATGAAAACACCGATGATTTTTTTTTGATGTTTATATGGCATTTCTAGGAGAAGAGAATGATATTGTGTGGTTTATAGTTACCTAACAAAGGAGAATGCTAGGTTTAGTTCGATAGGCCTTGTTGAGTTACAATAAAAAATGGTGAAACCTTCTCTCAATATAAGTAGGGTCGGCTACATGGATTCTTGTTCAAATAAGATTTGACTATTTTTTACGCTGGTTGCCGATTACCTAATGCTACCTCCACAAGGGGAGATTTGAACCGTGGTCTTTTGGGTGATAGGCACACCGCACTACACCAGACTACTTAAATGAGTTTTATATATTTTAAAAATGCCTAAATTAAGGTGTTATTGAAAACAAAAGAAAAGCCACTGGAGATTTGGATCTCATTCAGACCCTTCTATTGGGAAAAAAAGGTGGATTTGTTTACGGAATGGATGTTGAAAAATTGGAGGGAAGCAATTCTATGTGCCAATTATTCAGAAATTTAGAATTCAAATTGTAGTTAAAAAAAGCAATATGAATAAATCCAACAAAACTAATGGTTAGACTAGAAACAATTGGATGTGTTTTAAAACGATATGGCCAAGCTGAGCTAACTGATCATTTAGATATAAGTATCGATCTACACCATGTATTAACCTTGAATCATAAGCTTTTTACCTTGGTTAATGATAAATTAACAAAGAACTTATAAGCAGAGGAACCTTTGTGTTGTCCTTTATATTTTCTAAATTGTTGACATTTATGATTACCAAGGAATGAGAATCTTCAAATACAACAGTTGAGATGCTTTCTATCATATGAAATGACACCCTATTTACTCAATAGATAATTGATTTGAGTTTAGATGGAGAAATTCAATTACAATTTACTTGAGAAGTTCGCTCAAATAAATATCATTTATTTTTCAAGTAAAACTGGTAGTTTTATTTATTTTTATTTTTTTTGAAAACCCAAGGGCTAATCATCTGATGTGGGATGCATCTAGCTAAAGAATGAAAAGTTGAATGATTTTTTTGATATTCATATGACATTTTTGGGAGAGGATATCAATATTGCCTGGCTTGTAGATAGCTGACAAAGGAGAATACTAGGTTTAGTTTGATAGACCTCGGTTTGATTTACAATCAACAACAATAACAACAACAACAAAGTCTTTTCCCACATTAAGTAGGGTCGACTACATGGATTCTTTACCTCCATTCATATCTATCTTGGGTCATTCTTGGGCTTAAATCCAAAAAACTAAGATTCCTTCTTATAATCTCATTCCAACACTTCTTGAGCCTTCCTCCCACTCTTTTAGCTGGCTCAACATTCCAAAACTCGCATCTCCTCACCGGTGCATTAGCTGACCTCATTTGCAAATGGCCAAACCACCTTAAGTGATTTTCTCGCATCTTATCCTCGATCGGAGTTACACCAACTTTTCTTATATTTAACAGATCTGAGTGGTTTCGATACAAATTCCTAAATAAAAGAACACTATTTAGGAATTTGTCTCAAAACTGTTCGGATCTTTTAAACATAAAGAAAGTTGGTGTAGCTCCGATCGAGAATAAGATACGAGAAAATCACTTAAGATGGTTTGACCATTTGCAAATGAGGTTTCGAAACAATTTTCTAAGAATTTATCTCTCGTGCGCTGGTTATTGGTTACCTAATGCGTACTTAACCCTTCTCAATCTGTTTGATTTACAATATCTTTTACATTGTCTCAACTAAGGTGTTATTGAAAATAAAAGAAAAGCCATTCAGATTTGCATCTCATTCAGACTTTTTTGCTGAAGAAGATGGCTATAGTTTGCTTATGGAATGGAAGCTGAAAAGAAGGAAGGGAAGCAATTCTATGGATAATTATTCAAAAATTTAGGATTCAAATTATAGCAAGAAAATAAAGAACATGAATAAGTTCAACAAAACTAACGGTTAGACTAGAAATGACTAAATATGTTATAAAATGGTATGACCAAGCTGAGCTAACTGATCATTTAGGTATAAGTATCGATATACACCAAGTAGTAACTTTGAATCATTGCCTTGTTACCTTGTTAAGGACAAATTGCTCACATAAATGCCATTTATTTTTTTTAGTAAAACATGTGGGGTAGATTTTTTTGAAAAATCAAGGGTTAATCATCCCATGTGGGATGCCATCTAGCTGAAGAATTAAAAGATATCTGATTTTTTTTAGATTTTCATGTGATATTTATAGGAAAAGAGATCAATATTGACTGATTTCTAATTACTCAACAAAGGAGAATAGTAGATTTAGCTCGATAGGTTTCCGTCGAGTTAAAATATCACTTAAATAAGCCTAAACTGAGGTGTTACTGAAAATAAAAAAAAAAGTCACTAGAGATTTGCATCACATTCAGACTCTTTTGCTATGAAAAAATGTTGTAGTTTGTTTACTGAATGAAAAGTGAAAAAAATGGAGGGGAGTAATTCTATGGATCAATTATTCAAAAATTTAGCATTGTAATTATAGGAAGAAAAAATGGAACAAGAATAAGTTAAACAAAAGTAAAGGTTAGACTAGAAATGATTGAGTATATTTTAAAAAGGAAAAAATGGGGCTGTCCCGCCCCATTTTTTTCCACAAATTTTTTTATTTTTTATTTTTGAAAAATTTCACCATGTATATTCATCTATATATCCCTCCTATATGCCATTCGAATTTCGTCAGAAATAGAGACTCGTACGACCTCCATCCAGACAGTCATTTTTTAATGGTCGCTTGATTTTTTAAATCGACCTTATTTGGATGGAGGCCGTACAAGTCTCTGTTTCTGACGAAATTTGAATGGCATATAGGAGGGATATATAGATGAATATACATGGTGAAATTTTTCAAAAAAAATGAAAAAAATTGCGGAAAAAACGGGACGGGGCAGCCCCACCAAACCCTTTTAAAAATGTATGGCCAAATTGAGCTAACTGATCATTTTGATAGAATTATCGATCTACACCGACTACTAAACACGAATCATTATCTATTTACCTTGATTAAGGATAAATTAATAAAGAACTTACAAAGAAAGGTATCTTGGTGTTTGTTGTCTTCAATTGACATTGTTTCAGTAAATGAGACAAGGGATGAAGTCAATAGAAAGCTTGAGCTTTAGAGATAAATTTAGAGTGTAAGATTATTTGATTTAGTAACAAAAATATTGGGTATATGGGATGTAAATTTATTGACAAGGCAGTAGAGATGTCATAGAGGTAAAGCTTGGAATATATTTTTTCCTAAGAAGGATGCTTTTATATTAAAGTTCGATATTTTAAATGGATGGAAGAATTAATGAAGATGTTACTTGTAGAATTGATGCATGGTGGAGTAAACTTAGAGGAGCTTTATGTATTTTTGTAATAAGAGAAAGTACCTTTGAAGCTTAAAGAAAATTACTAAGAAGCTGCAATGACACGTGCAATGTTTCATGGTAATGAGTGTTGGGAAATTAATTATAGACTTGTGTGGCTAGACTTGTGTGAGAATTTCCTTAGCTGAGATGAACATCCTTTGATGGATGTGTGGCTAGACGAAGAAAGATGATATTTCACAATGAGAATATTAGATATTGGTTGGTATAGGCTTTTAACGTCTTTAGCTTATAGCACCAAATGAAGATAAAATGATAGAAACTCGACTTAGTGACACTAATCTAAAGACAGACATTCCACCACCACTACTACCATCATTTTTGTTAGAGTTATTGTATTATTGGTGTATATTATTTATTTTGTTTAGTCATGTAACCCTTGGAAGTATCTATGTAATTCCCTTTTCTTTCACTCTCTAGAGGTTTGTTCTATATAAGGAACCCTAGACTTATGGAATAAACAAGCTATTTATTTTCAACTTCTTTCTCCATATGGTATCAGAGCAATGAGCCTAGAGCAAGGTTTGTACCAAATTATCCACTATCAGCGCTGGCCTTCTTCTAACTCTGTGCACCAATCATCTTCTCCATTGATTGTGCACATGTACACGTCTCCAATCTCCTTGCGCAAACCTCTTCTCCAACTATAGGCCACTCACGGGGCCTTTCTTTGACTGAGGGTTCACCGGAAGGCCCCCAAGAGCCTCCTAGTGCCTCGCCGCCCAACCTGGGCATCGCCACCACAACATCAAGCTATCGGTAGAATTTTACAGGTCACCGCTGGGACTCCAGTGTATCTCAGACCTCCTTCGAGCCATTGCCAGGGCACCACCAGACCTTCGGGCCACCACCAGAGCCTTAGGGGACCACCGCCAGAACCCTTCTGCCGTAGCCAGAACTTCATGTTAAGGTATGTCATGACAGGAGGGGAAGCATATGATGGTTCTCCAACTACGTCCAGCAAGACCAATGGTTGGGGTTCAAGGTATATTAATATTTTTTTTACTTCGAACACTAAAAATTATGATTTCTATTATACTTTAGTATTAAGTATAGACTTTAGTTCAATACTCATATAGAATCATTGAAGTTGGAGTTGGAACTTAATATTGGCTTAGTATTATTTTTTTGAACTTTAATGTCTTCATCCTATATCTTTTACTAGTTTTAAATTATTTGTGAAAGTGTTTTTGGAAAAGCTTAATATTACTATATATTTTTTCAATGTATTTTGCTTTAATTTTATTTTTTTTTCAAAAAATTGAAGCTTACGCCTCACCTCAATTTCAAAGAAAATGCCTCAGACCACCTCGCGCTTTTTTAAACCTTGATCGCTACCGATCCTGAGTTTGAGGATCTTGCATGATACAGATACCTCGTAGGTAAACTACTCTACCTTTTCTTACATGGTGTTGCAAGAAGCAGACACTTGTGTCTTGGTCAAGTGCAGATGCAGAATATAGGGCAATGGCCCAGATCACGTGTGGGATTACCTGGCTAGTCTCCTTATTTGTAGAAATTGGTCTTTCTGCGACTATCCATGTTCCATTGTATTGTGACAACAAATATGCCACATATATCACCACTAATCGAGTCTTTCACGAATAAACCAAGCATATCGAAGTTGACTGCCATTTTATCTATGAGACAGTACGAGAAAGGAAGATTTGCACTCCACATATATCTATTGATCTTCAGCTTGCAGATGTAATCATAAAGGCACTAACTAAGAGTCATGTTTCCTGGCTTATTGTCTCCAAGTTGAGAATGATCAACATATATACTCCAACTTGAGGGGGAGTGTGAGAGTTATTGTATTATTGGCATATAATATTTATTTCGTCGAGTCATGTAACCCATTGAGAGTATCTATGTAATTCCCTTATCTTTCGCTCGCTAGGATTTTTTGCTATATAAGAAAATCCCAGACCTATGTAATAAACAAGCTATTCATTTTCAACTTCTTTCTCCGCAATCTTGTCATACTAAAATTTCAAATCCTCTGTTTGCCATGAGAGGGCCTTTAGTAACCCTTTCCAAGAAAGATTGTTTCTGAACATTCTTTATACAGAGATAATTATCATAAAGTAAGATTGATGCAGCGTGGGACCCAAATATAGGGCCAAATATTTATCTATTTTTAATTGTCAATTTTATTTATGTTTTTAAGTTGTCGTAATTGTCTAATTAAATAATTGAGATCACCTGTGATCTCAACGTTTATTCGTAGATTTAATTTTGGTCAATTAATTAGTTAGAGTCCAATTAAGGTAATTAGAGGTCAATTGAATTTTAAATTGGTCAGAGTCAAATTAGGATAAGTTTGTTGTCCAATTTAAATTAATTTCTATTTTTGTAACCTCATCTCTCCTATATAAAGAGATGGTAGTCCAATGTTTTTATTCAGTCAAGTATTAATCAAATTTGAGATTTTTATCTCTCTCCTTTCTCCTCTCCCTCTCTCTCCACGCGATCTCCGCGGTTCTCCTCCTTCAACCCCGCGCTACAGGCGTGATTTCTTCTCTCAACCCTTTCATTATTCTTCCACCGAAATTTCTACCAACTATTTTAAATTCGACCGCCTCCAGTTTGACTCCCAACGAATTTCTTCTTCTCAACCTCTCCTTTTCTCCACCGAAATTCCACCGCCCAAATTATTTTATTTATCGTCGACGCGCCGAATCATTTTGCATCATTTGGTATCAGAGCATGGATACCGAATCGTTCCTACGATTCGACGATCCTGTCGACTGTTGGTGTTTGAAGTTCGGTCTCAGCCGCCCATCTCATGATCCGTATCGTTCAAAGAAGTTCCGACAGTGACTTGTAGCATGCATCAAGGTTCAAGCATGGCAGGACGTGCTAACCGACGAAGATCTCGCCGTCCACGATGAAAAGTGAAGGATATTGAGAATCCTCAAGCGCATCACGGAAGCGTGTCGATCGCATCGTATGCAATCGGAGCAACTAGTCGTACTAGATGCTAGATGCAGCGGAAATTAAAATTTTTAACTTTAAAGATGAAACCACATGATCACGAGAACATTTCTCGGATCGTTTCATCAAACCACAAAGTATAAGGAATACCTCTTGAAGCGTGGTTGTGATCGCGAGATCCCAAAGTAGAGATCCTCCTATCTTAAGTCCGATCCACGAAGAACGCACTTGCGGGCGTGATGATGAGTCACGTTCCTTCCCGCAATCCTCGATGAAGATCCAAGCGATGGCTCCCCCGATTTCGTCAAACGAAATCCGTCGTCTTCCTTTAGAGTAAGAAACTCCAAAGAAGATGGAGATCCACGAGTCGTCGAAGAAGAAGCCGAGAGTCTCTCCTTTCTCAACACAAAGTGGACGGCCACTTAATGGAGAAGAGAAAGAGAGAGAGAGGGCGAGAATGAGAAAGAGAGAGAGAGAGAGAGTTGTCACCTTGTACAACTCTTAATGATGTACCATGGAAGGCTACCCTAGCCCTCTATTTATATTAGTTTAGGATCCAATGGATCTCAATCCATGGGACACATGGATCCAAAGGCTATGCTTGGTCCATGCTAAATCAATGGCTATGATTGTTGTTGGTTAAAAACAACAACATTAATTTAAATTAAAAAATGTTGCAACATTATCAACATAATTTAATTTAACATTAACTAATTAAGAGATAATGTGATAAATAAAAATGGAGTCAACCAACCTCCCTAAAATTGGGGGCGTCACCCATGAACAATTCATGGGTGACGCCACCTATGGAGGGTGGTTTATTTTGCTCCATTCTATTTATCTTATTATTCCTTAATTAATCACAATAAATATTCACCAAATTAATTCCAAATTAATTTGTGAATATTTCAATCTTGCCATTGAATACTATGTGAATCATATTCACAACCCAAACTAATTAGTAAATTGCATTTCCAATTAATTAATAAATGTGAATCCAATCCACATTATTAATTAACAAATGCTATTTACATAAATTCTCTCTCTTATATATGTATATTATAAATCACATTTATAACACACATATATCATGAATAGTGTTATCCACATTCTCTTAATCCTTGATAATTAAATCCCATTTAATTATCTTAGATAATCATTTTCACAATATGAATCATATTCATATTTAAGCTTGATAATTAAATCTCATTTAATCAACAAGTCCTTGCTTGGATATTTCATCAAAAGAATTATTCTTGAACCCTTTCAAGAATAATGTGCTTTCTCCGCAGATACTTGGAGATAAGGACAGGGCGATTGTATTATTCCACGTATAGTGACTTGGATATTGAGATCTTATCTCAAATCCAGATCTTACGAACCTCCCACAGATGCTTGATTAAATCAAGACCGCAAATCCAATCTTCTCATTGAATCTGAATCTCATTCAGACCAATGTCCAACACTTGGACTAAGATCGGATCGCTTCTCTACTGAAAGGAGTCACTAAAATCCAGACCTGTTTCATCACTCCCTCGGAATGGAAGCGTCATGGATATACAATCGTTTATGATCACATCACCCTTCAGATATTCCCAATACCTGTACATCCTGCATACTGGAAGACCCATGGTCAACCCGAAGATCAAGATCTATTTTACATTGTCTTCTTCAGGGTTTGATCACCAAGTTTCTCATTTGATCATTGGGATTTGGTATCGATCATATACTTTCCAAAAGCATATATCATACCTAGGTCTTGATCATATACTTTCCAAAAGTATATATCAAACCTGCAAATTCAGTCAAGCTTCCAAAGCAAGACGACCGTGCACGGAATTTGATTCTTCCCAATATCTCATGAGTGAGCTCATGTCTTCCGGTTCAGTAGTGAACCTGTATGATCCCTTTGAGAGATCGTATTACTCATATGCCCTTATATGCACACCAACGCGCCGGTGTATAGACCTTGGTTAGGTCATCAACCTATTGGTCTGTCAAATGTACACACTCAGACATATAGCAATACATCTGTCTCCGATCAGAGGATGCGTGCCTATGCTGTGACAGCATTCAACATAGGACTTTGGTTATCTCGATCTCGTTAAGTCAACTCTTTGACTTAACTAATCTGACACCTCCGAATCTCTATTCCTATGCAGAAGACCTGCATTAAGAGGTCGGTCAGATATCAGCCTATGTGAGAAAGGATTGTCATCTCCTACTCAGGCTGGAGATCACATCTTAACAATCATTTGACGGTGCTTGATGAGTCCTCAATCTAACTCTTTAGATATTCATCCAAGCACCAGCCTCTATGATTCAATAATTGAATCAACAGCTGTATGATCATTAAGATAGCCATGGTACATAACCCTAATTGTACAGAGGGACCTATTATGCAAATTATTTATTCTTCATTTCAGATCAGGGAATGATATTTGCAATAACAATTATTGCAAAATGTCTCGCTGTGGGCTCACATGTCCAACAATCTCCCACTAGCCCAAAGAGCCATTAATGGGCTAATCATTTAAACCCACACTCATGTGACAATCATAGGCTATTTAGAGATAGCTAGGTAAGCTGATCAGTCACTCTGTTCCCAAAAGACTATGCCAAGTCCTTTTACGGCACTTGCATATCCCTAGGTAACAGTGCTCGCATCCAATGCGAATGTTGCATCTAATGCAACCAATACTCAATCTAGTCAAAGCAGTTATAGTGTTCTTGACACTATTGCTCAATAATTATTATAACCAGTATTTCCATAATCCTTATCAGAATACCCTTATTCCGGGAGATCACTATCTCTCAAGGTATCCACAGTTAAGACCTTTTAGATCTCTATCTATAAAGTCTTAAGCTTTTGAAGATATGACTTTTGAGATCACCATCTCAAAAAATCTTGTCATCTATGAAGATTTTATTATTACTGCAATCAAGTGTTTTCTCTGTAGGATTAGTAACAGTTTACTACTCCCATTGCATGGCAGATATCTGGCTTTTGTACACATCAAGCATACACTAAGCTTCTCGTAACTGATGCACAAGTGCAAGCAGTTCTAGCATTCACTTCCTCAACTCTTTGAGGTGCTATCCCTTTAGATAGGTCAGTACCAAATCTCAAGGAAGGAAGCCTTTCTTGGAATTTCTAGGAATGGAATATGTCCAAGGTGTACTACAAATGTGACAGTCCCAATACCCTCTTTTCTTTGATTCTGAACAACTTCAGAACTAAGATCTAAGAGGTATTCTTGAGATCATATCTCAAGGTATGGAATAGCCAGTCTATAAAACACTTATTATCATCCTTATATCATTCCAAATGATTAAGATATTATCTACATTTAGCACGATGAACACAATGGCACTCCCACTAAGCTTCACATGGTTCATCAAGATTCTATTTGAAATCATAACATTTATAATTTCATCAAATCTTATGTTCCAACAACAAGAAGCTTATTTGAGTCCATAGATGGAGTTTCTTTAGCTTGTACACCTTGCTTTCCTCAACCATGAAGTCCTGGGGCTACTTCATGTGAATATCCTCAGAGAGGTATTCTTAGAGGAATGCAATCTTGACTTACATCTTGAAGATGCAATAGTCAAGTTGTGTAGCTAAGGTTAGCAACATTCTGATGATTTTAAGCATGGTTACCGAAGAGCAAGTCTCATTGCAAGCAATGTCTTCTCTTCCGGTGTGTAGCTTGTGGCTACGAAACGAGCTTTGAAGGTCTCTACCTTCTCATCAGGTTCCCTCTTCTCTTGAAGATCCATTTACACCTTAACGGGTCTAACCCTTATAGGTGGATCCTCGAGGGTCCATATACAACACTTGTATATGAAGTCTACTTTAGACTTTATTGCCAATATCCATCATTCCATGTCATGATCCTCAGGAGCTTCATCACATGAAGTCCGATCATTGTCAGACTTGGCTGATACATGGAATACATCCTCAAACTCATTTGAAGAGGTATTAATGTTTCATTTTTAATTGTCCTTTTAGTTTCCGATTTCAGGAGCCTCATTATCTTCTCAAGATTAAATGAGTTCCTTTACTTCATTTTCATCTTGATTCTCAAGATTCTCAATCCTCCAAGAATCACATTCTCAGAGATGAGATCTTTTAAGAATCTCAAGGTCATAAAGTAGGTATCCAATACCATACTTTATTTTCCTAATGAAGTAGCACTCTCAAGTGCTAGATTCCAGCTTACATCCATGGAACCTTATTAAGGATATATATTGTAGTCTCTACTACACATATATACCAGGAAACCAAGAGGATAATTATGCTAAAATTCATCATTGATCAAATCATGTCACACACGATCCAATTGTATCTCCCTACAACTCTATTGAGTTCAGGTTTATCAGGAGGAGTGAGATAGAAATGATATTCATATCTCCATAAGGTATTCTTTGAATTTTATCTAATAGGTACAAGCTACCTAGGTTAGATCAAATTCATTTCATCTTTCTTCAAACTTTGGTTCTAAACCAAAATTGTGAAATCTTTGAACATTTCAAAGGTTTCTCAGGTGAAGAGAAGAAATCTCATATCATACATAATCATTAATAGATATCACATATCCATAATGTTTATTATGATATAGATGATCTACATACATCAATATGTATGAGATCTTGAATACCTCGACATCTAACACCATTCCCAGAGAAGGGTGTATTGGACATTTTACAATATTCACAAGTGTGTAAGATTTGAAATTTTAGACATTCTAAAGTTTCATATCTTACTAGTCTATTGATCACATCAGCAGACATATGTCTAAGACTTGATGCCAGATCATTGTCAAATGATCTTCATCCTCCTATTGATCTTATAAGGTTTTATTTTCAGTATTAGAAATCTTAATGAACCATTCATTAATTTTCTAATTTTGTGGAGTCCACTAGATGTTAGATTACTATCTGAAATATATCCATCATAACCTTTTATGATAGTTCTATCTCAGAATTCATGTTTATTTCCAACATTTAGAAACAAACAATGGGGTATTCTAATATCTAGGTCATAGAGACATTCTCTAAGACTAAGGGCTCTCCCACTGAGAATATGAAGTCCATCTATCCAACAGAAACTGCTGCAACAATTACAGCAATATTCATGTAGATGACTACTAAACCTTAAGATCAAATTTCTAATCTTCTAATATGTATATGCAACCAATTGCAAATGTCATTAGAAAATTGGGATACAATTGTCAGACTTTATCTTATGAAATAAGAAAGTCAGAGTCAATGATTTATGTAGATTATTCTGATGCTCTATCTGAGTCCTTCACTAAGGATTTTAGACAGACTTGATAGTCATACTATCAACACATCAACATATTGCAGTATTGGCATTCATCCAACTCTTTGGATGTCATATGAAAGTCACAGAAGTAGGTCAACTCTTTGACTTTCCTTCTCACTCGGGTCCGACCCATGCTTCCACTGCACTCTCTTAATCTATAAACAACCATTGCTTAAGACTAAGGATCTCTTATGTTGAATTGTAAGGATTTCAATACAAGAGCATTTCAACATTTATACATGCTTCATTAAATTCATGCAATATGAATATCTTAAAGCTTCATGAATGACTTGAGTATAGATAGTAGAATGATGACACTCATCATATCTACATTCATCTTAACTCTTGGAGACTTAGGTTCAGGTAGGTATTCAAACATTTTGAATACATCATCTCTTTCGAGACACCATTCTGCATAATGCAGAGAACCATGTCATTCATGATTTAATGTCTAGAGCACATATGTATGCCAAAATATCTTCTTTTATTTTATAAGGATTATTTGACAATTACGATCACCATCGACATGTCACTTCCAAAGTACATTCGATGAAAGATCAAGACTATAGAGACATACAAACCCTAAGGTGATGTCTTATTGTCTTATTTAATTGTCATTCCTCATTATGTTGAGGAAACTTGCACATTGCAACCACATACATTATGTGTCCAATTGCAAGTACAATATCTGGATCATGAGTCCAATCCAAGATATTTTACTGGTTATTATTGAGTATAATATTGAGTGGGTTTAATGAAGGATTATCTGAAATAAGAAATTTGCATAAGGGTATATATATTATATATACATATTTTACTTTGATTTAGGAATTTTTATATCAAAGTTGTCTTGCCTTGTCAACACTGAAAGTTCATTCCCTTAATCACTTTCAATGTAAGAGATATTCTTACCATTATATCTCTAGAAAGATCTGGGATCTCCTTTCCTATCTTTGTTGCATCCCAATAATATGAGAACCTACAACTCGGATAAAAAGAAGCGGGAACACATTCCGCCTTGCAAGTCCAACTTGCATTTCCCAATTCGGTCTTTAACACCCGGGCCCACCACCCCTAAGATGATGTTGACCCGTCATTAATTGAACCAACCGTCAACAGGCTTAATACTCGCTATATGCAATCCATTATCGCCCCAATAATATGAGGACCCGATATTGGGGTCACTACGTATACGGCCTTACTCTTTCGAGAAGCAAAGAACCCGATCCAATTAAATCATGCACAGGATCTGTCACTTCGGACAGGCGTCTCCCATACACAACAACTGGCGACGGAATCCTTTGCCTTGACGGGAGACCATGGATGTCACTTATGTGATCCTCCACCTCATATTCAAATTGTAATTAATTATCGTAAATCATATTCACATAATTAATTCTTCCAAGGGAAATACACATCTATTCATAATAGAGTGTTTATTGGATATAATTAATTTAATCATATTAAATTAATCATCAATCCAAACATCAATCAACAAACATGTCTTTTACTTGAATAGTAGGTATATACTCAAAGTACGTATTATTCGAATTTTAATAATTAGAAAAATACACATTGTCTGTCTCCGGTATTATACAGTCCCTACCCGCTGTCATGGCCAGTACCGACGAGAGTGGGATGGACCACATACGTTGCAACCCGCTACCCCAATGCTCTCTGACTAGGCACCACATCCGCCTCGGGAAAGGATAATACCAGATAGACCATCATGTACTTTGAGATGTTCATCGGTTTTTCAACCGAAATTATACCATATAATATAAATCAAAACATTTTTGATTATAAGGAGATTTGCTAGACAAATCCCCAATCCTATTCAAGCAAAAAGGGTTTTTCATGTAAAAGTTGTCCTACAACAATTGTAGGATAAACTATGGTTTTCATGAAAGCAATGTTTGTTGATGAACCAATGATCAAGATCTAATACCTCATCATTGTGGTTTAGGCAAGTGTCATTCAATGAAATAATTATCTCTTTAAATATTTCACAAATATTTATCACTAATTATTCCAGAAAATTAACAATTAATTTTCATCATGATAATTGAATGACATATCACAAAGTTCAAGATCAAGAAATTGTTAATTTCAAGCAGTGACCCCCAATCACTAAAATTAACTTATCTTGATCAATTTAAATCCAAAAAATGCAAACTCAGTTTCCAAAGATTGCCTATTTGATTTATTAAAGAACCCAAGTGATAATTCACGCATTTCGAGGCGGATTAAAACTGTAATTATCTCATTAATCACGTTTAAATCCGCAGTTCCCGCAACAGTGAATATAGTCATATTCAAAAAGCCATATCTTGAGCAAATGAAGTCCAAATTTAGTAAACTAAAGTCCTATGGTTTCCTTAATTAATGGGGAACAAAATACAATTGAGAATTTCGTGTTTAAACATTTTAAACAGTGCACAAAAATTCAATTAGACAGAGGTGCGAAAATTGAAATGTAGTAAAAATTTCGCAACCCTTTCAAGAACCAAATCGTCTAAGGTCTATGGATCATATCCAAAACCATATTCAACCTGGCTCTGATACCACTTGAAGGAAATTCTTGTATCCTCAAGCGTATCACGGAAGCGTGTCGATCGCATCATATGCAATCGGAGCAATTAGTCGTACTAGATGCTAGATGCAGCGGAAATTAAAATTTTTAACTTTAAAGATGAAACCACATGATCACGAGAACATTTCTCGGATCGTTTCATCAAACCACAAAGTATAAGGAATACCTCTTGAAGCGTGGTTGTGATCGCGAGATCCCAAAGTAGAGATCATCCTATCTTAAGTCCGATCCACGAAGAACGCACTTGCGGGCGTGATGATGAGTCACGTTCCTTCCCGCAATCCTCGATGAAGATCCAAGCGATGGCTCCCCCGATTTCGTCAAACGAAATCCGTCGTCTTCCTTTAGAGTAAGAAACTCCAAAGAAGATGGAGATCCACGAGTCGTCGAAGAAGAAGCCGAGAGTCTCTCCTTTCTCAACACAAAGTGGACGGCCACTTAATGGAGAAGAGAAAGAGAGAGAGGGCGAGAATGAGAAAGAGAGAGAGAGAGTTGTCACCTTGTACAACTCTTAATGATGTACCATGGAAGTCTACCCTAGCCCTCTATTTATATTAGTTTAGGATCCAATGGATCTCAATCCATGGGACACATGGATCCAAAGGCTATGCTTGGTCCATGCTAAATCAATGGCTATGATTGTTGTTGGTTAAAAACAACAACATTAATTTAAATTAAAAAATGTTGCAACATTATCAACATAATTTAATTTAACATTAACTAATTAAGAGATAATGTGATAAATAAAAATGGAGTCAACCAACCTCCCTAAAATTGGGGGCGTCACCCATGAACAATTCATGGGTGACGCCACCTATGGAGGGTGGTTTATTTTGCTCCATTTTATTTATCTTATTATTCCTTAATTAATCACAATAAATATTCACCAAATTAATTCCAAATTAATTTGTGAATATTTCAATCTTGCCATTGAATACTATGTGAATCATATTCACAACCCAAACTAATTAGTAAATTGCATTTCCAATTAATTAATAAATGTGAATCCAATCCACATTATTAATTAACAAATGCTATTTACATAAATTCTCTCTCTTATATATGTATATTATAAATCACATTTATAACACACATATATCATGGATAGTGTTATCCACATTCTCTTAATCCTTGATAATTAAATCCCATTTAATTATCTTAGATAATCATTTTCACAATATGAATCATATTCATATTTGAGCTTGATAATTAAATCTCATTTAATCAACAAGTCCTTGCTTGGATATTTCATCAAAAGAATTATTCTTGAACCCTTTCAAGAATAATGTGCTTTCTCCGCAGATACTTGGAGATAAGGACAGGGCGATTGTATTATTCCACGTATAGTGACTTGGATATTGAGATCTTATCTCAAATCCAGATCTTACGAACCTCCCACAGATGCTTGACTAAATCAAGACCGCAAATCCAATCTTCTCATTGAATCTGAATCTCATTCAGACCAATGTCCAACACTTGGACTAAGATCGGATCGCTTCTCTACTGAAAGGAGTCACTAAAATCCAGACCTGTTTCATCACTCCCTCGGAATGGAAGCGTCATGGATATACAATCGTTTATGATCACATCACCCTTCAGGTATTCCCAATACCTGTACATCCTGCATACTGGAAGACCCATGGTCAACCCGAAGATCAAGATCTATTTTACATTGTCTTCTTCAGGGTTTGATCACCAAGTTTCTCATTTGATCATTGGGATTTGGTATCGATCATATACTTTCCAAAAGCATATATCATACCTAGGTCTTGATCATATACTTTCCAAAAGTATATATCAAACCTGCAAATTCAGTCAAGCTTCCAAAGCAAGACGACCGTGCACGGAATTTGATTCTTCCCAATATCTCATGAGTGAGCTCATGTCTTCCGGTTCAGTAGTGAACCTGTATGATCCCTTTGAGAGATCGTATTACTCATATGCCCTTATATGCATACCAACGCGCCGGTGTACAGACCTTGGTTAGGTCATCAACCTATTGGTCTGTCAAATGTACACACTCAGACATATAGCAATACATCTGTCTCCGGTCAGAGGATGCGTGCCTATGCTGTGACAGCATTCAACATAGGACTTTGGTTATCTCGATCTCGTTAAGTCAACTCTTTGACTTAACTAATCTGACACCTCCGAATCTCTATTCCTATGCAGAAGACCTGCATTAAGAGGTCGGTCAGATATCAGCCTATGTGAGAAAGGATTGCCATCTCCTACTCAGGCTGGAGATCACATCTTAACAATCATTTGACGGTGCTTGATGAGTCCTCAATCTAACTCTTTAGATATTCATCCAAGCACCAGCCTCTATGATTCAATAATTGAATCAACAGCTGTATGATCATTAAGATAGCCATGGTACATAACCCTAATTGTACAGAGGGACCTATTATGCAAATTATTTATTCTTCATTTCAGATCAGGGAATGATATTTGCAATAACATTTATTGCAAAATGGCTCGCCGTGGGCTCACATGTCCAACAAAAAGCTCGCTGTCAATGAAGAAACGACCGCTGTCCCAGCCATTTCAGAGGAGGAAAATGCCAAAACGTCCGCTGTCCAGCACCTTCCGGATCTGTTTCCGCCCCCGGAATTGATGTCGCTGCCTCCTCCGGCCGTCCCGACACGGCCCAATCTATCCCAGGTATCTTCCCGACCTTCCTCGCCCGGCCGTTCCCCCCCAAACACCACCTCCGACCCTCCCCGTATCCTCTGCAACGTCCACCACAGCCCTAGACCCCCCGGCGGCTCCCCTAACCACGTCAACTCCTTCCGCAAAACCCCCCTCACCAACAGCTGCACCCCCACCGCTCCCAACCCCTTCCCAAAAGCCTGCCACCACCGCCTCTTCCCCTCGCCGAGCCCCCTGCCTCCGCCAGCCGCTGACCACCCTCCCTCTCGACACCTTCCCTCTCCCTCGCCGATCGCCCTCACCCCAGCCCTCAACTCCCCCAGCACCGCCACTCCCCGTGCCCTCTCACGCACGCGCTCCCCAAGTCCCCGCCGCCCAGCACACCTCGCCCTCCCGCGCGCCAACCCTGCGACTCCCCACCCCCCCCCCCCCCCACCCCCCACACCCCGACGCGCCGCCACCCCAAAACTCCATCTGAGCCGCCTACACCTCCGCCTCCCTCTCCCTCTCGCAACCCTACCAGGAACCCCCTCCGCCTCTCGCTCCCCCACGGCTCCTCCCTCGCCAGTCCCTCGTCCCCCAGAAGCCGCCGCTCCAGCCAACGCCACCAAATCGTCGTCGCTGCCAGCATGTCAGAGATACCTTGCCGCCCTCCCGCGCATAAAAAAAGGCTCCGACCCTAACAGGTCCGAGATTGACGGTACCCGTATCCTTGGAAGAATGGGAATAGAAAGCAAGGGGGGAAATTGCAAAAATAAATTCCCTAAAACCCCTATTTGCAGAAAGAACAAAGGCAATAAGAATGAGGGGGTGCGAAATTTGCACACACACCCCCGGTGGCAAAATTATTTAAAGAAAAGGGCTGCAAAACAGAAATATAGGGATCCTCCCTATCCAAATAGGACTAGGGCCTTGGGTTTCCCCTATATAAAGACCCCATGGCTTCATTCCCTAGACACATCTCCTCTTCTCCTCTCCTTGTGCCATTGCTTCACTATGGATTCTCCAAGGGTCATAGTGTCCATGCCTCGCCAATTATTCAAGCATCACAAGGAAGAGACAACAATCAAGAAAACGCCGCCGTTCGCGCCGCACATGTTCTTCAACCAGGACGGTCGCGTCATCCCCACACGCGTATGGACTCCGCCGTTCGCTCCACACCAATTCTTCCAGACGATAGATGAGCACGCTGATTCATCCTCCAAGCCTGCAGCTCCAGCAATTCGTCAGGAGACGAATTTTTAAAGCAGAGGAGAGTTGATGCAGCGTGGGACCCAAATATAGGGCCAAATATTTATCTATTTTTAATTGTCAATTTTATTTACGTTTTTAAGTTGTTGTAATTGTCTAATTAAATAATTAAGATCGCCTGTGATCTCAACGTTTATTCGTAGATTTAATTTTGGTCAATTAATTAGTTAGAGTCTAATTAAGGTAATTAGAGGTTAATTTGAATTTTAAATTGGTCAGAGTCAAATTAGGATAAGTTTGTTGTCCAATTTAAATTAATTTCTATTTTTGTAACCCCATCTCTCCTATATAAAGAGATGGTAGTCCAATGTTTTTATTCAGTCAAGTATTAATCAAATTTGAGATTTTTATCTCTCTCCTTTCTCCTCTCCCTCTCTCTCCACACGATCTCCGTGGTTCTCCTCCTTCAACCCCGCGCTACAGGCGTGATTTCTTCTCTCAACCCTTCCATTATTCTTCCACCGAAATTTCTACCAACTATTTTAAATTCGACCGCCTCCAGTTTGACTCCTGACGAGTTTCTTCTTATCAACCTCTCCTTTTCTCCACCGAAATTCCACCGCCCAAATTATTTTATTTATCGTCGACGCGCCGAATCATTTTGCATCAAAGATTTACAAAGTCATTGTATCTTAGAATCTTGGACCCATCTTAATGATTAAATTAGATAGCCAATGATCATGGAATGAATTCTACAGCATATCCAATCCCAGGAAAATTGTAACACCCAGCCTTAGGGATGAAAACGGTAGGATACGAATACGAATATAGGTATAATCATATCCTTATCCATTTTAAAATACGAAAATATAAGATTTGGATTTTGGATTTTTTGAGGCAGTCATATAGAGAGAATTATAAAATATAAATATGGATTACCAGGTGTAGTTTTTGTTAACAACGAGAAAATGAAATGATGAGGTTAACCCAATAATCTTAAATAACCTAGACCTGTGCAGGAAAATAGAGTTCATTTCTATTAATCTAGTGTCTAGACTGAGATGAGTAGTGGTCTTGGACCTTTTTTAGAAGCCAATGGATAACTACTTGATGTGGATACACATCCAAATATTTTTAATAATTAATGACAACATGATTGTCAGTCAATATACAGTTTATACCAAACCATTACTAGAAAAAAAACCCTGGGCTAATCCTGTAACAGACCCTAGAAGCCGATCCCTCTAGCAGAATTAGTATGCTGACAATCTACAGAAGGTAATTTAGGACAAAAATGCCTGAAGTGGTTTTCAAACTTGCATTGCTTCAAAGTTCATTAACTATGAGTTGAGGTGAATTGATTTTAAATCTTACATCTCTAAAAATAAATTTTAATTAACTTGGACAAGTTCAAAGTAAGATTTAGAAACAGTCGAACAATGGAATCTCATTAGTATAATTACTTAGGGCCCGTTCGGTAGGAGAATAAGCAGGAATAAGGATGGGGAATAAGAGTCTATTCTACGTTCGGCCGGAGGATAAGAATAAGGAGAATAAGGTGAAATAAAGGTAGGTAAGGTGGGATAGAGATAGGAATAAGAGTGAAATAAGATGAAATAATGGGGAATAGTCGTACCACGGGGAAACGTGTTGGAGGCTTATTCCTCTTATTCCATTCCCCCTTATCCTCCAAACGAACACCCCCTTAGTCTAAGATCTTTTACCTTTTCCTTCTGCTCCTTTAGAACCATCTTCAACAATCATTATACTGTAAACTCCAGATTTTTGTCCTTCCATACAAGTAGAAAATTGGTTACTTTCTCTGGTTTGAACAGCAGATGATATATGATCATCTCGCAAGACTACTGCATGACAACTAATGGGTGCCCAGATAAGGATGATGCGAATGTGACCGTGCGATATCAAACAGTCGCTTTTGGGGACATGATTATAAAGAGGCCAAGTTGCACCGATACATTAACTATAAAACTGAACAGCATTCGGGACCAACCTCAAAAGGAAAGACTTCCTTTCTAGGGGAATAGAACTTTGATACCAGACCTACATATGCATCTAAGACCCTACAATGTCAACTTGTTAACCTTTTTTACCATGGTGCATTTACAGTCTATGCATATTGTAACAGATAGCCAACCAAAGTGGAGCTCCATAATTAGCATAGGCTCTGCAAGGGATTGGAAGCAACTCGACCCAATCTTCATGACTATGTGCAGTGGTTGATTGCTCAGTTGCTAGTGCTACCACCAGCTCAAATGCTGTCTGCAGTTTCCCAGATCTGAATAAGAAACATGCATTCCATCTGCATAAACAATCATACAAATCCACGAACATAACGAACATAACCGAGATTGGACGATTAATCAAAATGCACACTAGATCAATTCTAAGTGGTTGCTCACATTGGTTGCCAGCCACTGGTACGATATATCCCAGCCCAAGTCAAAGATGAGAAAAATCAAAGATGTAATATGAACGAGAAGCTATTTATTGTGGAGTAAGAAGAATCCAGGACTCGAGATGAACCTTCCAATGGTTTAAATGGAGTAAAACTTGCTAAACATAAACACCACGATAGCAAAAGCATGAGAGATCCGTCCATCGCAGCACGCCAGCGGCATTCCCAGACATCCAGGAAGAACAGTTCGAAACACCAATCAGGACTTGGCCGCTGCATTCGTTATATGGAAATTATGAGAATTGTTGTTATGGCAATACAGAGTCAGGCCATCATAATGGCGCAGTTTAAGATGAAGGAACTCCAGCCGCGTGTATCTCTTTCAGCGATCCGCCACTGCAAGACATCCGAGGTAGGATCGGGAATGCATTTGTATATCACCAGTCCACGGCCAGTATAGTTGTCTGGCCTGCTTCCAAGTACGATCAACTCGTCTCCCAAAGATCTGAAAGCCACACCCCAACCCCTGCTATGATCAACCCTCAATGGTGACTCGCCAAGATCTTTCCACGAGTTTGTCTTCTTCAGGTAGAGTTTCACACGGTTTGATAAGGCCTCGAGCAGGTATAGTTCATTGTCGATAACTGCCAAGAGAGGCGGTGATCTCGATGACCATATAGGAAAGTCCTTCAACATATCAGGGATCAACTCCCACTCGTTCTTGTGCGGATCATAAAACTCACCACAAGTAAGGTTCTTCCCTTTCTCGTCCTGCCCACCGATGACATAGAACTTCCCATCCATGAAGCAACCGGAGCAGAACTTCCTCTTGTGGTTCATGCCCGGCAGAGGATCCCACGTCCTGCTTTCAGGGTCGTATTTCTCGACTGAGTTCAGAACCTCTGCAGGGCCACCAGCACCAATCCCACCTGCCACACAAGCCACCGATCCGCAATCTGCGGATGCAAACATGCACCTTGAGCTAATCATAGGCGGCCCTTTGAACCACATATCCTTTGCCAATTCATATCTCCAAATGACAGCCCCACCGATTTCTTTGCCGGAGACGATCAAATGGGTCCCGACACAGATGGTTTCCTTGTCAAAATGGAAGAAGCACAAATCCGATGGCAGGGTAGGGAGGTTCCGACGAGCTCCTGACCTAGGATCGTACAACCACCAGTGTTTCTCTCCCTTTGCAAACATTAGAACAGAAGCTTCCTTTATGCCATGATTGCGTCGGACAACATAGAGCTCGCCGCTTTCAATGAGGGACTTGTAGCGATGATTAAGAAGACGCAAATTCAAATAGTCAGACCTTGGGACATGGGCAAGTATCAAGACAACAAGCACATCACTGAGGGTCGGCATATACGAATAATCTGCATCCTGAGGTCTGAAGCTCTCAGCCGGGCTGTCGGTCTCGCCCGTGTTCAAGGAGATGGCATTCCTGAGCCCCTGAAATCCCCGGAAACGACCCAGAGCTCTGATCCTCTTGTGGGAAGTGATATCTGATGAAATGCCATTCTCCGATCTTCTCTGGTCGGCACCATCTCCATTGCCTCCTTCCATCTGGCCGTCCTTCGACATGGCTCTCACCATCACAGCTTCCTATAATCTTTGGGATTTGGAAGTGAGTAGATCCTCACAAAGATCACAAATAGATAGACAACATACAATATCAACCACTAACAGTAGAACTATCTATATCATAAATCAGATATCTCATATAAGCTTCCAACTCAAAGAAGAACAACAAACTTCGATGTGGGTATTCTAATTAGCACTGGGAAAAAAACACGAGAACCCAAAGAGATTGGACTCAAAACCTGCAATCAGAAGCCACAAGATAACAAAGGAAGCATCTTTCTGGATAAAGGCGAGATTTTGGAGCCAAAGAACCCATTCTTCCCTATTGGGTAAATCTAAAACATCCGAAACCCTAACAATCCACAAGGAAAACCCTAACCGGACCACGAAAACAAAGAACAGATATTTAAAAAAAGGCACCTCATTTGGGAACCAGAGCATCCGAGCAGGAGCCCTCGATCCACCGGAGTCTGGAGCAGCGGATCACATCAAGAGTCTGGCCAAGAAGGACATGTGGGTGGAACCCATCTGGGAGGAACGTGCCATATGGATCACCATGCGAGTGGAATGGAGGTGGTGGTGGAGATGTGGTGATGATATGCCTCTCTCGGTCTCCCGGAGCTGCATGCGTGTGGGGAGGAAGGAAGGGGAGGGGAAGTGGGGGAGGAGAGGGGAGAGGAGGACCCATTTGGGTTGGGGGAGGGGATTGATTTGGGTGGTGGTGGTGGTGGAGAATATAAAAATTGGAAATTGATGGGGGATGAGAGAAGAAGAGAGCATGCTTCCCCTGCAGAACATATTTTATGATGTGGTAGTGAGCCCATGACATCAAGCAAAATCTAAAGCAAAGCCAAATCCTTCTCTCTCTCTCCCTCTGACAGTCTTCCCATGTTCAGTGTTGGGTGATCCACATCTATCTTCTGTGTGTTCTTGCAATCTTCTTTCCCCAAGTTCCAAAGTCTTTCAGTTGCATTGGACTATAGTGATATGGATTTATTTTTTTAAAAAAAATCCACCTTCAGGTATGGAAGACAGTTCAGATCAGGAGGCATACCGTTCAGAAGACATGAAAACACAATTTGACATCTTTTTAAAACAAAATGGAGATATCTTTTTGCTTATACCAATGATTTTTTTATGGTCAGAAGCTTTGTTTTTGTCCTCCATTATATAAAGGTTGAATTTCCATGTGTATTTTGAGCAATTAGCAAAGAATCAGACAATAGAATGGGAAGGATCAGAAAATAGAATGGCCAGAGGGATCATTTCAATAAGAGATACCAACTCCTTCTGGAATGGATTTCACTTTAAGATAAGTTATTACTAGATAAGATGGCACCTCATGTATTCCATTCATTATGTGTATGGGTTTTAGATTTGCGAGCAATTATCGAAGAAAATTAACCAAACCTGACAATTTAATGACAACTAATCAAAATGATTAAGTCCAAGTTGTCAATTAGTATTCACCCACTCTCATAAAACTTGCTCAAACTTCGCAAGTTTATGTGGGATTATATTCAGGAGAGTTATGATTCCTCCGCTTAAATTTTTAATGCCATCGTTACGATATAGCTCATCATCGATTCTTGGTGATAACGGCGGTTGCACACTTCAGACTTTAGGTCACATCAGGTAATTCTTTTAACCATCAAAGGGAACATCTTCTAATGCCATTTTTAATATCCCTGGCTGAGATCCCAAAGGACATTATTTAGAAAAACTAACAATGATGATTTGTTGGATTCAAGCTCAACTGGAACGTTGACAACCATATCAAATGCTTAAGCTCGAGTTATCAAATAATAATCCCCTACTCTTTATATCTCACTCTCACACTTTGTATTATGCAGTTATTATTCTTCAAAACATAGAACGAGAACAAGAGATAAATATCACTTATCTCACTATCACATTATATCCGGTATTCTTTATCCTAACACGCTCCTCGTTCGGTAGATGGATACAGATAAGTCACCTTCCTACAAGAATTGAAAGCAAACATGATTCCCTAGGGATGAAAAGGAATGTGAATATATTCGTAATTGATTTGTTATCGTAATCGTTTTATATATTTTTTGACATTTGTATTTGTATTCGTTTTAAAATGGATGCAAGATTGACATTCGCTAATATTTGCATTCGTATTTGTATATTCATTTTCATACATTAGTATAGTAATAGGTTTTTCTACAACCGTGCGTAACAATAGTTTATAATTGCATTCATCATTGTTGATATAATTCTTATGAAATTACTTATATGGTATATATTTTTATGTGTAAACCACCCTAAACATATATAATTTAGTTAATCTATTAAATATTCTATTATTATTTATATCCGATTCGTATTCGTTTTACATCCGTATTTATTTTAAGGATATGGTAGCATATTTTTCACATGTGTTTGTTTCTGTATTTATATTCGTATTTTAAAATAGATAATGATATGACTATACATATATTTGTATATGTATCCGACTGTTTTCATCCTTACGATTCCTTGAATAAAACCATTTACAAACTTTTTCCCAATAGGATGATTGTTTGTCTTTTCACTCTAAGTTCCGGTATGATATATTTGGCCTCCGTATATTTTTATTTCTTATGATTATTGTCTCATGGTAAGTAAATCAATATCTCTTATCAAATCTTGAATAAAGTCATCAATCGCTCTCATCGATAGTTGTTTTTTTTATGCAAGAACAATGTTGAGAGCCATGAACATATGTTTGAAGAATGTTGTTTGGCTAAACATATTTTTTGCTTGAATTCATGAATCGATCAAAGTTCAAATAAAAATTCCACCCCATTGATGTGGAACTTAATGCCGCGAGACGAAAATACATCACTAGAATTGTGGATATTAGCATAGTGATATGGGATAGGACACATAGTCCGCAAGAGCAATAACTACTCGAATACAATCAGGTTCTTTGAGCGTGCACTTCTTATCTTTGGGTTTAGGCATGCGGACAATGCTTTTGCAGGTGAGAGAGCTGGCTTTCTTTTTGTTTGCCCAGCACATGGTGCGAGGAGGAATGGATGAAAGTTGAAGATGACACCAGGTTTCATATGTAGGTAGTATATAGAGTTCTTCAACTTAATAAGGTATTGAAGCGAGAATAAGCCTATTGAGTTTATCAAACTCTCCCAAACTAAGGCTCGCGAGATGATTTGTTAGTCTCTCAAAGAGGGGGGTATGACCCCTCAAAGGAAGGTAAACATGAGGTGACATATCATCAATTGGCATTGTTGTTATGCTGACAGCTAGGTCGAGAGGCTTTCCTTAGGGGACATCTTCGATGTGCATTCTTGTCTCTTAGAAAGAGAGTCTAAGACGAAGGCCCACGAGACGGCTCGTCAGTCAACAAGAGGTGGCGTATTGTTTAATGTCATTGTTGTTATGTCGTCCCCAATTCTAGAGGCTTTACTCGAGGACGTCTTCTACTTGCATTCTTGTCTATGAGAAAGAGCGGCTAAACGATCAAAAAAGATAGAAGCAGTAAAATTGACGGCCTTACTTGTCATTAAAGCACAAGTTGGAGACATATGTGTATATATCCCAACCAATGTGATTCTCGTTGTCGCGAAAAAGATATGCAGCAAAAACAATGAACTCGCAACATGAAGAAAATATATTTCATTCATCCTAAGTATATTTTAAGTAATTGCTAGAAATGAAACTACTAGGCAATGTATTCTGACAATTTCATAGGAAATAAAACTAACTCCTAAGTTTTAGGATACATATTTTTTGAAGATTTTTTAAATGGGTAGGACACTAGAAATAATATTTAAATTATAAGGGCCTAAGTGTAAATAACCCTTGTCTTTTTCAAACTGAATTTATGATCGTTGAACAACGGTATCTTTGATAAAAAAATAATGATCAAATAATTTTATAGAGATGTGTGACGGTGAAATGGATGGGGGAATTGGTCAACCTTGCTACATCAAAATTTTATAAATTAATAATTTAATAAAATAAACGAAAAAATGACGATCATAGTAATATAAATAATAAATACTATATATAACACTTACATTTTTAGTAAGTCTTTCAAATTTTATACATGTTTTTGTAATATAATATATATACTTATTTTCGTGTATTTTCTTGTAATTACAAGTACAATATTATTATATGTTTTGTTATAGATATTTAATATACCGATTTTTAGAAGTATTGAAAAATATAGTTTAACCATAGTAATATGAAATGATACGTCATAATATTTACATTACGAAATGCAATAAAGGATACAAATATAAAGTAAAGTATGTATGATCATATATATAGATTAAAATAGAGGATTGGTGATCATGTGAGATGAGCTTTTGTGAGTTGGGGAGATGGGCAATTTCAACCGCTCATTTCACTATCATTCACGGTATAAAATCTGAGGGGATTTAGATTACTATATATCATCATGGGGTCATTTAAAATTGAACTCAATTCGAGACTTTTATCCCTTCCCTCAAGATTGCCAAATTTTAGCGATCTCAGAATTGATGAAATTGATCCCCTCCAGATGGACAGATTACGGGCTTTTTTACACAAACTTTGAAACACACATTCCACTCATTATTATATCTAAATCCCCCCGGGTGCATGTCATGCCATAATGATGGTAAAATGAACGGTTGAGACTACCCATGTCACCATTTCACAAAAGTCGTATCTCGCAGGATTGTCCCTCTAAAATAGAGTATGTATATAGTCATGTGAACAAGCATTCGCTTCTCCATGTTTGAATTGAACTATCTTCTCGTAATGCCAATAATATATCTGGAAAAACATAAGTTTAATTAAGATGAGAGGAATAAATAAATATAAGGAAAAATAATGAATATAAGAACACAAAAGAGATGAGAATTTTCTTTGTTGCTTGCTTAGAAATAGCTTCACTCTTTTATCAAAAAGTCAAACCTTCTATTCATGTTAAAATGATTGGTGGATGATATGAGAAACATTTTCTCTTTATTTTGTCTTTATATATTTGATATATAGCTTTTCGGACGTCAATTTGTCTTTATATATTTGATATATAGTTTTTCGGACATCAACCATCTCACTAAGATTTAATAAACTCTTCTACTTAGAATCATCTTGGTGGAAATTGCATTACAAATTGCCTATAGAAGTTTGTGTTCAATTTCTATTAGAAAGTGGCAAGGCTTTTCATAGATAAATATAAAGGGAAATATACGCAAAGGATTCTTAAAGTAGTTCAATAATCCTAAAGATTTGTGCTTAAGGTTTAAGACTAGTCTTTTATTTAAGTTCGAGAAACTTGTACAACTTTATCCAAGTTGTTGGGTTAATGTAATTTGGGTGGTATTCAGTTTGCATTTAAAAAGTGATTGCTCATGACACAGTCAGATAAAATTGAATGAAGTAATTCGGGTTATGGGTTTGGATTCAGTTGGATTGGGTCAAAATAAAACTTTAGAAGTCTAATTGTGATATGTTAAAATCTCTTTATGTTATTCATTTATTTTTTTCTCACAATTCATAAGCATAAGCCTGTAAATTATGAGATTTAATTGAATCTAAACAAGCCATAAGCGTGTGCCAATATATAATTCATCACGGGATGTTTCTAATATGACATTAACTGATATAATAAGAAAATCCGACACCAAAAAATAAAAAAATGAAATGAACAAACATGGGACCAAAATATAAATATCTATTTGGTAGTGTCACCATCAATTTGGGTGTAGAACAATGGATGGAGGGTATTTATTCTAAAGAATACAAGGAACATATACAAATGACAAATGACTATCTTTCATGTCTTGTTTTGATTGGGTCGGATAGATAAAAATCAAAGATCATTTAAATAGCAATTCGAGTTTTTTTGGGTGAGTCGGGTGGTGAACCTTGAGCCCATCACCCAACCCAAAAACGAAATAAATATCATGGTTTGGGTCTAACCTGACTCAAAACTCAGATAATCCCCTGTTTCAACTATTTTTGAAATATTTGAGCAGTTTATTGTGGTGAATTCAAATAACGCCTAACCTAGATCTATGGATGGTAAGGAATAGCAACCTCCTATTTTATGCACATTCTTCTTACAAGGTTTTGACATCACCACTGGTAAAGTAGCTACCCCTATCATATATGAGAATTTTGGATTTCACCAACCTAGCAACAATATCTTTGCGAAATTGAGAGATAGTTTTGCTATCAACAATTCTGGATGGTATAGCCTATATCCACATAAACACTTAGTCGATACCTAAATTGATGTACTCATTTCCATAAGATACTTGAATGGACCCATAGAGTTGATTTGTTTAAGCATCAAAGATCTCACAAATGTGGTTAGGTTAGAGAGACATCATATCCCTGTTGCTCATTATGCCAATTCGGTGGCACTTAAGAAAGCTTCAACAAATTCTAATGCATGTTTTAAGATAGAAGTCTAGTAAAGATGGCATCGGAGTATTTTAGATGTAGTCTTGGATTGGAAATGGAGTGATAGAAGTATAATAAAGATGACATTGGAGTATTTTAGATGTAGTCTTAGATTTGAAATGGAGTCCTACTGCCTCCATATTACCACAATATGTGAGGATACTTAAGATATTCTCCTGAGGGATGCACCATCTCAGATCTTTATTATCTCTTTTATGAAAGAGGAGTGCATTGACAAAATACAATACAAGCAACCGTTGCTACAAGAAATAGCAGAAAATGGTAAGCACAATTTAGCAAGGAGGGTGCGGGGCAGGTCCTCGCTCGTGCGGGATATGGAGGGGGGGGGGGGGGGGGGGGGGGGGTTGTTCGTGTATATAGTATGTGTGCATGTCTGGTTACTGGGGTATGTGTGAGTATACATGTACATAGTAAGCGTGTATGTGTGGATATGTATATATGTGTGTATATGTTTGTAATGTACATATGTGTAGGTATGCAGATATGTATGTAAACTTGTATGGTGTGCATGTATGTGTGGGTATGGGAATATGTGTGTATGTACGTGTATGGTGTGCATATATGCGTGGGAATGGATATAGTGCGTTTATGTGTGGGTATCGTAGTATGTGTGTGTATACATGTATGTGTGCATGTATGTGTGGATATGGCGGGGATATGTGAATATTTGTATGGTATGTGTTTATGTATGGGTATGTGCGAGTATACATGTATATGGTAGGCATGTATGTGTGGGTATGCATGCTTGTGTACATACTGTGTGTGGTGGGTATGTGCGTGTATACTTTTACGGTGTGTGTGTGTGTCGGGTTATGGGGATATGTGTGTATGCGTGTATGGTGTGCGTGTATGTGTAGGTATGGTATTTATATGTATACTTGTATGTATGTGTGTATATGCATATATGAAGGGATTTGTGTATATTGTATGGTGTGCGTGTATGTGTGGGTATGGGGGTATGTGTGTATCTACATGTATTAGATACAGTGGATTGTTTTATTTTAACTGGTGTCTACTACTATACATATTTTTAAATATTTTTTTTGAAAAGTCCTCTTGTGATTATTCAGCACATTAAACTTTAGTTAATGCGACCGTGTACCACATTAATTTGTAGTTAGATAGTTAATAAGGTTAAAACTAAATAAATGCTAGATTGCACAAATAAAATCACATATAGTGTGTCCCTCTCTGTACTGGGTGGTGTGTGGTCCTACACAATGGGAGGCCCTGTGCAAAGGGAGATGTGTGCAATGGGAGGCTTATTTATACTTTTATTTATCAAATTTGAGATACATATTGTTGTTTCTTACATAAATTTCTATATAGGCTACTAAGTTACAAGGGAACCCTCCATTAGGGAGGGAAGGACAATGATGAAACATGGTCTACTCCTGAGGCAGGAGAAGAGTTGGTAAGTGTTATTTAAATATCTTGCATCCATTATTGTATATAGATCATATATTATCTATAGTAATTTTTCCTAATTATGTTTCACGATTGACGTTTATTCCTCATTGTGGAGAAATTGGTTGGTACTCCTAAGGCCAATTGTGTGGAAGTAATACATTATTTCTTAATACATTTGACTAAATTATTTATGATGTTTCATATGTTTTTACTATGTATATTGAACATGGTATTTGATGAAAGAGATGTTGGTTCGGTTTCGAGGAAGCAGACATTTGGTGGTCTTCCTCCACACTACGTGGAGGAGGCTCAACCATCTTTTTCTGGAGGATATTATGGCAAACCTCCTATTCACAACCTCATTTTTCATATGAGCCTACATTACATATGCAGTCTTAGATTTCGATTATTGTAGAAACGATGATGGGTTGCAGTATAATATCGGGATTCTTATGTAAGACTATAGTATAAGTACATTCTAATCGCAATTGTTTTATCCCAATTTACTTAATAATTTTTTTTATATTTAGGCCCACAGAAACCTCATGCGCATAAACAAGAACAGAAAGATGAAAAAGAGGAATAAGAGATTGACCATGAAGAACACACATATTTAATAGTATTGTTTCAGAATGAGTATAAGAAGAAATCCAAACAAAGCTTGATTTGAAATATCTTATCATCGAAGAGAAAATAGTTTTGTATTTTGAAATGTTAATAGAATAGAAGAATTTTTTTTATTTATATGAACATTTAGAATCATTTTGTTGTAGGTTTTTAATGTACACTATTTTTCTTTTTGTTATTTTAACTGTTAATTATATCACCGCTTAATTTGTGACTTATAGTCCATTCTATATGTACATATATAATATATATGCTGCATGACATATGAATCTATTTAATTAATACTAGTTATGTTGACAAGAAATTCTACTATCCATATCAAATGGTATCATCCTAAACCTTATAATTGAATACAATTTTATAGCAGGTCGTACATGCTCGATAGGGCTTCAAAAACCCCGATGAGCATGTACTGTTTTGGGCGAGCACACGTCCTGCTAGACCTCGCCTTGTGCTCCTCCACTTGACCTAGTGGTGAGCTCAATGGCTGGAATAGACGAAGATTTTTTGCTCGCGTTGAGAGTATGAGTAGGGAGTGGGGTGAGCCCCATGTCCCCGCCCAGCTATGCTAGCATCAACCATATATCGAGGATCGTTGGGAGAGCACCTAGCAAGGTGTTGATGAAGAATGAGCGAGGTAAACTTTGCTCACCAAACCAGCTTTATTCTTGTAGTCCGCTTTAGTAATGACATACAATTATCAATAAACACTCGTATGTATTCATGGTTACAGTTTGTAGTATTGACTAATATACATATATCAAGCTTCAAGTGATTAATTCAAAATTTTACCACATGTGTGACTAAGTGGCTATTTATAGTCATAAATATCGATTACGACTACATTGAACCATATGGGAACCACTATGAAACTACGACTATAGTATAAATTTTGTTCCTTTTCTTGTAGTATGAGCATTCTAAGAATTTTGTAGATAAATACTTAAACGGTAAGCAAGACATGTTCCCAATGCAGGATCAATACACAACGATCCCCCAAGATTATTATCTTATAAAGTGTGAAGAGGAGGCACTACAAGATCTATGTGTTAGCTCAACTCATGCTTGTATCAAAGCAAAAAGAAACATTGTTTGGTAGTAGTTGAAATCGGGGTTTTAAAAACCGGATCAGACATTAAACTGGTTAGTCTTCGGTTTGATCTAACCGGGTCGGACCGTCGATCCCAACCTTTGGTGATGATGTCAGCATGACGTCATCATTCATATCGACTTGGAAAAAACCGGATCGGGCTAAATTTACTGGTCCGACCGGTCAAATCGGTTTTCTGAACCGATAAAACCGGATAGATATATGTAAATATGTATTTATATATCAATGAAATAATTATTTAAAATGTCAAATCTTTCAACATAAAAACATTATTATCTATTTTGAAAAAAACTCCACAAAAGGTAGTCATATTTTCTAGCATTATATATGAATATAATATTGTAATAATTTATTTATAGTTGCTTTTAGAAAATTACCCCAAGAAAATAGTGGCACAAGTTATATTCCAAAAAAAGAGGGACGTAACTAAAATTGTAGAATTTAAGAAGGGTACACGTGATAAAAACCCTATAATTTCATTATTTAAATATTTATTTTTTTAAAATATACTAAACCATCAAATCCGGGTCAATCCGGGTCAACCCGGTCTAATCGCCCGGGTCAATCCGGTCCGACCACCGGTCTGACCCGGTTTTTTATTTTCTTTTTTTAGAATTAATTATCTAAAACCGGTCGAACCGACCGGGTCGAGGCCGGTTCCCGGTCCAACCGGTTCGACCGGTCGGTCCGGTCCGAGTTTTTAAACCCTGGTTGAGATGACACGACAATAAAATTAGCTTGTGTGAACAACGTATAAAAAATGTTCAAAAATGAATATTGTTTATTATGAAATATCTTTAATCATAAACATTCACCATAAATGCAATATTTATTACTATATTGTTAGGAAATTTTTATATGACAATGATTATTTGTTGTCATTTTGTATATTCAACATTAGAAAAAATATGTGCTACAATAATCTTAAAAATATTTGGTGTTATAGCCCCCATTTTATTATAGGAGATTGTATCACTTTTTCCCTTCTAAGATATTTTAATATCAATTATGTCCCTCTCTTTTTTGGATTATCAATTGTGCCATCAACTTCTTGTCCCATATCATTTGTGCTCATGAAGAGGTTAAGGGAGACATAACTGTCCAAAAACTCCCTCCATGCCTGCCCCTACCTCCTCTGCCCGTAAGTCTGATGGTCGATCAGCCACTGTAGGAGCATCTACTGCTGTTGAAGCTTCATTGTGCTGTTGTGACACTCCCCACCCATCATCCACCTCCTATGATCCCCTTTTCAACTGTTCCCCACCTCCTACAGTAGCAAGAAAAAGAAAAAGAGACAAGAAACCTGATACGGAATACATTTGTAATCTTAGCAGGTGATATGGCTCCATTCCACCTTTACAGGGTTGCTAGTCCTCACTAATGCTTCCCCCCCTGGGGGATTCAGGCAAATGTCGTGGTACCCATCTCACGAGATTGGATCTTTAGCGAATAAAATCAGTTTGCATGGAAGAAAACGGTGAATTGTCGCCAAATTTCGCAAGAGCGTGCTCTTGTTTCCAAGAAAGGAGGAGTAGGGGGACAGTGGAAGAGGGGGAGGGGAGGGGACATAGGAGGAGTTGGGCAGAGGAGGAGGGGGTGGAGGAGGAGGAGTGGGAGGAAGACCTTTTAACCTTTTTTATCTAATTTCACTTGTGTCCCCAAAGCTAACATCCATTTTCGTTGTGGATGGACAACACTATCTCCGAAAAAAGGAAGTGATTGCAATATCTTTGAGGGGTACAACTGACAAAAATCCTTATTGTAGTGTATACTTGAAAGTATACTTTACTTGACAGTTGACACCCTTTTCTAATTGCACAAAAATTCCCAATTACAGGTCAAATCATGTTATTTTAAAAGGGAAAATCCTATACATCTCCTCTTATCAAATGTTCCTTTTAGCTTGTTGGTGATACTATTAAACATCCAATACTCATCTATATCTATTCTTTCTTTTTCCAACAAATCCTATTAATGACTCCTTGTATATTTCTTTTTCATGTGATTTGGGTTTAAGGGTTCCACTTTATAGAAGAAACCATGGCTTTTTTAAATAATTATTAAAAAAATAAAATTAATTAAATATGTATGATTAAAACTAATTTTAAAAAAATGTGCATCAATCGGCACCTGAGGTACCGATTTGGAATGCCTCCTCCAAATCGGCATCTCAGATGCCGATTTGGGAGAGAACCGCTGTTTTGAGAGAGAGCCGTCGATTTGGGATCCACCATACCCTAACGAATAAATTATCATGTTCCATGCCATCGATTTTTTTTCTGTTCACAGGGGAAAAGGGACATGTGAGGAGTTTGAGAATATGAGACTATTGTGGAGATCCAACAGATCTCTCTCTCTCTCTCTCTCTCTCTCTCTCTCTCTCTCTCTGTCTCTTTTTTAGCATGTAAATGAGTAGACATTCACCAATAAATTTCTTTGGAAAAGCAAAGGTCGTTGGTGGCAGTTTAAAGCTCATACGTCACAGCAGTTTGATTAAAGAATAGGGGTTTGGTTCCTCAAGAATATTCTCATGGAAGGATTCACAATGATTCGCTTAATCACATTGCTTTTCTTTTTCTTAATCAAATGCAAATGAGTGGAGTTTGACTAATGGAAAGCCATGCTCCTTGTTGTGCTTCTTCTTTAACTATCCTGATGCCCAACTGTCATCTCCTGATCCTAAAGCAAGAGTTCAACTTTCTGCTCGATTTTGAATTTTATACATGTAACATCATGAGCTTAAGTCTTAGAATATTATCTGAGAAAATTAGATCTTACAACTTCTTGGGCTCGGATCCAAGTGGACCGATTAAGCTAAAATCATCGAGTAGTACTACAACACGCTCTCACATTTAATTAGATTTTACTACTAGTATAAATTTACTTTTCAACAACATTATGGTTTATGATTTTTAATATATTAAAACTAATTGAAAACCTCCATTATCAAAAATAGTTTGATTATATATTTTCACAAATTGCAATGAATTATAGTACATATATTTTACGTTATATCAGGTAGAGATAAAGTTTCATCCAAAATTTCCATATTTTGAACTCTAAAATAAAAGAGCATAAAAATATAAAACCCATAAAATGCAAGAAAAATACGAAAAATAAAAAAACTAAATTCCTATTTCATTTTATCTAAAGTTTCATAAACAACTACAAATCTGCATAGATACACTATAAGAAAATTGACCTAATGCAATGAATAATTTAATATCCATTATCATACCTTCCATAGTTAAATATATAACAAAGAATATTGTTTATCATGTACTTCTTTAAATTCACAACGAATAATTGTATTTGTTGCCATATTCCTCGCAACGATTCATATATTAACAGCTATTTTGTTGATATTTTCTTCGAATGATTGCTAAATTTAGCAACAATTACTACGAATTTTAAAGAATAAGTCAAAGGAAAATCATCGTTATATGAACCTTTAACGACAAATATGACAGTCGTTGCCAATTATAAGTACCAAAGATGATTTGACAACGAATAATATTCGTTGTTATATCTTTAACATCATAAGATATAGAAACAAATATCCAAACTATTCGTTATCTTAGGTCCAATTTATTGTAGTGACATTACATATAACTTTGTTTCTTCCTATATAAAATTGTAGTTTTCAACTTAAAATAACTTTCTCTCAAAATAACCAATTGAAAATAAAAATTCATGAAATAAGAGAAATTGAAAAGGTGAAAAACTTAAAATCAAATAAAAAATATAATTTCAAAAACAAAAATTTAAATGTATTAACAAACAGATGTACTCACTTCTTTTAAAAATAAATAAAAACTTCAAAATTAAAAAGAACACCACATTCAATCGAGGTATTTAACACATATACCCCTATTATATTATCTACCTAGCATATGCTTTTTTATGAGTGCGACACTCCTATAAACTTGCAATATGCAACTTATAAGTTTACATTTGGATCACTCTGGCTCGGTCAAAACAATGAATAGAACCATGTTCTTGACACGACAAGTTGGAAAGTATACCATGAAGCTACTAGATAAAATATATCTAGTTGTTTTTTATTATTTTATTATATTTTAATCATTAAACCATTAATTTTAATTATTACACACATATATTGTAATCTCATGGGTGAAAATGCTACTATAAAAGCTTTGTAGAAAACATTAACATAAGATGCAAGATTGAAAATGTTACAAGTAAACATGGATCCAAATGTAAATATATAGATATACATTTTTAGTTTCTGCATAAAATTTCAAATAATTTATAAGTAGGTCCTCAAATTTTCCATGTGATATCGATATGGTCTCCATACTTATAAATGTATCAATTTGAGTTCAAAATGTTTTGGAGGTAACAAACTTGTCCACACATATTGAACATATAGAAAACCCGTAACCTCTTCCCATTCCTATGATACCTTTTATCTCCTCTCATGATTCACCTCCACAGGCAATAAATATTTCTGCCCCTCCCCCACCCTTTTATTCACTCCATCCCCTCACTCCACAAGAAATAATACACTTACATTCAACTATGACAATGTAGCCATACACCTCGAGCACTACATTTGCCACTAGTTAATGCATGAAAGTGTTACTAATGCATTAATATGCAATGACCTTCTTGAAAGGGAGAGTAGGAAAGCGTTCTCTCTTAAGGAATCAATTCTTAATAGTAGTCCTCATGGTGAGTTGTGCATACTATATCCTTTCTAGCTATATCTTCACCATGCTCACCTCCCTTTCGTTCGTGTGATGGGCCCTCCACAAGTCCACCATCCCCTAACATATCTACTCTAGCATCAACTGCCTCGATGTCAGCAATATCACCTTAGGCTAGTCTACCACCAGCTCCTAATTGATGGTCCTTGGTTTTCCTCCACCAACATCCTCATTCGCTATGTTCAGACCTTGAACTTCATCATCCCAATATCCTACTAGCTTGACATCTTCACAACCAAGACTTCTGCATCTACTTTGCCTCCCTCTTTAACTCCATGGGTGCCCATTGCAATATTGTATCCATCATCAACGATAACTTAGAGCTCGACATCCCCACCTTGAGAGCAGTGGGCGTATTTATCTCATCACCTTCTTTGCCATGGCCTATGGCACCGGCTTAGCCACGCTCATTGACACCTCATCCATGCTGGCCTCTTCTACGTCCATGACATCATGGCATTGTCTCTCTCCATCGTCTGCTAACAAAAGGTTGATATTCTTACGAAGCTCATGGGAAAGTACAAACATGTCCCTGAGTAGTGGTTCATATTCATCTTCACCATGAATTTCTCCATCACATTCCTTGCAGCTGCCCTACAAAGATACCCTCCATCTACATATTCGAGGCATCGTGCTCTCTTTCCTCACTGTACTCTTCTTCACTCTTCACATCATTTATCGTTGTTGCAACTACTGATAAAGTATTTTGATGTATCCACTAAGACTTATGTAGCAATAAGCATTCACTCATTTCTTACATTACCAATGTGATTGAATTAGTATTTACTATGCGGTAATTTATTCAGTCTCCATGCTTGAATATCATAGCAAAGTACACTATAAGGTACATGTACCCTGACCAACTACTAGTGAATGTAATGTTCAAGGTGTATGAGTACATTAGCACAACATACATGTTGAACGATTAATGAATCATGACTCTGATATCACACTTGTTGGAACAATGGAAGATTGGTGGTAGATAGAAGCTAAGTTAGGAGAGACAATATGGATTAATGCATAGGTAGAATTGAAGCTTGAAAACTTCTATTAACTAAGAAATTTCAACTTGAATAAAAGACATGAAGTTATACAAGAAGAGGACTATAATATTTACAACAAGAGAGGAATAACCTAAAATACTTGGAAGATAGAGGACGCTTGATGAACTTTTATGGTTGTAGTAGTTTTGTTGCATTTGTTGTTGTGTTGTCCAAATGAGTACACATTCGGTGTAATTTATACGCCCTCAAAATGGGTGGAGATAATATAGATGAGAGATATAGAATCCTCTTCCATCCTCCTCCTTAAGTGAAAATGTCTATATTTTTGGTGGAGGTGGACTAGATATTTTATCCACCATTATCCATTCTAGAATCTTATCTTGAAGTGGATATTTTTATGAAACTTATCCACTTGTAGGTGGATCATTATAAGCCCATAAGTTATTGTAAGCACATGTGCACATGGCCCATTGCAATAAAATTCTTTATGGACAAATTACAAAATATATTTCCAAAATATAATAACTATTACTGCATTCTTATTTTTTATTTCTTTTTACTTTGGTTGATTTTATGATTTTATATTTAGTTCGGTAGAGTATATACAGGAGCAGCGTATAAAAATATATACAAGTGTGTGTGAGTAAGATGTGCCTAAATAAAATGTAAAATTCCAAATCACCATATATAATGTGCAATTAAGCCCAAAATTTGACTTTTTGCAGATGAACGTTTATTGCCAGAAACAATATCCCTTACAAAGTATATTTTTAGTGTTTAAGTTTAAAAGTGAAAAGGGATAGATTGGAGCTCATATGATCTAGATATTCAGCTTTCAGTTTTGGTATATGATAAACTACTGATCGTCTTAAGCTAATATTTTCCTTTCTTTGTAATGATTAATCAAAAACCACTTATGTTTATTTTACATAGGTGATGAATCCATGATTAAATAACACTTCTCTCGTATTTTATCTTAAAATCCTTAACAAATGCATATAAATACTCATTAATTCTCATTTCTTATCAAAACATCCCTAATGAATAAAAATGTATTTTTATGTATTAAAATATGTAAATAAATAAAGAATCTAAAGAAAGAAAATAAAAAGAGAGGCGGACTGTAAATGTGTGTGTGTGTGTATATATAGTTCGACTAAAATAAAATATAAATATAGTTGAAGGATATATTTATATAACCTATATTAGAGATTAAGTCAGCATGGATTGGTTCACAAACAAACAAGTAGGAGGAGATAAGGAAGAACGCCTAAAAAGAAATAATTATACATTGCACGTATTATTCATTAATTATCCATTAATTATTAAAACTTCAATGATTTTTAGTTCATTCATTTTGTATATATTTTTCACAAAACTATTCTCTTATTTATTTCTATATATATATATATATTGAAAAAAATTTCAGCTTGTATACATGCCAAGAAATCTAGTTTTTAAATTATCAATTTCTCAACTTCCAAACATCATAACTTCTTCAAATGAACTCCGGTTTCACTCTACTCATATTTAAAGTTCATAAAATAATATTCTCTAATCAGTGAAGATGGTTTCATTAAAATCAAAGTCTGTTTGTAAAAAGTCGGTTTTGAGACCTAATGACAACTGGGTTTCTAGGCTATTTATTTTTCTTAAAATATTCTGTTTAAATTTTTAGTGATTTTATACTTTGTAATTATTTTTTTAATCTTGTAGATTACATATAAATTAGTTTAGAATTTTTAGATATTATTTAATATTCTAAATAAACCAAAACCTTAATTTATACGTGAATTTGAACTGTAACATATATAAATTATTTCAAAATTTTTAGATATTATTTAATATTCTAAATAAACCAAAACCTTAATTTATAGGTGAATTTGAACTGTAACATATGTATCTATATTTATTTATAAATATAAATTAATTTATTAAAATTCATAGAAATTCACAAATCTCTTATTATTCTAATAATTAATAAAATATAAAAACAATGTTTTATTTATTATATAATTAAATTAAAAATCAAAACCTTATTTAATAAGTCTACTATATACTTACTTACTAATATAATATTTATATTTCATTAAATGTTTATTATTTATAAAAAATTATATAATAAAAAGTTAATTTGATTATTTACATTTTTATTTTTATACCTAGTTTAAATAATAATATTTACTATTAATTAATATGTATTTACTCATTCCAGCCTTTCAGGTGCTGACACGTGTCAGCACATGATGCTTCTTCTTCCAAGAATCTTTTGTATTCTCTGTTCTAACGACCCATCTTTGTCGATTTTTATATGCATCATTTTCAATTTTAAATATGATCTATACTGTATATATTCTAATCCTAACTAACCCCCTATACACCAACAATCTGATCATCACATACCCCTCTCCATTAGCCTATCTATTGATCTAAACTTCTATTGATCAAACTTACTCTCCTTCTCCAAACCAAACTTGTCGACCACCCTCTTTCCTAGTGTCGCTCTAGCCACTTACAGCGGTAACAGCTCCTAAGTTCGCATCCACGTGGAAGAAGAACCGTCAGGGAGACGTTCCATAGCCTTGCTTGGCTTTGCATCGCCGCCACAAGCGTCGTCCAGCTCTGGCAAGTACTGTCCGTCGAGCTACCATTTGAGGTCTTACCCTTCAAGTCCAAGGTACACTCCATCCTTCTTCAAATTTCCTCGTATTTTGTGCCTGTTAAGAGTAGTAAATCTCATCCTTAGCACCTCTTAACCGTTCTCTTCGAATAACACCTCAAAATTCACTTTCGAATTGATTCAATTATATTAATTTTTTCTACTATATTCTTTCTTGGAGCAAGTTTGAACCTACATGTAATGTCATAAACCTTTGGCCAATTCATTACGAATCAAGCAAATATATCCTTCAATTACATGTCTTCATAAGATCAAGGAGGAGCCATCTTAAAGAAATTTCTTGGAGCATCGCATAATCATCGTTGATTGGATCTTAGAACTGCAGGACTAATTAGGGGTTCAAACTAGGGTTGAGCATGGGCCAAGGTCGGCTTGGCCCGGCCCAAACCTATTTTAGTATACGGATTAACGGGCCTGGCCTAGGTCCGTTTTATTTTTCAAAATCTAGGCCCAAGCCCAAGCCCGACCCAAATATTATGGGTTGGGTTCGGGTCGGGCCGACCCGATTGAAACTCCATGACATATTGAGCTTGTTTTTATCTTCCAAATACACCACCCATCCTCAATAAAAATGTGTATTCTTTACCCATGTAAATATGTTTTTACCATATTGATAATATTAAGGAATCATGTCCACGATACGAATTTGTTATGTACAACAATATGCTCTAAACATGATGAATATATTACCAATGTAATATAATTATTTATAATATATGTTCATTAACATAGTAAATTATTATCATAATAGTATATATAACAATGATGGTGGTTAAATTTATTTAAATTAGTATGTTCAGAATTTAATATCTATCTGAATTCTATCATCACTCATATGCAGAAGTAATGGGTTGAGCTAATGGACGGGCAGTTTGGGCCCTTGAAACGGGCCGAGCTAACGGGACGGGCTATTGGGCTCTCGGGTTTGGGCCCTATCAAGCCTAGGCCTGATCCGAATATACATATGGGCTTGAATTAAGGCCCAAAGCCCGACCCAATTATTTGCGGACTCGAGTTCAGGCCGGGCGACACGGGTCGGGTTTGGGCCAGGTCGGATTGGCTCGGTCCAATGCTCAACCCTAGTTCAAACCCTAATTGTGGAACCTTAGAACCATTCCAGTTCCAGGTCCTACAGGTGAATAATTGTTTACCTCGACTCCTCTAGTAGTGTGTGTACTCGAGAGGGTAAGGATCACCCTCTCCGGCCCCACCTCCGATCAACCATCAACCTTGGAGCTCAACGGAGACCAAGATCATCGCCACCCGCCTTTGTTTTAGGGAAGAACTCCCCATGAACTCACAGGCAATAGTTGGACGACACGTATATTCATTGCACGGTCGAGATCTCATGGGAGTCTTTTAATCCTAGCCGTTGAATACCCAACCGGTTGAGAAATTATTAAGACACCCTTACCGCTTTCAGAAATTGAAGATTGCCTCTAGAGAAACTTTTAAATTATATTTGGGTCCCTATACAGGGACCTAATTGTAAAACTCCAAAGTTTTTATTATAATTAGGTCCCTGACTAGGGACCTAATTACAAGAAAGCATCCTATCTTCTTAATTGTATTTTTTTAGCTATTTCTATTTTGCATTGGACTATCTTGGACATTGTGGACTCATATACATTATTATATCATCATTGTATTTTTTACATTTTATTTTTGCATCGTTCCCATTTTTTCTTGGCATTTCTTCTTCGACCTTCGAGACGTTTTGATTTCTTTTCGTGACCTTTCTCGAGCTCAATGCTTGAGCATCTTATCTACAATATGTATCACTTATACTTTCCTATTATTTCACATACTATATTGCAGTAAATCGATCGAAAAATGTCCCTTCTAAAAATTTGAAAAATAAAAATTTGAAAATCAAATAAAAAGAATAAAAACAAAAAAATACGAAAAGAGCTTTCTTCTTGAAGAAGAAAAAATATCACAAAAATATTATTTTCTTCCCTTGAAAATCACGAGCATGATTTTTACCTACTTATATTCGACCCAGACACACTTACCTGGATAAATAAATAGTGAAACACCAATTCTTTTAATTGGTGTTATTTTTGTTTGATCAACTGGATTTTATCTCGAGTTAACTGCATGCAAAATTGCAATTATCAATGGACAAGCCCTACGAGTTGACATTAGGAAGCATATATACAACTCAAATTCAATTCAGATAATGAAGTGTATTCAGTTTTAAAAAAGCATTTTTACTTATTTTTTATGCTATGGAATAAAATGCAAGTGAATTCAGTGAATTCAATTCTTACCGAAAATGCGCAACTTAAATAATTTAAATTAAATCCAATTAGTTCAAATTAGTCAAATACTATTTTTATGTGAATCTTATTCAACGATGAAGATTAAACATATTTCATGATTTTTTAGGGTTTAATGTTCAACAATGAAAATAGACCAAGTTCTAGGGTATTTTCTTTTCAATCAACTATTTCCCAATTCAATGAAACTTGATCAGTGGATGTGAATATTCAAAGTTAACCTATTATAATATTTTTGGATTTTTTTGGATGAAATTTAAGTTTTTATAGGTTTTATTACAAACAGTATATGAAATAAATCAATTTGGAAAAAATGTCAAACATTAAAATTTCTCAAAATTAAAACTATTCTTGATAGATATTTATGAGAGGAATCTAGAACATCTTCAATTTCTTAAAAATATTGAGCAGAGAATCAATTGAAAATTGAATCACTCAATGGTTTATTCAAAGCAAACGAGGTATACAAATACAATTATTATTGGATGCACATGAGAGAATGAATACTTCTATAATATTTGATTTTTGGGGATTTTTTATAGCATAGGTTGATTTATAATGACTTGATGAAGCAGGCAAATATATAGATTATTTTACATCAATAATTTTAATAAATTGACACAAGTTCTCAAAATTAGCACTAAGTACTAAAAAATGATAGACTTAATTATACTACAATAGGCAAAATTTAGAATTAAAATATGATGATGAATAACGGTCCAAACAGATGCTCCAATACATAGTTTATTTGCAAAATTTTAAATTAAATTAATTTGAACAAACATGTACGGGAGTTTTTATTGTTATAGATGGTGCACTTTGCTAATTTCTCAAGGGTACATGTGGCCTTGTTTAAGTCCTTGGATCAGAAAGAAAATCTTGCGATGTAAACTTTGACGCGTGGTGCACCTTGGATGCTTTGATGAACTGCACTTGATTTGATGGCTATGAAAGCATGTAGCTTGGACGGCTTTGATCAAGACCAATCTAAAGACCCAATCTTGAGAGAAGGGTATATGTACTCCTTTTCTTTTCTCGACCCACGACATAGGGGCACGGGCTGCTGCTACGGCTCTTGGTGGTGAAGAGTGCAGCGGTTTCCCTCCGATGAAGGATGATAGATGTGTAACAGTTAGATATTTCTGGAAAAAATCCTTTTTATTTTCCTATTTACTACTAAGGATTTAATTCTAAATTAATGGTTATTAGTAACCCATTGTTTATCCCCATTGATATATATAAAGATCCAATGAATCTCATCCCTCTCACACTACCTTCCCATTGTAAAGAGAGAAACAAGAGGATGAGAAGGAGAGAGGGAGAAAGTTAGAGAGAGAAAGAGATCACATAGGGAAAATCATCCTCATCGTAGGAGATGACGATGTCGATTCGGTGGAGGAGAATGCCGGATCGGGAATAAGGAGAGAACATAACAATCACTAGTAAATACAAAAATCTGTCAAACTTGAGGTATGTGTCGAACTCCATAGTAAAATGACATAAGATTTAATAGTTGCCTTCAAAGATTCAAGTTAAATGTTCATAAACACATTTATTACTTTATTTCTATCGATGTCAAAGCCTGGCGGATCTGAAAGTATATATCGTGATTATTATTTTTACCGTATGTCTGCAATACATAACTTTCCAGTTGCCTTGATTTCGTGTGAATTCGAGACTATTTTTCTGTTTAATCCTATTAATGCATGATTCAATTATCTTTGATTGATAATCAATATATTATGTTATGTGATATTAAGTATTAATTCATACAGCAAATTCTAAGTATCATCTCCAAGCCAAGTAATCATACCGTCACATGTTTTTATATTCAAAGGTTTGCACAGCATGAAATTTGATTATATATTATATATTATTATTATTATTTTACCATTAATGTTCTATGTAGCAACCATTTCTTATCACAATATCATGTTGACAATACATGTTTTAGGAGAGGAACCTGATCCGAATATGAATTTTTGTGGTTCCAAATATTATCTACGTCAATTTCTAATGATAATTACTAAAATTATATGTCTATATTTCTATCTCATAGGAAAAAAGTTAGCAAAGACTATTCTTTGATAATTACTTTATACGATCAGAATGACATTAGTGAAAACAATAGAGTTTTCGTGCCCCATTAACGCCATGTCTTCTCTCACATGTTAGTTTATGTATTAACGTAGACTTACACTTTATATAATGCGGAGCAAATTAAACTGCTTATACTTTGAAGTTCTAAATTGTAAAATCACCATAATGAATTAAATACAAAGATGTATCTTTACTGTATTCATAAATACTCTAGTTGCTAAAGGAACATTTTTTATAGAGTTATCACAACCAATGATATTAAAGGGGAATCGACTACAATTTCTAAAACCCTAAACCCTCAAGAGTCCTTTTATCGGGGATCCAAAGGGTCAAATGAATTTCAGGGACGTGAAACAAAAGATAAGTCCTCTACAATTGTAGCTACAATGTCATGTATGTTATGTTCATGGATCGCTAGTGTTGATGGTAATGCCAACAAAGCCATTTAATAATTAAATAATTAAGATAGCTTTAAACACTAAACAAATTATAGGTATATGAGTTGTGTTGTAGGAAATGAAGAACTTGTTTATTCCAAGAGAACCCTAGGCTCTCTTATATAGAGGAAGCCTATGGGTAAATTACAAAAGACGGAACAATAAAGATAAGCATGACACATAAGTACATAAATAATAGAAATATCTCTACACTCCCCCTCAAGATGGAGCATAGATGTCAATCATGCTCAGCTTGGAAGTACATTTCTGAAATGACCCTCTGAGCAACGGCTTGGTGAAAATATCTGCAGTCTGTTCACCTGAACTCACATGAGAAGTAGAAATTAACTCTTTCTGAATCATGTCCCTGGTATAGTGGCAGTCTACCTCAATATGCTTCGTCCTTTCATGAAATGCAGGATTATTAGCAATAAATAATGCGGCTTGATTATCACACTGTAACTGCATGGGTAACGATACATCTATATGCATATCTGTTAATACGGCTTGAACCACATCATCTCCGTGCTAGCCTGCGCCATGGCCCTGTACTCAGATTCAGCACTAGATCTAGACACCACTGTCTGTTTCTTGCTCTTCCAAGAGACTAAGAAACTGCCAATGAATACAACAAATCCTGAGGTAGATTTCTGATCTCTAGGACATCCTGCATAGTCTGCATCAGCACATGCAGAGATAGAAAAATTTGTTTCTTTCCTAAACAACAATCCTGCACCTGGATACGACTTTAGATATATCAGTATCATATATACAACATCCATGTGTACTAGTCTGGGTTACTCCATGAATTGACTCACCCGACTCACTGCAAACGCAATGTCAGGTATGGTAATGGTAATATAGAGAAGTTTTCCACCATTTCTCTATATCTTCTTTTATCAGCTTCCTCTGTGTCATCTCCATATAGCTTCATACTAGGGTCCATGGGAGTAGTAGAGGGTCGACACCCGATCATACCTGTCTCAACAAGCATATCTATAATATAATTCCTTTGGGTCATCACAAGACCCTACGCATTCCTTGCAAACTCCAATTCCAGAAAGTACTGTAGAGTACCAAGATCCTTAGTCACAAACTGACTGCCTAGAAATGCTTTTGCCATCTTTATCTCCCTGCATGTCATCTCCCGTAACAAGTATATCATCAACATATAGCATAATAACAATAGTACCTCTGGGAGTCTTCTGGACAAATAAAAAGTGGTCAGCATTCGATCTTATGAAACCTTGCATCTGGATGAGATCTAAAAGCTTCTAAAACCATGCCCGCGGACTTTGTTTAAGGCCATATATGGCCTTGTGAAGTCTACACACCATATGACACTCCCCCTCAGCAGCAAACCCCGGAGGCTCTGCATGTAGACTTCTTCCTGCAGATCTCCATACAAAAAAGGTATTTTTGACATCAAGCCGAAACAAGGGCCAATCACGTACCACTTCAACTGAGAGGATAATACGTAGTGTTGAATGATGCGCCACCAGAGAGAAGGTGTCCATATAGTCTACCCCATAGGTCTGAGTGATCCACGGGCCACTAGTCTTGCTTTGTAGCGATCAAGGCTGCCATCCGCATTATACTTGACAGTAAAGACCCATTTACAACTGACCACAGAAGCGCCTGGAGGAGCAACAACCAAGCTCCATGTACCACGAGATCGCAAGGCAACCATTTCTTCTTCCATTGCTAACCTCCATCAGTTATCTTTCAATGCATCCTGATAGTTCTGCAATATCTCCACGGTTGATAGAGCATTGGAAAATCTCTGAAAATCACTAGTGAGGCGATGGAAGGAGACTTGGGAAGCAAGTGGATAAGACACACATGTCCTCGTGGACTTCCTTAGGGCAATAGGTACATCCAAATCAGCAATGTGTCCACCTGTACATCAGTATCCTGCACTTGTGCATTGTTAGTCCCATCAGTACTCATATCACATGGACATACCTGGGGCATTGTAGATGAATGACGGCCTCCATGAGCAGTATTCGGACGACGAGTGCATAATTTTGGTAAAGGTGGTACTGGTGGTTGGGGAGGTGGTGGTGGTGGCGGTGGTGACACTGGAGGAGTAGGTATGTGTCTAGGCTGACGTATAGGAGGGGGTGGCACATAAATCCCATCAGTGGTATTTGAAGGCATCATCCTATCACCTGTAGGCGAGAAATACATGACATTTTCAAAGAAGGTGACATCATCACTGACATAATATCTGTTATTCACAGGATCATAGCAACGGTAGCCTTTTTGAGTACAAGAATACCCCAGAAAGACACACTTGACAACCCTAAGGTGGAGAGCTTGTCAATCCCTGACGCAAGTTGATGGACAAAAGCAACTGAACCAAAAACACAAGGAGTTAAAGTGAACAATTCCTTATCAGGAAAAACAACAGAAAGAGAAACTCTCTCCTCCAACACAGAAGATGGCATACGATTGATTAGATAACCTGCCATAAGTACCGCATCACCCCATAACGACAGAGGATCACTACTATGAATGAGTAAAGTCCGAGCCACATCAAGAAGATGACGATGTTTCCTTTCAGCAACACCGTTCTGTTGAGACGTATATGCACAGGTTGTTTGGTGAATAATGCCACAAGATGAGAAGAAATGGGAAAGAGCACGGTTGCAAAATTCTAATGCATTATCTGTACGTACAATCTTCACATTAGAAGAGAAGACATTCCGAATTTCATTGATAAGATTCTTGATTACATCCCCGCTTCATATTTATTTTTCAAAAAAAGACCCAAGACAATCTAGAGAAATCATCTACGACCACTATGTAAAATCTATGTCCCTGGTGATCAGGTACACGACTCAGACCCCAAATGTCAACATGCAATAACTCAAAAGGGGAGCGACTGCTCCTAGACTCACGACTAGGGAAAGTAGACATGTGATGCTTTCCCAACTGACAAGCGTCACACTGAAAGGAAGACTTGGGTGAAATCTAGGGCAAGATATGACGGAGCTTCTGAAGAGGGAGATGGCCAAAATGCAGATGCCAGGTAAAGGGAGAAGCAGATCCACTGGACTGAGATGAGACACAAGCATAGGATGTGGGAACCAACCGATAAAGTCCATCCTGCTCACAGCCACAACCAATCACCTTGCCCGTAAGAATGTCCTGAAAGATAAGAGAGGATGGTCAAATATAGCTCAACAATGCAAATCCTTCGTAAGCTGGCTAATAGAAAGCAAGTAGAAAAATCTGGAGCATGCAAAACATTCAACAGACGAATGGAAGGTGTCAAACTGATCTCCCCCTGCCCAACGATGGGGGAATGAGTGCCATCTGCTATCACTACCGATCTCCTTGAGAAACTTCCATGTAGGATGTAAACTTATCTCTGTCTCGACAGAGATGATGTGTCGCACCAGAGTCCAATATCCATTCTGAAACATCCGGACTGTGACATGAAGTAAATGCGTAAACGCTACCTGAAGAGCTCGCCATGGCTGATTGCTGACAGAGGCTGAGGCTGCGATGTCCGAGTGACCTCCTAACGAATCAGTAGAGGTAGGAGTCATGATATCCCGTAAATCTGGCAACATGATCGTCAAACCTCTGGTCGGAAGTAGATGGCAGTGTAGAGACAGCATGCTCGGCTACACGTGCAGAGGCAGGAAAATCATGCTTAGAATAGCATGTGTCTTCCGTATGACTCGAGCAATGACAGAAGGAGCATGGTTGACGAAAGCGACCACCACGACCGCGAGGTCCACGACCACGAAAGGAGGAAGCACCTCTGCCACGTGAAGCAACCATTGCGGAGGGAGGTGACGTAGACGCAGAAGAAGGAACCGAGATTCGGCTTAGTCGCTGATACACTTCCTCCCACTGGAGGAATAGTGGCATCTGCCAATATCTGTGAGCGATCCGCATCATATTCTGGGTCTAGTGCCGCTAGTAAGACCCCCACCATTGTAGCATTCCAGAACGTCTTCTGTTGTTCAGGGGTCGATGTCAGGGGAATGATGTTGTAGAGCTTCTCAAACATCCCCCGTAGGGATGTATACAACGAATGCAACGGGCGACCACTCTGCTTAACCGTAAAGATGTCATGCTGAAGTTGAAGAATCTTTGTCCCGTTCTTCATCTGTGAGTACGTTGCTGCAAGAATATCCCACATGGCCTTAGCTGTGGGCTAGTGTAGAACATCGTTGGCTATCTCCATTGTCAGAGTGCCAGGAAAGCCAGACCTTGGCATACGAGTCATCGGCCTCCCATGAGGCGTAAATCCCCATCTTCTCCACTGTCTCATCTTCGGTAAGAATGTGCTTCTTACCATTGTACTTCATCAGGCTCATGAACTGCATCGCCCAGAGCTCGTAATTCGCCCCATCCATTTTGACTATAGGCGTTGGACTCTTGAATGCGCCAATGGAGGGCATATCAACTTTGTTGTCTGACATATTGTCGGAGAAGAAGAGCTAGGGTTTGTAGACTAATGAAGAATTGTCTACATAAACTTGAAGGGGTATGAGTGCATATGTAGACTTATGCACTCAAACCCACGAACGGAAGAAGGGGGCGGGGGCCGGCGGTGTGGAGAGAAGAGGCCGGAGAGCATGGAGGGGCTGGGGCTGGGGGCGGCGTGGAGAGAGGCCGTCAGTGGCGTGGAGGGGCAGGGGCCGACGGCGGTGGCGTGGAGAGGGGGGCGGCGAAGAGAGGGATGGGGGCTAGGGTTTAGGGTGGCTCTGATACCATGTTGTAGGAAATGAAGAACTTGTTTATTCCAGAGAACACTAGACTCTCTTATATAGCGGAAGCCTATGGGTAAATTACATAAGACGGAACAATAAAGATAAGCATGACACATAAGTACATAAATACTAGAAATATCTCTACAAGTTGTTATGAAAATGCTAAGGTATATGTATGCAACTATGGCAATGTTATGATGTTTGTGCAAATATTGTGATTTTAAGGGGCCAAATGCACACTCATGGCAATTCTAGGAGTATATGTAAAAATATGAAAATGTTAAGGCATATATGCAAACATGGAAAACTGTAAGAGTATATATGAAAATACGGCTTCAATGAACGGATTCCAAAGGAACACTTTTTGTGTGCATGTTTATGTTATGAATGAATCGCATAGTGATAGTATACTGAACAAGTTAGATATCATATGCAAAAAGATAAGGGTTCTAATTGTATAACTATGCTAGATAGGTGAAAGAAGTTAATATTAAAATTGTATATGTTCATAACGAATTTTGCGAAATGGTCCACTAAGAACAAAAAGAAAATTATATGAATGTTTTTACGAGTAGATATCCCGACTTTTCATATTATGATTAAAACTATTAAAATAACATAAGAAGCTGTGCTAGTCAGCTTGACTCAAACTCGACACATACTTAAATATGTATTGTTTTTTCAAGGGAACATTGGTATTAAATATGAATTTTTATGGTTTCAAAATACTATCTACGTCATCTTCTGATGATAATTACTAGAATACATGTCTATATTTCTATCTCCTATGAAAAGGTTTAGCAAAGGATATTCTTTGATAATTATTTTATACGATCAGATTCACATTAATGAAAACAATAGAGTTTTCCATGCCCCATTAACCTCGTGTCTTCTCTCACACGTTAGTTTTTGTATTAACGTATACTTACATGATATATAACGTGGAGCAAATTAAATTACTTATACTTTGAAATTTTAAATTGTGAAATCATTGTAATGAAATAGATACAAAATCCATACAAAAATGTACCTTTAGTGGATTCATACACACTCTTCTTTCTAAAGGAATATTTTTGATAGAGTTATCACAATCAATGATGTTAATGGGGGATCGTCTACAATTTCTATGTATGTTATGACATTCATGTGAAGTGGCTAACTAATGACTTATTTTCTTGGAAAAAAATAATGGTGTTTACTAAGATTGTGAAGTCAATAAAGTTGATTATAAATATTAGTACAAACTTAAATTAAGGAGAGTTATTCTAAACATTATGAAAGAGATTGGTTGCATGAAAAAGGAAAAAAGAAGTGGAATTTCCGTAATATAAATAATGATACTAAAAGATAAGCGGAGTTAAGTCTTACACCTAACGATGGACCCACCTCTAGAGTCCATTTATCGAGGGGCCTAAAGGATAAACACTTTGCACGGACGTGAGACAAAAACAAGAGTCATCTACAGTTGTAGCTATACTGTCATATATGTCATGTTCAAGGACCGCTAGTGCTGGTGGTAAAGCTAGCAAAGCCGTTTAATAATTTAATAATTAAACATCTTTAAACACAAAATAAATTAAAGGTATATGAGTAGTTATGAAAATGCTAAGGCATATTTATGCAACTATGACAATATTATTATGTTTGTGCAAATGTTATGATTGTAAGGGGTATATGCACAGTTATGGAAATTCTAAGGGTATATAAAAATATGAAAATGTTAAAGCATATATGAAAAACATGGCAAAATGTGAGAGTATATATGAAAATATTATTCAGTGGATGAATTCGAAGGGAACATCGAGTCACATAATAATAGTATATGAGAACAAGTTAGATAACATATGCAACAAGATAAGGGTGCAAATTGTATAACTATGCTAGATCGGCAAAAGAGGATAATTTTATGTTGAAATGGTGTATGTTGATAACGAATTTTACGAATATGGTCTACCAGGAACAAAAAGAAAAGTATAAGAATGTTGTTAGGAGCATATATCCTGACTTTTCATATTATGATTAAAGGTATTAAAATAACATAGGGAGATTGATTTTTCTGTGCTAGCCAGCTTGACCCAAACTCTCTATACTGAGCGGTAGGCTCATAACATGTGTTATTTTTTTAGGGGAACACGAGTATTGATTTATTCTTTTCAGTTCACGATGAACATTCTATCTTCGTGAATTGAACCGGTTATAGACCACTGACGGCTTGATTTTGGAAGGATGTTGTTATGCCATTGGAACAATTGTTATGCTACTCTAATTGTTAGTTTCTTTTTGCAAAATTATCCATGATGGAGTTGTAATAAGAGAACTATCAAGTCGACTAGACTTTACTTAAAAATGATATATTTCTCTACTCATTGATTACCATGCATGACTCGGTAATGCTTCAGTCGTGCAACCAAATGTTGCATGCTTCCGTCTATCCACACATTCAGTTTCGTTACAGAATGGTTGAATTCTGGTGATGTGGGGTTGAGAATCGATCTAGGTGGAGTCATGGGCAGAGGAAGGGGGGATGGGTAGGGTCCATACCCCCCCTCCATCCCCCAATTTTAAAATATCATGTATGTGATTCTCGTAATCCCATATCTGAAACTCGACGTATCTGAATTCTATTTTATCGACAATTATGTCCCCTCATCATGTTGTCAAACTTTTTTTTTTGTTTTGTTTCTCATATTAACGGCAATAAAGGCCCTTCACCCCTTTACACTATCCTAATTTTGAAATTCCACCTTGAATCCTTAACGATGCAACTTCCACCCATTTTACAACAAGCTTGACTTAAGGAATGGATACTTTTTATCTATTGTGATATTATTTGTAGTTAAATATATAATAACGAATACTATCTACTACTTCATTCCTTAAAGTTGCAACAAATATCAAAATCGTTGTTATATTCTTTGCAGCAAATCATATAACAAATGCTATCAGTTGACTTTTTCTTCTAATCTTTATTAAATTTAGCAATGATTAATAAGAATTTTAATGAATAAGTCAATAGATAATTCATTGTTATATGAACCTTTAGCAACGAATATGACAATTACTAATTTCAAGAAAAAAAGTTAATTCTACAACGAATAACATTCATTGATATATATTTAACATCATAAGTTGAAATGTCACATAATTCTTTGGAAGTTAAAAGTAGGGCTTTTATTAGTTGTGACCCTCTGAGATGTTGCAATATCAGTTATATCTCTTCCTTTTTTGGAACATCAATTCTACCTCAGATTTCTTCCACAATGATCATTTTTGCCCCTCATGCATTAATCTTCATCCTAAATGGACGTTAATATTGGGGACACAAGGATAATTAATTACAAAATAAAGGGTAAAAATATCTTATTATTCCCAATTTCCTCTTCTTCCTCCCTTCTCTCTCTCATGCCCTTCCTCATCCTCTAACCACCCTCCCCCTCCATGCGGCCTGCCTCTTTCATCGCCCCTCCCCCTCCATGCTCAACTCTGTTCGCCTCCCCTCCCCTACAGACCCTACTCCACTGTCGCACCTCCCCCTCGATGTCCTTCGCCGCCATCACCCCTCTCCTCCTCTGTCGGCCCTCCCCATATAAGACACCCTCCTCCTCCTTCGCCCCTCCTCCTCCAAGCCCTCCTCCTCCTCCTCCTCCTCCTCCTCTACCCCTCTCAATCAAGGATTTCCTCCTCCACCACTCTCCCCCTCGAGGCCCTCCTCCCCTCCCCTCAAGGCCCTGCTCCTCCGTACCCCTCCCCCTTCAGGCCCAATCCATACTCAATACTCATCCTTGCTCCACCCCTGCTAGCCCCTCCTCCTCGAACCACCGCATCCTCCCCAACCCCACCTCTCCTCTCTAGCCCCATCCCCTCCATCCCCCACCCCATCCTCCTCCGCCCTCCAGGAGAATGCATGGCTGATCATGATGGAAAGACCCTCACCTGCAGGTGGGGGGAGGTGGAGAGGATGCAAGCGCCGTCGTCTAGGAGATGGAGGTGTCCTGCTAGGCAGGGGAGGAGATGGGGATGGAGAGGGAGGTGCGAGGCGGAGGAAGGAGCTGGGGGCAGGAGAGGGGGGGGGGGGGTCCCAAGGGCGAGGGAAGAAGCTCGGGTCAGAGGGAGAAGCTCAGGAATGGAGGGGAAGGTGCGGGGGCGGGGAGAGGAGCTTCAGGCAGAGGAAGAAGATCGGGGAAGATGGAGAGGTGCGTGGGAAGAGGAAGAAGCCCAGGGTGGAGGGGAGGAGCTCATGGTGGAGAGAGGCACCGGGGGGGGGGGGGGGGGGAGGGGGAGGAGCTCGCGATGGAGGGGGAGCTCAGGTACGTATGTGCTGGAGATGAAGAGGAGGGAGGGGTAGAGTTGGATGGTTAGGCCCCTCTTAACCAAACCATGGTTTGAGAAAATCATGGTTAAGTTCAAATCATTGACAACTAAGGTAACAGAGGGGTACAAGTGATAGAATGACAAGAAGTCGGGGGGTGATGAAACCCAATTTCATCATCTTAACTTCCAATTATTAACCCCCTTGCTTAGTTTTTTGTCAATAAAACCCAGATAATGTCCTGTAATTAACAGAGTCTCAAATAAATTAAAAATCACAAAAAAATGACAAAACACAAATCCGTGGTATTTTTAGCTTTAAAAATACCCTTAAAAATATTTCGAGTCTACAGATGATCTCTTCTCCAGTTTTGGTCAACATGAAACTTGTAGATCTCATCAAGATCTACAACTTTCCTTTTTGAGTTTTCTCAAATTCGGCAATATTGACCTTCATATTTCAATTTCTTGTTCCTAATAATCTGATTGGGCCACGTGGCCTGTTCTGGGTGAGCCACGTGGCCCGGGCTCTCTTGTCTTATCCGCCTGCATTCTTGACCGTTGGATTTCGTCTTGAATCCAACGGCCAAACTTTCTCCACATCCGCGCATTAACCACAGCCGTCTGATCTTCCTCGCCTCTTGATCATCACCGCACGTTAGCGCCTCGCACAGAGCGCGCCACGTGGCGGTTTGTAGACCGCTCGATCGCGACCTCATCTATCCATCACAGCCGCTTCTTCTAAGCACACGCCTCAGCCATTCAATCTGTCCTCCATCCCATCGTGGCTGTCCTTTAGCGCCTCGCTCTCGATACGCCACGTGGCTCATCCGCTTCTCTTCGTTCACGTCGCATCAGATCACATCACACCCGTTCCTTAGCGCCTCAACTCAGACCGTTGGATCTCCATATCCAACGGCTGATCTTCATCGTCAACCTCCAGGCGCGCCTCTTCCCCACGTTTTCCATCTCGCGCACCACTCTCCCCCTTCCCTTTTCCACCTCCACTCCAGCGACCATCTCCACTCGCCAACCGCCTCATGGTCAACCTCCGCCATCCGTCGTCTTCGCCAGCATCTCCACTACTCTCGAGCCACGTCCAATCGTTCAATGATCCCCAGTCAAACCCACGTTCTCTCCAGCCAACAACCGATTCCCCATCTTCAAATACATGCCCCCCTCCGTCCATTTCCGTCGTCCACCTGTACGTGGGTGACCTCCCAGCAAGCCACCGCCCCCCGGTGATAGCGAGGGGGCGGCGAGGAGCGCAAAGACGGAGGTCTACTCCGGTGACGACCCCTGGCCATGGTAGGCCAGTCCCGCGGAGCTCCGTCTCCGCCAAGCTGCTCCCCGTAGCCGGGGGAGTCCAGCGATGACCCCGAGGTCCTCCAATGACCTCGAGCACAGGCCCCACTCCGCCTATTTCTCCAGGTAAGCTCCTCCGATCTCTTTGTATTTTTCTTTTAATTCTCGCGATTATCTATGCCGTTACATTCGTCCTCGACCTCCATTAGTCACCTCTTGAGCTCCGCTACGCAACCCCCTTTCACGCGAAGCCCTCGGATCATCTCCTCCTTCTTCCACACCTTGTCCTCCGACCCATCTCCTCCGCCACCCACGGCGGAGGAGCTTCGAGCTCCCGCTTTCTTCACCCCACCTGAGCTCTTGCTCCACTCACACACGCATTCCACCTTGCTTCGGCTATGTCACTAACCACACAGGTCCTTCAAACTCGCAACGGCCGGAGCCTTGCCGGAGCCCACTTCGTCACAGCCGCCATCGACTTCAGAGCTCCGATGACCGACGCCAGAGGCTCCTGGATCTTCCCCTGGTTCGCAGCTTCTCCGACATATCTTCAGGGAACTCAGAGACGCTCCACCGTAGCCGAGGGCGAGCGATGGAGCTGGAGCTCCTTCGCCGGAGCTCAGTTCTCGCCGCCAGCTGCAGAGGAAGATGGAGGAGCAATGACCGTTGGATGCACCTCACCGGTGTTCATCCAACGGTCATAATTCAGCCACGTCGCCAGCAAGGAGCCACCTCCAGATGCCGTCGGATCTTTAAAGATCGGACGGTGCACAATCACCCACGTGGCGACGTCAGAGCCTCCCCGAGCCTAGCGTCCGAGCCTCCAGGCTTGGATGCTCCCGAGCCTCCACGAGCCTGCATCGAGCATGAACTAGTGTCCAAGCCAAGCCGAAGCAACACCGAGCCTCTGCCGAGCCCGAGCCTACCTCCGAGCCTGGATAACACGTGCCTGGCACGTGCCTATCTGGGCAATTTGCAGAGACGCCCTGCCAATTTCTCCAATTTGCAAGCAGGTCCAGATCACGTGTAACGCGCGTGCAGTGTGGTAATTTTGCATAAAAACCCTCGCGGTTTTTTAAAATTGTAAAAATGCCCTTGTACGTATGGGCAATTTACAAGGAAGGTCCTGTTCTTTTACGTAATTACATTTTAGTCCCTCCCAGGGACCTGTCTGCAATTTTTATTTCATGTTTTCTTTAATTATGCCCTTGTCTTTGATCTTGCATATCTTGAGCTATATATGTCCGATTGAGATGATTTCAGTTCCATTTTGAAGCTCTCCTTGCTGTCTTTCTTATGACATGCTTTAATTTCACATTTGACACTATGATCCTCAGTGCATTATTTCATTATCTAAGTGTCCTGACTTCTGTGGTTCTCATGCCTACTTGCTATATAACTGAAAATTGCTTCATTATCTGATTCTGTTTGACTCGTATATTTTATGGCTTAAGTAATGATTATTTCAGGCATAATTGCATCGCACTTCATTGCATTTATTTGCTTGATAATATAAAAAAATGCACGTTTTATTTAATTGCATTGTTGTGTGTCTCCTTGCATGTTTTGACCTATATGTCTTTAACTCAACACTTAGCTAAAATCTGAATAATACGAGAGAGCCTCGTGTCCTTGAGTTCGACCTTGGTATCTTACCAAGTAAAATAAAATTACGACCATCTCATTCTTATTTGACATATCAATCAGATGGTCTTTTGGATGACCCGAATTGGCCCGACTGCGATGACTATTCCAAGTGCTAATCCAGCACTGTTAAAGGGCCGATTTCGAGGGTCATCAGGGGGGATTGATATTCCCAAAAAGGGAGGAGCATAAATGATATTGCAATATCTCGGAGTGGCACAACTGATAAACCTTTGAAAGGATATACAAATATGAGCTCAACATCACAATATCCAACAATGAAAAATCTCAACATTAGATAAGACAAGGTTTCCCCCACCACCTCCAAACTGACATGAGATCTCCATCGATACACTTCCACGAATCAGGTTGTCCAAATCTCATGGTTCCTTCTCCATCTGCGCAAGATGCATACAAGGACACAGTTCTGATTGATGCATCTTTGAGGTGTCCATTATTTTATTATAATTTACCCTTAAACAAAGCATAAGATTTTCAAATTACTATAATTCACAAAAGTTCCTTATCAATGTAACATGACATTGATGGACTATCATACAATTCACAAAAATTTCAATTGACATTATCAAAAATTCAATATCATTTGTATATCCTTCTTCATTTTATGATAATTGTGAGTATGGATAATATTTTATCTTAAAATATTATTAGGTATTTTATTATTTTATAAGTATTCACATTTTAATTTAATAAAAAAATCATAAATTTTTAGGACTAGGAGTAAATATGATAAAATCCATAAAAAAGTATTTATCATTTTCTCCATCCTCGGTTTTTATTACATCTCTTACAACATATTAGACTGTAATCATAATTTTGAACAAAACTACTACATTTATAAGCAAAGGAATGGTATAAGCATAAATTTGTCCATGGAATCAATTCATAATTATAAAAGCAATATCTTATCATCTTTCCACATAGAATAGAATTTATTACTGTTAAGGAGTAATAGTAAAAATTTATAATTTACTAACCATTACAATGCAATTATAAAAACAAAATTACATAATAAATTTTTTATTTGAATGATTTTTGTAGATGAGAGATATCATTCATTCGAAATAATAAAAAAAGATCTCTTAAAAGTGCAATTGACATCAACTTTGATATTGACATAAACTCATATATTATTACATTACATGGATTTCTATGCAAACATATAGTATTGCATAATTTTTTATCTACAATCTATGTAATTATCTCTAATTGTTAAATATTGCATAAAAATTTATTTATCGCTACAACAAAATTAGTCTATGGGTAATCATACAACAATGACAACTCTCTCTCTCTCTCTCTCTCTCTCTCTCTTTCTCGATCTCGATCGACCCCTCCAATATAAAAAATCATGGCTCCACCTCTTGGTGGAGTTGAACTGAAGCGGAAGTAGATATGCTCTTGAGGATATTCGACGAAGAAGATTCACTACTTGTGAACCACAAAGGAGGGGCTCCTTTGAGACTCTAGTGTTGGGTGATTAAGTTGCTAAAATACTAGTTCGTGGACAACAAGTGGATGATGTCACACGACCCACACTCGATTAATATGATGCAAGAGACAATGGATAGAACACACCTATTGGCGGTCAATGAAGCTCTGACTATGAAACGTGCACGGATTAGGGTCCACACGAGCAGAGAAGCTCAAAGGATGGTGAACACAAAGTGGAAGGTGGGCGAGATGGAATGGAGACCCGTTGCTTTGGATAAAGGTGATAATGATAATGGATCTCCGGTTCAGATCTTGTGGAAGATATGAGGTGAATGAAATCGTGAGATATGACATAAAAGAAGTGGTCAGAGATCGATGAAGTAGAGATAGGCTTGGAAGATAGAAGAATAAGAAACATAAGAAGAAAGAGATCAAGAAAAAGAGGTTACATGATGTGTGCTTTCACTAGTGATCTGTTGGAGCTTGGAGCTCGATTATTGTTTGATGATGACTTCTTAGTTGTTTGATTAGCCGAGATCAGACAATGATGGAATCGAGACATGAGGGCTATCAGGATCATTGGATATTGATTTAATCCAACAGTTGTGGTGAAGGCACATATTAGAAGGTTGGGATGACAAGGGCCATTGCATCCGTGATGGATCCAATTATCCTGAATGGATGCAAGATAAGAAAGATGGAGACGACACGTGATGGCTCGTGGGGCTGCCACATGTCGCATCCAAGAAATAAAAAAATTAAAATAAGTGCAAATCAAGGGTTTTAATCATTTGTGTCCTTAATTATCTAATATCAGTTATGCAACTCTCTTTTTTAAAATATCATGTGTGCCCCTACCTTCTTAAAATATTCACAAATTTTTCCTTTGTAATATCAGTTCTGCCCCCACTTACCTTAACAAAAGCTCAAAATTGTGAATTTTGTAAGAAGGTAGGCACAATTGATTTTCCAAAAAAAAGTGAGGGGTATAACTGATATTGCAGAAGTTAAGAGGGTCACAAGTGATAAAAAAACCCAAAAATCAAAATAAAATATCAAATGACCTTGAAATAGACTTCCTCCACGCAGTTGTTCTTCTTGATAATATATATATATATATATATAACTTTCTTGAAGAGACCAGATCCGGTGGATTTCAAATATAAAAAGTGTATTTCGTGGTATTTTATATACAAAAATACCTAATTTTTAATATTTTATATTTCAGGGCTGGGGAAGCTGCACCCGGGGGTGTAGCTAACTAGCTGCACCCGACCATTTTTTCATTGCTTTTTTGTAATTTTTAAAAGGAAACCTAGGGGGGATTTAAATCACTATATATCACCATGATATCATGTCAATTTCAACTAAATTCGGCACTTCTGTCATCTCCATCAAGACTATCACATTTTAACGGTCTCAAAATTATTGAAATTGACCCTATCAAGATGGGTATGTTAGGAATGCCTGTTTTGCATGAAATTCGAAACACATATTACACTCAATAAACTAAGTATATATCCATAAGTTTCCTCGAAAAAAAATCAAAACCCAATATGAAAAATGATCGGGTGTAGCTAGTTGGCTGCACCCCCGGTGTAGCTCCCCTTTTCCCTTATATTTTTGTAGTTTTAAATTGGAGAAGTATTCAAGAAAATCAAAATAAAGCAATACAAAATTATTTACAAGTTAATCTATTTTTTGAGATTTTTAATAGTTAAGAAAATAATGAAATAAAATGAAGAAGGAATTTATATACAAACTATACAGAGGATCAGAACACATCATTTTCTTTGCTTTTATATTTTTTGGATTTTAACTTTCATGCCACGTATCAAAACACAACTCAAAAAATAAATGAAAAATAAATAAATTAATAATGGTCAATTAAGTACATAAAATGTAAATCAAATTCAATAAATATGAATAGTATACAATGGAGATCCAAACTCCAAGTTTCACATATGAACTCCGATTCTTTTCACTTTGATCTTGATTTATAGAGAATTGAATGTATATTATTTAAAAAAATGGGCATGTGTTCTTAGGAGATTGTGTGTGGAAGATACGTGAGTTCATGCATTTTTTATCAAAAAACAGTTTGGGGTTTATTTAACATATATATAAGTCTATTTTTTAGCATGTCTATTTTTTGGTTAGTATTATGTACACAATAGAGTTTATATGAATTTGTCAAAAAAGTGAAAATTGAGCTATATAAATATGAATACATACAACTTTCAACTCTCTATGCCTTTATTTCGAATTCTTTTATGGACTTATTTACGAGCTAACATCACATTATTAGTCCATTTTATTGTAACATATAATTTGTTAATTTATTAGTTTTAGGGGTATTTACCAAGTGTTTTAAACAAAGATTCCAGCTAAAACTCATATATTAAGTTAATGAATCACACATTTATCAGTATATTGATAGTTAGAAAAGCCTATCTCCTCGGCATTCGTGCACCATGTAATTTTGTTAGTTCTTTGTTTCTCTGTGATTTTACACACACAAAAGATTATATTTTAGCTACTCACTATTCTTTGTGATTGTCGAACTGCAATTGTGGAATTCAACTCGATGCGACTGCAAAGAGTTGTCGCTCCCAAGCAAAGCAAAAGCTTGACCTTGTTATTTGTCCTTGTTTAAGAGTGTTATAATTATTTTTATGTGTTATTTTACGAAATTGTAACCTCAAGCAAGCTTCAAATAAAAGTTTTCAAATTAGGAGATCAAAAATTCGTAAACTTATTGATCATATCTTGACATTGATCAATCATCATTTGTTGAGTATGTGTATTACACTAATCGGTATACTTTGTGGTTGGTACTTATTGAACTTATCGATGGTTGGGAACTATATTTATACCCAGTGTAAAGTTTGGGGACCACCCTCTAAATTACTGATTTTTTTAAACTCGCTATAAAATGAGAGCACTAAGGTTTCCCATCTGTTCTAACGGACGGCGTTGGACTCTCCTCCCCATCTAGGGTTTCTTCGTCGGAGCCTCCGCCCCCTTTGCACCATGGTATGTTTGTTATCCTTCGAATCTAAATAGCATCATCTAGTTCGTGCATCTGTTTTTTCGAAGGCAACTAAATCTAGACGTCAACAATCGATCTTTCTGCGGCAGCAGCAGGGGACCTTGCGAATGCGTTTGAAGTGCCTCTTAAAGTTGACTTTATGATCTTAGTTTAAGTCAAAATCCGATTTTCCGCTGTGCGTTGTTTGTGTGATGCCTAATACTTTGTATGCCAGGATCTGGTTTTTTTAAGGACCGGTGTAACATTGATATACATAAGTTTATATGTTTTGATCGAAGGTGTTTCTTGAGATATGCAGAGAATCTTAAGTTTTGAATTCTGTCTTTTTAGTCCCTCTATCTGGAAGAAGGTTCTACTGTCGTTTTTGTATTACTTTCAGCCAAAACAAATTAACGAGATCAAGGATTTTCTTCTTACTGCACGGAGGAAGGATGCCCGGTCAATAAAGATCAAGAGGAGCAAAGATGTCGTGAAATTCAAGGTCCGCTGCTCGAAGTATCTGTACACTCTTTGCGTGTTTGATTCTGAGAAAGCAGAGAAGTTGAAGCAATCTCTTCCACCAGGTTGGTATACACATTTGTTGGTAGTGTGTATATAGTACAATTTCTGATCTTAGGACTCAGCTGGATATCTAATTTTGATTGCCATATGTTGGAATTCGGGCTGATGATATGTCCTAGAGTGCTTGGTTCATTCTCATCATCAGACAGTATGCGATGCTTAAACGCAAATTCCCTTAATAAATAGTTGGATCATGTCTGATAAAATTTGATTACTGGAGTTTCCATGTTTGTAAAACGCTGGGTTTATTTGAATTCATGGAAGCTTTCTAGATGTATGTTGAAATATGTTTTTGTTTGGTTGATACCATACCCTAGAGCACTCAATGATTCCCATCCTTTGCGAAGTAACCAGTGCTTGACATATTATTATTTCCTTGTGTGTTTTCATTCATATCCAAGAGCACAATGCATCCCATCCTGGAGTTATAAGCAGCACTTCACATTATTATTATATTGCAGTAGAAGCAATACCTCCATCAAGATTAATTTGTCATTGGAGTCACCTTAGTTGCAAAATGGTTAGATTGAAGACACTAACCGAAAACACCATCAAGATTATAGTGTTAGCTTGCATTAATGGATATTACTCTATATTTGAATTTGGGCTGATAACATGTCAAATGTGCTTGATACATTCCATCATGTTTCCTTTAAGGTTTCATAAAGGTGCGGATATCCTTTGATAATGTCTTTTAACGGAATAAAATGGTTTCTGTATTATACATTGACCTATTTTCATACCCCTTGTGATTTGGATTTTTTATACAATTGATTTAATATGGTCCAAATTAGTATGTTTTAGATGACAGTTGTTAATTTCTCGTTTCTAATATTGATATAATAAATTACGAAAATAAGTTTGAATTTTAATCACAAGTTCACAACTGAATGCCCCAAGGAGCTGATTTTTTGCTATTTAAAGTTATGCCTAAACACCCATGTTCTATTGAATAAGAGAAGGATGTGTTGGCTTTGGTCGATCAAACTGTTTAGTTATGTGAGTGGTGCATGCAATAACTCATCAGCTGTGGGTTCAATATCTGTAATCTACCCAGCTAGGGAACTGTATTCATTTCTTCAGTGTATACAGAATAACCATCCTATTAGGTTGAATTGTAATATGATCTATTCACTATATGTTACAAGTTGAATTTAGCATAATTTTGTGATTAGCAACTGAGTAGTTTCCTACACAGGAAACCTATTGCCTATATCTAAGAGATTTCTGCCATGCTAATTTGTTCTCTTTGAAGTTATAGTATCTTGTTTAGTTTCTATTTCCAAACATCCTTGGCACTTTTGTAGCTTGGAGCAAGAAACTTGCTAGAATTTATTATGATTGATAATTATGTAATCCAAAATGCATGTTAAGTTTAATCTTTCAGTGTGTTATAGGCAAGGATTTAGACTTGGTGTCCCTGACAAATAATTTTACTATGTTCAAAGTTTAGTCACAACTCAACTTCTTTATCTATAAACCTTGTTTTTCTCTGTACTGCTGTTTCTCTATTCGTACTTTAGAACAGGGCACTGTCCTTTTTTGAGCCATCTTATAAATTTTACTCAATCTTGTTTTTAGCTAGCTACAGGGGCTCTGAATCCTTTGAGGATTATAGATTTGGGCTTGCCTAGTGCAACTACTGATCATGCTTTCCTTTTGCAGGTCTGAGTGTCCAAGACCTTTGAGGATTTTAGGTCATGGGCTTGTGCTGTCGGCATTCCCTCCCCTCGAAAAAGACTGTGTTAGGCTTTTTTGGTAGATAAAATTTCACGATGTTTCTGTCTGGAAGGATATTATTTCAAAAATTAGGTCAATTTATGGCATGATATCAATCGTGAATTTGGGCAACTTCGTTTTTGAATATTATCTAGAACCTTGTGTATTTTCTTCGGTGACTGTTTTTAATCTCATGTGTTGCTTTCAGTTTCTGTTGCACCATGCCTCCTGGAGTTTCATGTCCATGTGTGCTTTATTATTGTGCTTTGTTGTTTTGTAAAGCTTATATTGATGATAGGGAGGGTCATTGGAGTAGCAGATTGGTGATCAAATTGTACAAAAGTAAATTGGCTTAAGGATGTTGATTTGAGTGGCACTCTGTAGTTCAGAGTAGGAAGACATTGAGCATCTCTTCACTTGTTCTTTTGCCTGTAAGGTTTATGATGATTGACTTCACTGGTTTGATTCTTGTGTGAGACACGATGCTCGATGCTCCCTCACATACCTGCATAGGCAGCGTGGGACAAGCTGACTTGGGCAATTTGGCTGCAACTTAATGAACAGTTTACAGATGCGAAAGACCTAATCCTGGAGTTTTTGATACCATATATGTTAGCAATGCAACAAGCTTGTTAACTGTCTGAGGCAACAGTTTATTGAAGTGGGTGATAATTATATATTTTTAGTAAAATCAGGTTAAATTATGGTTTCTTACTTCTTAGTTAATATTAGTGAAAGTGTAAAGCTTTCGAAAAATCAGTTCATAAATGAGTATTTTTAAATCTCAAATAACAAGATAAAGCTTGATGATTTGAAATTACAAGATAACATTTTCCTTGTGATGATAATGTTGCAAGTAAAAAATGGAATGCATATAATATTTTGAAATTCTTTCTATTTTTTCCTGTTCTTAAATTAGATTATAAAAATCTTATCTTTTAACAAAAAATGTACTGTGCCCAAGGACTGGTAAATGTATTTTATGTATGGAATTTTGTCGAATCGAAGTTTAGCGAACATATAGTTTTCAGCTTCGATTAGTTTATTCTCGAATTAGATCTAATTCAAACTTATAGTGAATCGAATCTGAACGCATATCATTGAGCAAAATTTGAAACTCATATTGGAGATGTGTGTTTATGCATGGGTCCAAGCACATAGGTGGATGTGTATGCACACATATAAGCACACATATAAGTAGGGCTGGATCCATATCATTAGATATATGTATTTTTTATAGAGATAATTACACTCATAACCCTGAGTAATTCTGCATTAACAATCATAACCCCGTATAATCATGAATTACAAGAGCAACCCTGGATAGTCACTCCGTCTTACACTCATAACCCTCCGTTAATTTACTATGTTAACTTAACCATGTCTATGAGTTAATCTAACTCATCTTCAATCCAACGGTTAATAAATAAACAAAAAAAATACACATCTCTCTTCAACCTTCAACCACCTTCCCTTCAACTTCCGTCCACCTGAACCTCTTCCGACCTCCCTTCACCTACCGTCGACCGACCACCTCCTATCATCCGTACCGCACCTTAACCTGCATGGACGATGCGAGTATGAGCAGACCGAGGAGCAATGAACTAAAGAAGGAAGGGGGCTCGGAGGATGGCGGGCTGCGGACTTTAAGCAGGGGAGGATCGGGCTTCGAGCAGGCGGAGGTCGAGCAGGAGCGCGGGGCTCACTTGGCGCCGGGGAGGGGGGTTGGGGGGAGTCCGACCGCTGGGTGGTGGGGTGGGTTGGGGGACGCTTCTAGCCCGCTGGGCGATGGGGTGGGTCAGTGACTGTGGAAGGACCTGGGTGGTGGGGTGTGGTGGGGGGATTGGGGGTCGGGCCGCCAGTCGAGCGGGGGGAGGAGTGGGTGTTGGGTGGCGGCGGGTCGTGGGGGTCGAGCAGGTGGCAGGTCGAGCGGGGGGGGGGGGGGGGGGGGGGTATCGAGCAGGGGGTCCAGCAGGCGGCGGGTCGAGCAGGGGGGGGGGGTGGTGATGGGTCGAGCAGGGGGAGATTGTGGGGCGGCGGGTCGAGGGTCGACCATGGTGGGTTGGAGCAGGGGAAGGGGGGGCGATTGGGGGCGACAAGTCGGTGGGGGTGGGAGGACCTGGGAGGTGCACCGGGGGGATGGAGTGGTTGGGGTTGTCGAGAAGGGGATGAGGACATGGGCGGTTGGTTGGGAGGGGAGGGGGCTGGGACGCCGCGGCGGCGGAGGCGGAGCTTCGAGGAGAGCTTGCTCGGTGTCGGGATGGGGGTTCAAGGAGGAGCTCGACACCTTGGGTGGTGTCGGACTTCGAGTTCGACCGAGGGGTGTGGGGATGGCATGCTATTGCAAATAAAAATAAGCTTTAAGGGCAGTTTCGTCCTTTTCAACGAAAACCATTAAATATAACGTGTGTGGCAAACGAAATTTAACACAGGGTTATGCCATGTAAGAGTTAACCATTACTTAGGGTTTCTCGTGTAATTCGTGATTATGCAGAGTTATGAATGTTATTGCAGAATTACTCAGGGTTATGGGTGTAATTATCCCTTTTTTATATTGAATATTTTTTTGGGTATAAAATCCATATTCATCTATAAGGTAAATAATATATGGGTTCATCACATATTTTAACGTTGAATAAGTAATCATTAACTTTTTCATTGTAAAATTATATTTTATTCCTTTAGTTCATAACGAATATTGCAATAATTGTTTAATTTCCATATATGACTATACATCCACTTTTTTCTTAAAAATTTATAATAATTGTTGTGTATTTAGCTATAATAAAAGAAAACAAAAATCAAGGGATGGCCATTGTTTTATGGTCATTGCTAGCAACATAACATCGAATACATATTATTTGTGAGATTAAGCGTGATTAAAGTTTTAATAAATAGTTAGAAAAATCAATTCTTTTTAACCTCACTGTAAAAGGCATAAAAAATTCCATTTATGCTACGCTTTCTTGAACTCCGTTTGTTTTTGGTAGAACTCTATCATTTAATCCTGCAGATTTATTTAAGATGAGGAAAGGGAGTCTATTTCATGAAGTAGATAACTTTACCTATTTTATGCTTATTTTCATCATTTTCTTTGGAAAATACCATTGTATATTTTCATCACTATATTCCTCTAATATGTCATTCAAATTTCGTCAGAAATAGAGACTCATATACCCTTCATCTAGAACACGTAATTTTAACAGTTTTAGAATTGTTGTAATCGACATGTTCTGGATGGAGGGCATGAGTCTCTGATCGCTGAAAATGAAATGATATATTAGTCGGATATAATTATGAAAATACATTGTGTTAACTTTTTTAAAATGAAAATAAATAGATATGGATTAGGTAATGTTACATACTTCACAAAGTAAGCTCCCTTTCCTCATTTAAGATTATGGTAAACGAGAAAAAGTTCGATTGGAGAGATAGAATGTCCAATTTGAAAGTAGGCTTCATTTGTTTCTTTAAAGTGAATTTTAAAAAAAGAAATTTGTAGTAGTTGACGGCTTAAACAAAGTTTCCCATGAACCATAATTGGATGTTTATGTTGATCCAATTTCTAAGTTTATATTATATGAAATTCAATTGCTCCATTCTTCTTCAACCATGAGGGTTTAAATCAACTTGGTCTTGAGCCTAATTAGTGTGGGTGCAGACCATGTGAGGCTCTTTATGTTAATTATTTTCTCCTATAAGAAATAACCTAAATTAACCTTATTGGGTCATTTTCATGTTGATTACCATAATTGTGTCATTAATATTGATAATCATGGATCAACAACCAACAAGTGCATCTATGTAAGCTTGCATCTCTTTAAATATGTATATTTTATCGGAAATTTTGATCTAATGGGTGTGCGTTTTGCTTCGTCCGATCTTTATCCAACGACCATTGTTTTAAAAAACGTTTCTTTATTGAGTTGAGGTCATTTGTAAGATGTTCATAATTCATTATCGGTAAGATGATGGGTATAATAACAAATGTTAGTAGTAATTTTGTGTGGATCATTCCCCAAAAGAACATAATTTCCGGATTAGAAGGGAAATTAATAAGAATGGAAAAAATTTGATTCTTTCATTTTTACAGGTCAATGGTCCGTGGAGAAGGTATCATTGGTGGAATTCGTGGAAAATAACATCTAGTCTATTTTAACATACAAGCCCTTTTCTTTTATGAATTTATATTACTTTTAATTGATGCTTTCAAACAGTTTTTTTTATGGTTATATTCAGATTGGAGATATCTATTTTTTTATTTATTGTTTTTTTATGATTTTATATTCACAAGACATAGCAGGTGTTTGTTATTCGTCAGTAAAAACCAATCTTTGTTTTTTATTTTTAATGTGGAATACTTTAGAATTCCAAATCAAAATTCCAATTTCGAAACTCGCTTTCAAATAAAGTTCAAAGTTTCATATCTTTAATTATTTCACATTATTTATTAACATCATTTATGATACTACAACTTTTTTGTATTAATGTTATTGATCTTAGCTTTTAGACTTACTACATTTACTTATCAAAGCATTTTCGAATTACGTATTCTTGATGTTATACGGATTCGGATCCTCTAGGTAATTTTGCTTTTACCTAGAGTGGGTAAAGTATGGTGGATGGTTGCCAATCACCCTTAGTCCACATGACGAAAATCAAACCAACAAGTCAACTTTTGAGGTGACAATATTAAATGAAGCATACACCAACCAACTAACTTCTAAGGGTTTAATAATAAATCTAATTTATACCATCATTCAAATTACCAAATTAATCAAAATTACAAAATAGCATTCTCCCTTCATATACTCACTTTCAAGGATTGTATGATTATTTTTAAAAGAATTTATTTATATGCATATGATACACTATTATTTCTTTTTAAGGAAAATTATTTCTATTTTTAAGGATATGAATGCGGATGAAGTTAATATTTTTTGGCTGATATGTCCTTATACATCCATATTGTTATTATTATTTTGTTGATATAGAGATCGTTACCGATATCATTTATTTTTAGCGACGATTATAGATATATTTTATATCGTAAAAGTGTAACTTTAATCGTATCCATATCTTTAAAAAATGAAAAAGGTATCCATATTCATATTTATATCTGCAAAAAAACGTATCTTTATCCATTTCTATATCCGCTAACATAAAAATACATATCCATATCCGCTTAAAAATAAATATAATGTTGGACGTATATGAATATATCCATATTTGTCAAAAAATGGAGCTTATTTATATATATTATCTCTGAAAAATAAAAATGGTATCGACAACGATCTCTGTATCAACAAAATAATAACAACAACATGGATATATAAGGATATATCTAACGAAAAATATTAACTTCATAAGTATTCAGATCCTTAAAAAATAGAAATAATATTTCTTAAAAAAGAAATAATGTTGTATCATATTCATGTAAACAAATTATTTTAAAAAGAATCACACAATCCTTGAAAGTGAGCATCATGAAGGGGGAATGATATTTTATAATTTTAACTAATTTGGTAATTTGAGTGACGGTATAAATTAGATTTACTATTAAACCCTTAGAAGTTGGGTGATTGGTGTATATTCATTTAATATTGTAACCTCAAAAATTGGCTTGTTGGCTTGTTTTTTGCTATGCGGAATGAGAGTGATTTGACAACCATCCACCACAGTTTACCCACTCTAGGTAAAAGTAACATGAATACTTTGACTCAACAAGGAATCTTCCAAGTACAAATCTGCCCCAAGGTTGGCATAGCTATGCCAAGATAAAAAATGAAGCATAATGCCTTCTTCATCGAAAATTTTCTATATCTCCAAGTCCAATGGTCTTGTCCAGCTAAGGAAATCCACCTGAATGGTAACTCCCTCATTCTCAAGAGGTTTTCCATCTGCTACTATGAAAGCTCTGCATGAAACCCATGTAACAAAGCACAATCAATCCACATCTCACCTACTCATCCGTGCAAGTTCACCACCAAAGCGAACAAATTTGAAAAACTATCACAAAGAGCCCCATGCCCAGATTAGTCATCCAATCAAAACAAAAGGCATCTCCAGCACCGAGACATGATCACATAGATGATGAGATCTGAGGGAGGATGGTGCAGATCCCCCTCCAGAAATTAGATAGCATATACACATGGTCTAATCTCAAAGAGAGAGTCTCTGAAACCCCATAGATCTTTCACAATACCAAACACAGAAGATCCGAATCGCTACCCTAAATGTGTGTCATCCACTTTGCTAGGAGTGCCTTGTTTATCATATCTTGGTCCATGATACCCAAACCACCATCACCCTCAGAGAGTGTAACCATCTGCCACCCAACTAGGGGAATCCTCAGGGATTGCCCTATACTCGACCAAAAAATTACCGTATTAAGGTCTCCAAGCATCTATGAAACCCTATAGGGAGAAGACTTGAAGACAAGAAGAAGATCAGAATGGCGGATAATATCTTCTTCAGAAGGATCAAGCACCCCCTCGCGATAGGCAAGAAGCACACTAGCTTGTGAGTCTTCATTCAATCTGTTCAATCACCAGCATCTAATTTGTTTGCTGAAGTAGCCCCAGATAGTTGATTGGAAGGACACTCCTCTAGGATTCGAGTGAGATCCCGCGCACCTTCACCTCCTCATCTGTCAAACCAAAGGGGATAAACACTAGCTTGATGTAGTTGATGTTGAGGTCAGAGATCTCTCCAAATAGGTCAAGTACTGTAGCAATCCCATCCCCCTTATATGGAAAAAATTGCTGTCAGCAAACTTTAGGATAGGAAATGACAACTTATCCAACTGGTAACCTGCACAGAAGTCCCCTTCAACCGCTCGAGAAATCATATGATAAATGCATCTGCAACCAAAACAAAGAGTAAAGAGCCAAAGGACATCCCTGTCGAACTCCTCTTTGTTGCTGGAAAAAAAACTATCTTCTTGACGCCCATTCACCAAAACTGAGAAAGAGGTTGTAGTCACACACCACTTCATCCATGCAATCCAAGCATCTAGAAAGCTGTGTCGGGAAAGAGATGTCCATATGAAACTCCAGCTAACACAATCATATGCTTTGTAGAAGTCAACTTTCTAAAGCATTCCCTTGATCTTCTTTCTTTTCCAATCCGCAATAATCTCGAGGCAATGATCACTCCATCCATCATGTGGCGACCATGAATAAATGCCGTATGTGAAGCCGCAACAATAGAGTCCAAAACCTTAGCCACAATGAGATAGATGATGTTTGATAAGGCAATGGGTCGAAACTCCTCTACATGACGAGCCACATCTTTGTTTGGGAGTAGAAATATAAGAGATCGATTAAGTTGCTCGAAACCTTGATTTCCTGACCTCAACTCCTCCACCACTGCTACACATCCTATTCCACAAAATCACAGATTTCTACTGAATTTCTTATCATACATCAATTTTGTTGTGGTTAATCGTTAAAATTTCTTTTAATATATAACCTCAAAAATCTAAAAATATATTTCATCAGTTACATGATTGGTATATATAACAATTATTGGAGCCGGGACATAAACATGTTCAGTACAACAAACAATTTGAAATCTTTTATTATATCTTCCGAAATTAAACATATAAAGCACCTTAATTTCATTGCAGAAACCAGTAATCAATTTTGAAAATTGCAATGAACAAAATGGTCGTTTATATATCATTATCGATGAATCATATAGTACCATACTCAACTTTTTTCCTCTGATATTGTTATTTAAGTTAGCAACAATTTATACAAATTTTAAAGAGGATGCAACATATTCTTATTGTTATAAAACATAGTAGTGGCAATAAATCAACGAATAATATATTCATTGAGACATTTGAGAAACAAAGATGATTTTGATACGTATAATACTAGTTGTTATATACACAACATCAAAAGATATATCATTACATCCATAGTATTCGTTATTGTAGCTCAATTTTGTTGCGATAATTGAGGATATGAGGTCAAATCTACCTTTTTGCCATAAAAAAGTCTGATTAATTACCATTATATATACAATAACTTTTTTACAAATAAACTTTTAATGCGGTTGTTGGATTTTTTTGCAATTAACAACTTAAATAAAAAATTTGTCTAAAAATATCACTTATTTTAAATGATTATTACGAATGAACTGCATGTTGTTGTTGGGATCTCTACATTATTTATTTATTTACTTTAATTTAAAATTATTGCAAAAATATTTTGATTAGATTCAGGTACAGTGCATAAAGAATAGAATATATGAGATCACACTTATACACCTCAAGAGTTTTACTCTTTATATATTGTTTTTTATTTTTTCAAAATCGATTATTGAATTTCTTTACATGTACAACGAATAATTTAATTTAGAGTAAATTACACAAAAGTGTTTGAACCATACATGCACTTTTATTGTCGTACATGAACTCTAAAAGGTAACGATATGGTATCTGATCTTTAAGATTTGTCTCAACATGGTCATGCTACTGTGATTTAGGGTTAAAAAGATCAAACAATCAACTAAATTTTAATAGGAAAAGACCATATTGAGACAGATCTTTAAGATCCAATACCATATTGTTACACTTTAAACTTCAGGTATGACTTTGGTATCGGGTGTATACTTCATGAACTTTTACGTAACTTACTCTTGAACATATGTTTATTCAATTTATCATTAATTTACACATTCCTTTCAAGTTTTTCAAAAAACTCAATTAAAAAATTACGATTGATATCATCTAGATTCTTATATAACATGTACATATATTCATTTGTTTAATATTCTATAAAGTCAAAATAATTTCAGTGCGTATATAGATATTCACTTGTTGAGTATTCTATAAAATTAAAATAATTTCAGTGCATTTAAGTCATTTATGTCTTTTATACCTATAATAAAAAAGAAAGAAACTGTGTTTTTGCACAATCCAAGAGGGGCGTATTTTATATTATTTATTATTTATTTTCTTTTCGAATGCACGGAATGAAAATTTTTATACTTCTATTGTGACTCGATTTCCCTTAAATTGGGGAGAATCGTGTGAATTATTTCGCTCAAGAACACGGTGAAGAACATGGGAACAAAAAGGGTAGAAAAGAAGGCAACAAAGAAAATGAAATGGGTAGTTATACATGGAACACAATTGACAATGGCCAGACAAGTGAGAAGCCTTGAACTTCTCAATGATCGCCTCCAGCAGATTTGCGACGAAGTTGCGAAGCTTCTAAAGCTTTGAGAAGGGATGCAATGGTGGTGTTGGACACCATCGAATCGTGCTAGGCTCAGTGGCTTCTCCTCGTCGTCGCCTTGAAACATCTTGTCTCCTCTGTCACTAGAGCGTGGGAGCTGATGCTGGAGGTTTACAGATATTCATTTCCCCTTAGGTATTTTCGAGTTCCTCTGCAACTTCTTAATTAGGATACCTCATTCATTCTCCCCACCTTTGAGGACTTTTGATATGAATTTATCCTCGCTACATGTCGGAGCCTTGCAACTGGTAGATGGGGTTTTTGGAAAACTATAAAATTTTGTTTTTATAGAAGGAAGCTTGTCAAAGTTTCTGAAGATGCGATTTTCATGCTAAAAGAGTATTTTTATGTGTTATTGTGTGTACACACGAAATTCAAGTTATTCAGATAAAAATTATTCAACTAGAAGCCAATCAAATATTAAAATAAGCATGCGACAAGTAGATGATTGATCTACAGGGACTCGTATATTTTTACCTGAATTTTTATGTTATTTACAGAGGTATTTTTGACGTCATTGATCCAATTTAAATCCTATTTTTTAATTTTCAAAACCTTAAAATGAACCCTATCATTAATTTCTAGACATCATAAGGATCGTACATGGATTTTCTAGGATTTTTTTGGGTTTTTATGCTATTTTTTGTGATTTTTGGAAGTGCCAAGGGTATTTATGTAATTTTGTAAAAACCTAGGGGCCAGATTGTAAATAAATAGAAAATAAATTACATGGTTATAATTAAGAAAAATTATCAAGATAGAAGTTAAAATGTGCCAATTAAAAAAGTTAATGGGTAACTCACGGGAAAAGAAATAAACGTTGAGGAAATTGCAAAATAGTCCCCGAAGCATTGAGATATAATTAAGAAAAACTTGTGCAAATAAAATAAAAATTACGTGGAATATAAAAATAAAGATGGAAAATTTGCATAGAATATGATAATATTTAACAAAATTGCAAATATGTCTAAAAGTTATAAACAAACTTGAAGAAACTTGGAAATTACAAAGGGATCCTTGGACCCCTTCTTCTTCCTCCTAGATTGCAGCGACATTGAGGAGGTGGGGCGGCGTGTGGCGGAGGGCAAGGCGGTGAGGAGGTGGCACGTGGTGGAGGGTGAGGTGGTGCACGACGGAGATCGAGGGAAGGTTCGAATGTGTTGATGGTTTCCAGAGCTTCGGGGAAGATGGCGGTCGAGGGAGAAGCCCCCGTGTTGGGTCTCCTATAATGGCTTGTCCTCACTTTTGGCTTCCCCTCCTCCCTCTATATAGTCGACGGAGAGAGAGGAGGAGGCATTACGGTTGCAGTAGCGATGAGAGTGAAGGTGTCGTGGAAGGAAGGAGGAGGGGAGCCGGTCGTTGGCAAGGCAGGGAGAGGAAGGGGTGACACCCTGTTTCATGCAAGTCATTGTTTAACCCAAAAATTGAGCGGTCTTGTTTTCTACACAAGGCGAGAACACAATCGTCGAATCGACCACACGAAATCCAGATTAAAACAACAATTAACCCACAACAAATAAATCAAGCAATGAAAGTAAATGTGCGGAGTTAAAATTTATTATAACTCTACAACAAGGATGTGTATAGGTGGAAGTATGTAGAGGTCGAACACAGGAAATAAGAGGTAGATCAGGGCAAGAATGCTAAAAAAATGACTGTGATCAGTTGTTTGTATGTGTGCTATTTTTTGTGGTTTTTTAATTTTATTTTTGATTTTATATTTTTATATTTTGATTTTTAATTTTTTGATTTGTATTTTCTTTTTATATTTTTATATTTTCTTTTTCTTTTAATAATATAGAAAATTATATAAAAACTATACATACAATATAGATAAGAGAGAGATAGAATGTATATAAAATAGATAAAAATAGGAAAAATATAGGAAATAAAATATTTTTGTGCTTTATATATTTTTCTAATGTTTTTATACTTTTTTCTATATTTTTGCTATTTTTTTGGTATTTTTAAAGTCACAAATACTCAAAAAATGGAATAGAATAATTGGCTAAGATTAAAATGGAGACGGAAAATACCAAACGGTAACCAAAATTTTTCAAATTAATTTCAAAGTAAAGGTAATAAAATAAAAAAATTCAGAAATAGAAAATAGATTTTTAGGATTTTTATGGATTTTATATATTTTTATAGAGATTTTTAGAGTTTTTCTATTTTTATGATATTTCTTTTGTATTTTAGTGGTTTTTGGTCTAAAGATAAAACACATAGAAATAAATTAAATATATTTTTTGGTAATTTTTCAAAAAGTTTTTATAGTTTTTATGTATTTTCTAATACAAATAGAGATGAAAATGCAGGGTTTTGATTTTTTATAAAGAATAAAAAAGTCCAAAATGCAAAAAAATTACGTCATGAATGTGCAATGCAACATGAAGCTATGATATTTTTGGGATTTTTTAGAGGTTTATAGATGCATGAACTAATTAGAGACAACAAAGAGAAACTACAACTCTAGCAAGGGTATTTTTGTAAATATATAAAAGTTTCAAGGCTAAGTTGTAAATTTCACAAAAAATATAACACACAACAAAATTGTTCCAGGACCAAATATTAAAATCAAAACCTATAGGGGTATTACTGCAAAAGCACCAAACTCACGTGCATGAGGCACGTGATCTGGCAAGGACTGAACACAACATTAAAGAAACCTGGGGCCTGATATGCAATTCATCCAAAAACTATAACACTTTAATTAAAAAGTTCTAGTACTGAATCGAAATAACCAAACAAAAAGGGGGTCCTCGTAAAATGGCTATGTCTCATGTGCAACAGTCACGTGAGGTGACGTGGCCGGGGGCCCAAATGCAAATCACAGAACTGCAGAGGGTTTTTATATATTTTACCAAAGTATTAAAATGACAATTGAAAGATTTAATTCTAATATTTAATTACAAAAATGGCGAGGATGTATACGCAAAATACCCAGCGCCTAGCGAGATCCGACGGTTGAGGTTGATCCACTTGCCACGTGTCAGTCTCCTGACACGCGATGAGGGTTCGACACGAGCGGTTGAGATTAGACGATTCTGGATGTGATCAACGGAAGAGGAAGGCTTGATCGGACGGCAGCTGCTCGATCTGGGGCGCCCTGATGATCAGACGAAGGATAAGGCTGGTGGACGAACGGGGAAGAACTCTAGCGAACCGATCTTCCTCGCGTCCGATGAGCCTCCTCTGGTACTCCTTTCTGCTCCAAAATGGGGCCCGATGTTCCTACGGTGGTCCTCCGACGTCTGGAGGCGTCAAAATTGGCCGACGACCTCTGGAGCGCTCCTACAACGGTGAGGTCAAGAAGGAACTCTAAGAAGCTTTCGATGGTTGCAAAATTGCATCTAGGCAATCTTCTTCTTCCAGTACCTATAGGAGGTGTTACGAGGGTCGAGGGCAAAATGCCTTGAACCTCTAGTGGGCGAAAAGGAATGGTGAAAGTGGAATAGAAGTGCTCCGGCGAGGTGGAGACGAAGGTGTGCTATAGGGTGAAAACGAAAGGAAATACTAGAGGTGATCTTAAGACTACGGTGAGGCTAAAAAAATGCAAGAAAAACTAGTAGAAAAGGGTACCTCGAAGGCCTGTATGCCTGAGATAAAGACCTCACGGCCAGGATGCCAGAGATGGGCGGAACGTCGATTCACCAGCCAAACTCCTTCGCGAAGGGTCCGGAGAGGAGCTGTCACTATCCTCAATCCAGGGCTCCAAATGGGAGAAGCTGGGCTAGGGCAAAAAGAGTTCAAAAGTGGAAGGAAGTTTGGAGGGGTTTTTGAATAGGTGAAGGAAGGGGCTCCAAGATCGATGGAAAACAAGCATTGCATCGATCCGATCCCCAAGGAGAAGCATGGGCGTGTAAGATCAAGGAGCGAGGCACAAAAATCGCTAAGGAATCAACATGAAAAGGTGTAAGATTTGGCCTCAAAAAAATCGAGAAGATAGGAAAAATGCAGTTCTGACACAGGCCAGACGTTGGGCAGAGAGTTGACCATAGGTCAACTTCTACCGTCACCTGGTTGGTCCACATGGACCAATCAGGAAAAAGCCTGGAAAAAATAATTGTAAAATCAATTAAAAAATAAACGAATTTATTAATTTTAGGTTAATAAACGAAAAATATTTCTTATTTTTTGAAGTATTTTATTATGATCTTTATTTATTTTTTGAGGTTTAAATTACAAAATACCTTTTTAGGGGCCATATAAAGGTATATTCATCTATATATTTTAATATTTTATTTTTATTTTGTATATTTAATTTTGTTTTATTTTATTATTTTATATATTTGTAACTTATTTTTATAAACTTAAATATATTTTTGTTTTTATTTTTTTGAAGTACTATGTATCTTAAATAAATAAGTGTCATTTATATATGTATACTTATAGGCATCTTACCTATGTATTTTATACAAGTAATTTTTTTATGTTTTCTTTAGTATTTTATTCCTATTTTAATATACGCATATATTATAAATAATATTTACAAAATAATAAAAATATAAAATTATAAAAATAATGAATAATAAATAAAATGAATATTTTAATCGGTACAAGTATAAAGTAGGGGTCCAAAACTCAACTTTCACACCGTAACTCCAAAAAATATGAGACCACCTTCACTAAATAGCTTATTAAAAGTTATATACAACTAAAGATGATTTGGATATGTTTTGAGTTTTTATTTGAGAGATACAAGTCTAGGAAGTTGGGGTTTTGGAAACTTATTCAGATCATAACTTTTTATCTGAAATTTTTTTTGTATGAAATCAATTTTGTATTTTTCTATATTTAATTATCTACAACTTTCATGTATAAAGTTTATTTTTTAAGTATAAAAAGAGGAACTAAAAATATATCCCTAAATGAATAAAATAAAATGGATTTTTATTGTATTTTGGCCCTTATCTCCCCTACTTTATTCCTTGTCGACCTAGCATCGAGATGCCTAGGTCCTGGGATTTCGGGTCATAAAATATTTACAATATTTTATTCTTTTTATTCTCTTTTCTTTTCTTTATTCTATTATTTTAGCTTTAAAAATCATATTGTATACACTATTTACAACACAATGCATGAATGATAAAATGCATGAATTAAGCTTTTTTACACGGATTTACTAGGGGTTTTAAGGCCAAAATGATAGAATAAAGATGATGAAACAGAGATTCATCATCCCCCTATACTTGCCTTTGCTAGTCCCTAGCAAGCACTTCTGCAATAAGTGCAGAAAAAGGAAAAAAAGAAAAGAAAAAGAAGAAAATTGGATTAAATTTAATTATTAAACTTGTCTTCACAAAATCAAAATTTAGAGCTTAAGTTGGACCTTAGAAATTTTAGTGCGGGAGGAACCTTAATGGGAATCAGATTTGAAATCCAACAACCTTCTAGAATCCCAAAACCCTACTCAAGTATCCTCAATAGCCAGGTCAGAATACTTCAACTCATACGCAAACCCTTATATTTATGAATCTGACTCTTACAATGTAAGTGATGTGACTCTCCCCATCTGAAATGACAAAGAATCTGACTTCTCCAACATGATAATCCAGTGATTCCCCAATCCAATAACTTATTCCTCGAGGAGCGGGGTATTCCCTTCTAAGTTCAAGTGACAACCAGCTCAAGAGTAGGGGGTGAAGAGAAGAATGGATGGTAGCCAGTGTAACTACCTATCCTAGGATGCATGATCAGTGTTGTCAAGTCATTTAGCTGCAGGCTCACATGATTTGACTTTGAAGCTTAAGCTTACTTATTGACTATACAAATATATATACTCCGGCATGCATTTTTATTTTTGTTCAAGCCTGTCCACTTTTTTTGGAGTTTTTGCTTTATGCTTTTTTTCCTTTTTTTGAAATATTATATACAATACATTTACATAGGGAATTTTTCCTATTGAGCAAGTAGACTATCCCTCTTTTGAAGCTTTATTGCAACCCACACTCTCCTGTCCTCAAAACTCATCATCACAAGACGGGTTGGGGTGCACTTCCCTCCCTAGAGGAGGACAAATGTTTCCACTTGTGTGCGTCTCATACCGGCAAATCCAACTCCCTCACCACTCCAACTAAGTTGAGCCAAGTGAAAGGTGCAGGTGTCCAAGTTAGGTCATTATCGACAAGAGTCATGCGTGTGCTCTGAAATACTCTACTTAGGTAGTCAAGAATCCATTGAACCAAGTCCCATGATCCTCAAAGAAAATAAGTCAACTAGACCTGAAGTACCTCAATTCTAGTCCTTATAAGGTTCATGTTATTAGGTAGATTTTAAGTTCCAACTGAGCTCCAATCTTTGGATTTTACTCATACTTGTTCAATTATCAAACTAGATCCGAAAAATGCTAATTCTATGCAAATGCTATGCGGAATGTGGAAATTTTTTTTGTGATGCAATTTATAAAGATTTTGAACTTTTTATGGATTTTTGAAAAGATGATGCATATGTTTTTTTTGATGTTTTCAAAAAGATTTTTCAAATGTTTTTGGATTTTTAATTTTGCAAATGTTTTTGGGATTTTTAAAAACATAAGATTTTGGCTAAATCTATGTAAAATATTTACACGAGGATGCATCTTATAATTACAAGAATAAGAATTTTAAGAATTTACAAAGGTTAAGTGGTCAATTTTACATAACATATAATGAATTTTAGGTGAAATGTATATATTCCTCAAACTTATTTGAAAAAGGATTTACAACTAATTTTTGAAAACAATAGTCCAAAATAATTTTTACAAAATATTTTTACAAACATGTACACGCATTTGAAATCATTTTGCAAAGGTTTTTCAAACAATATATATAGATTTTTCAAAATATTTTTGCAACCATTTTCCAAACATTTGAAAATCATTTTTCAAACATTTTTATGTAAATACAAAAAACAATTTGAGGAATAATCAACATCTTTTTATTACGTGTTTTTGAGTATATATACAATATAAATAAGAGAGATATAGAATGTATATAAATTAGGTAAAAATAGGAAAAATAGTGGAAATAAATTTTTTTGTTTTTTATATTTTTTGATGTTTTTATGTTTTTTTCTATATTTTTTCTATTTTTTGGTATTTTTAAAGACACAAATACTCAAAGAGGGAATAAAATAATTGCCAAAGATTAAATTTTTTTATTTTTTAAAGTTTTCATTTATATTTTTAGTGTTTTTGGTATGAAGATAAAATTCATAAAAATAAACAAAATATATTTTCTGGTAAATTTTCATTAAGTTTGTATAATTTTTATGTATTTTCTAATGCAAATAGAGATAAAAATGCAGGTTTTTGTTTTTTATAAATAATAAAAAGGTCCAAAATGCAAAATAAAAATTATGGGTGAATGTGCAATGCAACGAGAAGCTATGATATTTTTTGAGATTTTTTAGAGGTTTATAGATGCATGAACTAATTAGAGACAACAAAGAGAAACTACAACTCTGGAAAGGGTATTTGTGTAAATATATAAAAGTTTTAGGGCCAATTTGTAAATTTCACAAAAAATATAACACGTAACAAAATTATTCCAGGACCAAATATTAAAATCAAAACCCGCATGGGTATTACTGCAAAAGCACCAAACTCACATGCACGAGGTACGTGATCTGGCAAGGACTGAAACGCAATTTTACAAAAACCTAGGGCTTGATATGCAATTCATCCAAAAACTATAACACTTTAATTAAAAGTTCTAGTACTGAATCGAAATAACAAAACAAAAGGGGGGTCCTTCGTAAAATGTCCATGTCTCACGTGCAACAGTCACGTGAGATGACGTAGCCAGGGGCCCAAATGCAAATCATAGAACTGTAGGGTTTTTTTTAAAATTTTACCAAGGTATCAAAATGGCAATTAAAAGATTTAATTCTAATATTTAAATACAAAAATGGCGAGGGTGCAGACGCAAAATACCCAGCGCCCAACGCGATCCGACGGTTGAGGATGATCTGCTTGCCACGTGCCAGTCTCCCGATGCGTGATGACGGTTCGGCATGAGCGGCGAAGATTAGACGATTCTGGACACGATCAATGGTAGAGGAAGGCTTGATCGGATGGCAGCTGCTTGATGTGGGGCGCTCTGATGATCCGACGACGGAAAAGGCTGGTGGACGAACGGGGATGAACTCCGATGAACCGAACTTCCTCGTGTCCGAGGAGCCTCCTCTGACACTCTTTTCATCTCCAAAATGGGGCCCGATGATCCTGTGGTGGTCCTCTAGCATCTGGAGGCGTCAAAATTGGCTGGCGACCTCTGGAGCGCTTCTACGACAGCGAGGTCGAGAAAGAACTCTAAGAAGCTTCCGGTAGTTGCAAAATTGCCTCCAGGAGGTTTTCTTCTTCCAGTACCTGCAGGAGGTGTTACGAGGTCGAGGGAAAAATGCTTCGACCCTCCAATGGGCGAACAGGAACGGTGGAGGTGAAATAGGAGTGCTCCAGTGAGGTGGAGATGAAGATGTGGTATTGGGTGAAAACGAAAGGAAATACTAGAGATGATCCTAAGACTACGGTGAGGCTAAAAAATTGCAAGAAAAACAATTAAAAAAGGTACCTCGAAGGACTGTATGCCTGAGATGAATTCAATCAAAATTAACTCTTTCTTTTTACCTCCTTGTAGATATTTATAATAATAATATAAAAAATAAAAAAATCAGAAAAATTGAATAAAAATAAAAATAAAATTTCTCTTTCATAATACAACTACACATGTATACATGTCACATCCACCATTTATTTCATATTTGTAAATAATTTGTAAAAATAAAATAAATTTTTTTACTCCGAAAATTATATTGTAAATAAATAAAAAATAAAATTGGGGTATTTGTATAAAATAACAAAATAAAAATAAATTGTATATAATACACAGGTATATTATACCTGTAAATAACACTATATATTGTATATACACTAATTTATTTTTGATAAGAATAATTAAAAATCATAGAAAAATTCCTTGAAAATAATAAATATTTTTCATTTTATTCATTTTTTCATTTAAATTCGTTTATTATTTTTTATGTAATTATCTTTGTTTTTCTCTTCTATTTTATCATGTAGTGTATTTTGTCCATATCTCCGGCCCCTCCTGATTGGGCCACGTCAAAATGTTGACTCAAGTCAACATCTCCTTCGAAGACAACACGACCTGATTCAGTTCGCCGGAGCCTCTTCTCCTATTTTCCTGATCAGGTCAGGCCTCCTCTCGCCCTGATTTCTCGCTCGTCGCTCCTCCTAGGATCTGTGATCCTCGCAGATCCCTAGGAATGCATGGATCTTCCTAGGGTTACGCGCTCTCTTTCGATCATTCCAACCCCCTGGGAAGCCTATAAAATCTCGCCTCCGCCTCCACAGCTCAGTAGCTCGTGCCTCGCCCCCTTCTTCCTCCCCCAGAGACCTCCAGTTGAGTGACAGTGAACAGAGAGCACCTTCGGATCAAAGTTTGGTGGTGTGAATCTCGCATCTCAGTTACGTAGTCGGAGTCCTCCACCGCATCCATCCTCCTTGCCTGCCGCAACACAGTCGAGGCCACGACCCGTCTTCCAACTTCGCATGATCTTGCTGAGTTCATCAGTACCCTCAGGTGACCATCTTATCATGTCCATTATCCATTCCCATCGAATCTTTCATCTTTGCCGTAGTTCATTTGTTCCGACCACCCTGGTCAGAGCCTCATCTCATCCACACAACCACACTGATTGATTCCTCGACTCATGCTTCACCTCGCCCCGCAACCTGATCGTCCTAGACCTTGTTCCCTAGAGCGAGATTAGGCTCGATATCTTTCCCCCATGTACGCCGAATACCCAAATCCCATTCCCCACGCTTCTCGTATCTTTCTTTGCAATAAAGTAGACTGGAGCCACGCCTTGCGTCTCCTCTCTCCTTTGCAGGTGGTGGTTCGCACAGTAGACCATCTTTGGCCAACCATCTGCTCAAGCAGAGCAGCTCTAGGAGGAGCTTGACCACTGCACCCATCTGATCATTGTCACCTCCATCGGAGCCATCCAGCGGAAGTGGAGCACTATCACGAACGCACAGGACCCGTTAGTGGGCTCAAAGGAGTAGTGGATCACATCCAGTGCCCGCTTGGAGTTTGCCTAGGAGCTGTTCTTCCAACACCCTCAGCTACCGTTAGATGAAGCCTTCCTCTGCCAGATTCTATATTAGCTGCCGACAGCAGCAACCTTCTTACCATAGGATCTGACACCATCCAACCACACATCCCCGACATTCTCTGCCCGTTAGATCTACAACGTCAGAAGATCAGGCCCATACGCTAGTGCATGCGCCCGAGCTGCCACGTGCCCCCATGTACACCGCATGCTTGTGAGGGGTATACTTCCCTTTTGCCTTTGTCTTTCTCAACATTTCTCTTTAATCCAGAAAATAAAAAGTTTAGTTTAAAACATTTACAGTTTGGACCTTGTAGTTTAATATATTTGTGTTTCAGTCCAGTTTGTATGAGGTCACGTGCCGTCCCACATGCTTATCTGGTGTTTTTGCATGTTTTATCCTGAACTTCATGGATGTTATACTTTGAATGAATATTTTCTTATATTTGCATTTACACCCTGTGTGGCATATTCACGTGTTGCGCACGTGTACCCTGGGCTTTCTGCATTATTCACCCTGAGCTTTTTGTATGTGTTAGCAATTGGCCTGAAACTTTCTTGTAATTACATTTGGGTCCCGGAGAACTGTGTGTCTTATTTTTGATCAAATAAATAACTAATTAACTCCAAAAATCCATAAAAGTTGCTATTAGCTCTTGCTAATACATAATATTTATGATAATTTTTGTGAATTAATTTCATGTTGTTTGATAGTTTCTAAAAATTGAAATCCATAAAAATTATTTTGTCTGTTTTATAAAATACATAAAAATTATAAAAATTATTTTAAAGATTACAAAAAAACTAGTGTTTGCTTGTCTTTGTTTGCTTTACTTCCCGTACCATTTTTTCTTTATAAAACCATTATAAAATCGTAAAAATCTCAAAATACTTAAAAGCTTATAAAATCATTAAAAAATCTAAAAAAGTAAGATTTTAGTTTTTATTGTTAGATACTTTTATTTACTTTCTCATAAAATCACAACCATAATATTAGGGTACTTTTATTATTTTTAATTTGCCTTATAGTCCATGTTGTACATTGTTTTCCCTTTTACCCTTTATTTGATTTTTATAAAATCATATAAAAATTAGAAAATCCAAAAAATCATCAAAAATATCTGAATATTTGAAAAATATTTAAATATTTTTATTCCAGATTTTTTAGTATTTTTAGCCTTAATAAAAATGGTAAAGGCTTGCTTGTGAGCTTGATTGCCTTATTTTCTTGCTTGTTTCCCTTAATTTAAAAATATAAAATTTTTAAAAATTTAAAATAAATAAAAATATGCTTTTATTTGTATGAAAACTGATTACTTCGCAGGTTTACTCGTGCTCCTTGAGTTTGACCCTGTTCGCTGTACCAGGTTAAAATAAAATAGCGAGATCGATGACATTGATTTTGTGCCTTGATTGTCTGATTTGAGTGGTTTCGATTTTTCTTGTTGAGCATGACTGATTGATTGGGGTCACAACAACCTTGTTTATTTATTGATACTTTACCCTAGTTGATCGGTCGCTTACCAAGAATGCCTTTACAAGAGTGTGATGTTACGATGCAAGTGCTTGTGTTTATTGAGGTATTTAGTTCAATTTCATGCTTTAGGTAGGTGAATTTTGGATTCATCACATATGATGACGTTAGATATATAAGAACTAGCTTTTCATAGCAAAGTTATTTGGTATTTTAGTAGTTCAGAATAAATGTTTAATTATCTGCAAAGTTCCATATAACACAGATTACTCATTGACTATTTTTTGTTAAATAGTTATGGTAATTATCACAAATTTAGCAATAGTTAAAAGAAAAAGTCAATGACTGATCATTATTATATGATTTGTTTCTAGCAACGTAACAATGAGTATGATATTCTTTGAGAATTTAAAGACAAAACAAATGAAATTCATTGTTATATGTCTAGATGCCAACACGTAAATTATTTGTTTATAAGCTGATTTAGTTGTTGTGAGTAAAATCTTTTGACTTTTTTTATGAGCAGGATACTGACGTGAAATTCTTTATATTTTGACTTTTTTGAGGGGTTAGAAAATATTTCTCTATTTTCATTCTTATGAAAGGTCTTCAAAAACTCCGCTAATGCTAGGTTTTGTCAAACTCCATTTATTTTGGTAGAACTCTAATATCTATTTCTGACGGTTTATTCGAGGTCTGACCAAAACTTCATTTTATTCTCTTCTTTATAGAAAGAGTATGATAGGTAAGAAAGGGTTTGATAGGATAGGTAGAATGTCCAATTTGAAAACATGCCTACTTGGTTTCTTCAAAGAGATCAAAAATAGAGATTCCGTAGTAGGTGACAATTCATGCAAAATTTTCCTATTGTCGATGGTAAGCAACGAAGGTTTTTGAAATCGAACCGGATACTGAACCGGAAACCTTGCTAAAATGATCGGATCGGGTCGAGCCATATAATCAAACCGGTTCAACCGGATGATGATGTCATCATTATTTAAAATCGGATTAAACCGGACCGGTGAAAAAAAGTGGTTGAACCGGCTAATCAAATCGAAATGAAATAATATATATATATATATATATAATATACACTTAATATACATGAGATATATATAAAATACATAGATAATTTATATATTTCACACTATACATAAAGTGTTTTTCTTATACACCATCAAATATCATGCATATCATATATATATATATATTATTTAGACTAGATGCTCTATAACATGACAATAGTTTAATTATATTTAAAATCCAACACATGCAAAAAGTTGTTTTAGTGTAGCAGGTTTGAAGTGTGAAATAGTTAACTAAAGGTCATGTATTCAACTCCCACTTTCAATAAAATTTTTAAATAATTCAAAATAAAATGTGATTCTGGTTAAACCGGGTTAAAAAATAGGTTGAACCGGACGGTGCGTTGATGACGCCCTCCCCGACTCACCTCTCCTTGCCAGCCCTACACTCTTATCCTCTTCTCCGACCCTCTTATGCCGGATTTACAATTGATGCTTCAAGAAGGAAACAACCTCAACTATGAGCAACTAATCTTTCAACTGAATTAGAACAAAAATTTCAACATTCGTTCTTGACAATTGCCTGAATTTGAAACTTTGATAATTGGCAGTGGCATCGGGGGACACAATCAATGTGAATTTAAAATCTATAGATTCTCTTTACACATTCTATTCTAATGATATAATTGGAAAATACATCAAGGGACACGAATACACCAATTTAAAATACAGTGCTTGATTTAGCGAGGATTTTTTCTATCTGGAATGTTGTGGGTACGTATATATTGAGTGCATCGATGCTCATTAGATAAACTAGTAGGAGCCCGCGCTTTGCACGGGAAAAAGATGATTTCTAATGTTTGAATTCATGTTTACTCGTAAAATGCCTACCTTTTGCAATTAACATGGAAGTGTAATCTTAAGTAGAAAGTACTTGAGAAAATCAATGTTCCTCGTTAAATTATGAAGTAATGTAACATTGCATGAACTTCAATATAAAGGAGGTACGTGATATTTTATCATTGAATCGATACCATATCGATGATCTTACACGCAAGGAAATCGAAATGGTAAAAAAAGGGAAATCAAAAGAGAAAAGCGAAATTATATTTATAAGGGAATCGGAATGATACTGTTGTTAACATGATAAACCAAGCATATAATAAACAGTAATCAAACGGATTCCAATGGATTGACAGATCAATATTACAAATTATTAAGATTAATAACGTGCAAATCCAATCCATTATCCGATTACAATAAGCAAACCAGAACCGATTAATCAGACGGAAACATACAAAAGGGCGTGATCCAGAAAAGGGCAAGCAATAAAGAAATTGCGGCAAACAAAATAGAAGAAAGATAAGGTTAGATTTCACCGAAGCGTTCATGTAATGGACTGCCCTTAGAGAGGATTTCGCCCCTACAATACCGGTGCGTTGGGTACTGGCGATCCGCTCCCAGGATACGACGGTTCACGGTCATCGTCCGCGCACCGACGAGACCGTCTTCGAAAGCACCTCCGAGAACTTGCAGCCGAGAAGAAACAGGTCGCAGACGCGCGAGAGAGAATAAGAGTGACAGCGGGTGGAGTTTTCTTGCGAGTGAAGAAAGACGGCGTCGGGTGAGGGATATAAAAAGAAGAGATCGCGTGCCCTATCGCGCAGTCCCTTCAGTTTCTGAAAACGCCCCTCAACGGACGTGTCCTTTCAAATTCCAAGACTGCGGCTAAGTCGAGCCGTTTGTATCAAGTCCGATTTCCAATGTGATCGAAATTAAATTAATCTGCCTGATTAATTTAATCGATCAGCCAAATGAAAACCGCAACAAAAGTATCGAGATCCGAGATCCGAATTGACTCTCCCGAACCCGAACCCGAGCCCGAGCTGGTGCCGGAGGCGGAGGCGGAGCGGAGCGCGCACGCGCGCGCGTGTGTGGTCTTCCATCCCTCCTCTCTACTATTGCTACAAGAGCTTAGGGTGTGGACTCATATATAAGTCCACCAAAAGTTTATATCTCTAAGGTATGGTACTAACTTCCATCCAAACTCAACCATGTTTCAAATTTGGGAATTCTCAACTTTCCCTCCAAACCATTTGATTTCCTAATTGAAACCAAATTAATGCCAATTGTAATTAATAGGTTTTCCAATTAAAACCTAGATACAATTTTAATACAACAATCCCCCACGAATTCACCAATTTGAAAAAGAGATTCAAAAGGATTTAATAGACTTCTTTCGGTTGCTTACACTTTGCTTTCAGTAAAGGTACCTTCCGGTTTGAACCTCTACCTGAGTTTACTACTTTCACTTTAATAGGAACGAAGTGAACTACGTCTTGAACTTCAGATCTTAGTGTTAGAGTATACGGTAGAAACAACAAAGCGTTGTTCTTGGTGCAATCTTCAGGTTTGGTGCTTTTAAAGACCATGCACCCTTATCCTATTTCATTAGTGTATTCAGGAAAGACCCTCTTCCTTTAACTGCGGCCCACGGTAACACTCACATAGGTGGCGTTCTATAAGGATGCACTGCTAACATCCTTCCCAGAAGATTTAAACCCATTCAGAGCCTACGCTCTTCCTAAACTTGCAGCTTAAATGACATTCAGACTTCCAGGGATAAGACACTCATGCTTACACATTAAGATTAAAGTGCCAACCAGTTCTCTAGACAACTTGTTATTACCACATTGAACCTACTTTGTGGGATCTCCACTCAGATAGGTTGGGTTGCTACTGTAGAGGAACTCCAATGGGTCTCAGTCCCATCCCAAGCCTAGACTTTAGGACGAAAGATCTATCAAGTCCCTTAGTCAACGGATCTGCCGTGTTATCTTTGGATCCAACAAAATCCACAGCCAAAACTCCTCGAGACACCAAATCCCTTAACGTCTTAAGTCTGATTTGTATGTATCTCCTTATTTTCTGATTAAACTTTAAATTCTTGATCTTGGCAATTGTGGTTATATTATCACAATGTACCGAGATCGCAGGAACAAGCTGACCTATCATGGGAATCTCAGACAGAAGTTCCCTTAGCCATTCAGCCTCAATTCCAGTAGTGTCCAAAGCGCACAGCTCGGCCTCAAAGGTGGATCGACCTAGAATGGTCTGCTTCACAAACCTCCAGGAGACTGAACCGCCTACAAGGGTAAATACATACCCTGTAACACCATTACTCTCAGACTCCTGTATTTTCCCTATCCAGCTTGCATCATTGTAACCTTCTAGTACAGAAGGATGTCTACCATAATGCAAACTAAGGGAAATAGTTCCCTTCAAGTACTTCAGTACTCGATCCAGAGCCTTCCAGTGAGTACGGTCAGGACAGCTAGTGTATCTACTCAGCTTTGCAACCGAGAATGAAATATTAAGTCTCGTGCAATTTGCAAGATATATTAAACTTCCTATCACTTGTGAATACCTTAGCTGGACTACAAGTACTCCACTTTTATTCTTAAATAGTGTTTTGGATGAATCAAAGGGAGTGCTTACAGCTTTGCAATCTTTATATCTAAATTTCTCAAGTACTTTCTCAACATAGTGAGATTGAGAAACTACAATCCCATCAACTGACCTTGTCAGTTTGAGACCCAAGATTACATCAGCAACATCCATGTCTTTCATCTCAAACTTGTTACTTAAGAATGCCTTAGTCTCGTTAATAATCCTCATATGTGATCCAAACAACAATATGTCATCAACATATAGGCACAAGACAATACACTTATTACCTTTCACCTTGGAATAAACACTTATCGGATTCATAACCATAAAGCTACATGACAAAATAGTCTTGTCAAATTTTTCATGCCATTGCTTTGGTGCTTGTTTCAATCCGTAAAAGGATTTGGCAAGCTTACAAACCTTTCCCTCATTCCCAGGAGTCACAAGCCCATCAGGTTGATCCATATATATCTCTTCCTCAAGATCGCCATGCAAGAAGACGGTCTTCACATTCATCTGGTGGATAGAGAGATCATATACATATGCCAATGCTATGAGCATCCGGATTGTGGTCATCCTAGTCACAGGGGAATAGGTATCAAAGTAATCGATACCTTCCTTTTGCCTAAAGTCCTTGGCAACTAATCTGGTTTTGTACTTTTCAATTAATCCGTCAGGTCTAAGCTTTCTCTTAAACAACCACTTGCACCCAATGGTAAAGCATCCTTTGGGTAAATCAACCAACTCCCAAGTTCCATTAGCCTAGAATCCATCTCAGATTTGATGGCTTCCTTCCATTGTTTTGCTTCAGATGAAGCCATGCCTTCCTTGTAACTTGGTGGATCACCCTCGATCTGGTAGACAACGAAATCGCTACCTAGATCCTTAGCTATCCGAGGTCTTTTACTCCTCCTTGGCTCAATCTCTTCAGAAAAATCATTTGGTTCAGGTTGAGTCTCAACCGCCACATTCGTTATCCTTTTCATTTGATCTGGAATAGATCCTGATGTAGAGGCGCCCTCAATGGTCAGATTTTGAGGAATCCCAGTATTCAATAGAAAGACATCCTCAAAGAAGGTAGCATCACGGAGTTCAACAATGATGTTGACTTATATGCCTGGTATCTCGGACCGAACTACCAAGAACTTATATACATAGCTATTTTCTAGGTAACCTAAGAAGACCGCATCAACAGTTTTAGGACCAAGTTTCTTTCTCTTGTGTTCTGGGACTAAAACCTTAGCGAGACAGCCCCACACTTTGAGATATCTTAAACTCGGTTTCTTATTTCTCCAAAGTTCAAAGGGATACTTTTACATATGTATTGAAGGCACCCTATTTAGAATATGGCAAGCCGTATTCAAAGCTTCTCCTCACATATAGGTTGGAAGTCCAGAACTTTGTAAGAAAGCATTGATTATGTCAGTTAAGGTTATATTTTTTCGTTCTATTATCCCATTTGATTGCGGTGAATATGGGCCATAACTTCATGAACTATGCCAAAAGATTTGCACTGTTCATCAAATAAGTTAGAAGTATATTCACCTCCTCTATCTGCCATAAGGTGTTTAAGTACTTTTCCTGTTTGTGTCTCAGCCTCATTCTTAAAGATAAGAAATTTCTCTAAGGCTTAATCCTTGGTTTTCATTAGATATATATAGCAGTATCTACTGCCATCATCTATAAAAGTTATAAAGTATTTCTTATTGTCTCGGGTCAACACACCATTAAACTCACATATATCAGTGTGCACTAGATCCAAAATCTCACTATCTATAGAGACAGACTGAAAAGACTTCCTAAGTGTCTTTGCTTGCATACAAATTTCACATTTTTGAGTTTTATCAATAGTGTGTTTAAGGATCAACTCTAAATTAATCATTCTTTTAATTAAATTTAAGTTTACATGTCCCAATCTACCATGCCACAGATCACAAGATTGTAGATTATTCACAACATGAGACACAGAACTAGAACATTCAGAATTCAAAACATTTATTTCATTTATGTTTACTAAATCACATCTAATTCTAAATAACAAATCAAAATCAACCAAATAGCCTTTTCCATAGAAAATGCCATGTCTTAGAATAACAACTTTATTACATTTAAAGTTTAATTCAAAATTATTTCTAACTAAGATAGAGCCAGATAACACATTCTTCTTTATGTCAGGAACATGCAGCACCCTGTGCAACGTCCAGACACGTCGAGAGGAGAACCTCAAGTTGACTTGTCTCGACCCTAATAATCTGGCCGCAGAGTCGTTCCCCATCTTCACAGTCCCACCGCTGCAGGTCTGATAAGAAGGAAACAACGTTCTGTCAGAATATATATTTACATTGGCTCCCGTATACACGAGCCACTCATTTGGATCATGGATATAGTATATTTTAGGTTTTACAGAGACATACCCCTCACTAGCTCCGAGTCCCATAGTGACCATGTTCACTTGTGGACTCCCGTTTGCGGCCTTAGGTTGAACCTTCAAGGACGGACAGTCCTTCTTCCAATGGCCAACCTGATTGTAGTACCAGTAGGGTTTATTCTTTGCGTTTTTCTGGATCTTGCCCTTTGATTTTTATTTTATTGTTATTAGGACCCTTTCCCTTCTTATCCTTGCCCTTCGAGGTCATATATTGACCTTAGCCTGAATATCAATAAGAAGCACAGGTTTTTGTTTCATGTGTTCCTCCTCTATGACAATTGCCACCATCATGTCATCCATAGAAATATTCCCTTTTCTGTGTTTCAGGGTCATACCGAAGTCTTCCCATGAATACAAATTCAATCGATCAGCCAAATGAAACCTGCAGCAAAAGTATCAAGATCCGAATTGACTCTCCCGAGCTCGAGCCCGAGCCCCAGCCCGAGCCGATGTCGGAGACGGAGCGGAGCGCACACGCGCGTGTATGGTCCTCCATTCCTCCTCTCTACAAGTCCACCAAAAGTTTATATCTCTAAGGTATGGTACTAAACTTCCATCCAAACTCAACCATCTTTCAAATTTTGGAATTCCCAACTTTCCCTCCAAACCATTTGGTTTGCCAATTGAAACCAATTTAATGCCAATTGTAATTAATAGGTTTTCCAATTAAAACCTAGATACAATTTTAATACAACAGATACATCCTTGTTAGTAGCCAGAAAAAGGATATAAAAATATATTAGTATATATTATGTTTCTTAATTTTAAATATCTTGTCTAGTATCATTATATTACTACAACTATTTCATATAACAGTTAGAGCTTGTCCAGGGAGACCCATGTGCAGCGTTAGAAGATTTGAGCTTGTCCGAGGAGACCTATGTGCATGTTGGAAGTTCTTCCACTGTATGGATGGTGAAAGTCCTTCCAATACACCATTCACATGGTGAGATATTGTGTGACCATCGGCAAGGGTTCCATGAAGATGCTGAATCTCCACATGTTTCTCGTCAGTAATGCTTGGCTAAGGAAATCGGGTAGAACCTCGTTTTCTCAAATGGCAGCATCATAGTTCTTAAGATAGCATCTACCAACAGCAACGGAGTATATGTTTTTTTATAGGTACAACTGTTTACATTCAATCCAATTGCATCGAAATACAAATTCCATATAGTGTAACATAGTGATTGGCAATGAACGGACAAATCGAGATATATTAACACAACCTAGTTAACAAATTCTCAAGAACACAAGAAAGTAGTTAGCATAATACAAGCTTGGGGAATACTTTCTATGCCAAATATAGCAAACTATTTTCATAAAAAAGGAATCTATGCATCGAATTTTATTGCATTACATAACATATACATGAACATAGTTCTAGGCACTTTTGAATAGATGGTTTAGGGGCATCTTCACGAGACCGAAAATAAGTTTTGCATTCTCAATATTTATATATACACTCCTAAAAATAAATTTCAGCTCTCATTTTTGAGATCAGACAAGACTTCCAAGGAATGTAGAACAACTAATTGTATAGAAAAGTAAGAAAAGCAAAACAAATCCTGTTTGTACATTTATATTAAAGTATATGTGATTCCTACTGTTCCCACAATGTTCCAACAAAATTCTATAATCCATCTTCACAAGCATAACATGGAGCTTCCTCTCTTTTTGATGTACGTATTTGGATCATGTCAATGTGAAATCACCACTTTCTCTTCAAAGTATGATCAAAATGTACATATCTATAATCAATATTTCCATATAAACACCCCTATCAAAATTTTAAATTGAAAAACTAAACACATATAGAGAACGACTGTCAAGTGTGCATCATTGTAGTAAGTGCATATAATTTTAAGTAGCCATACTCGTGCGCATTCTTACTCACATCCATTTGCACTATTGACGTTATGCATCAACTATATCGAGACTCGGTATCCCTATTAATATTCGAAAGGGTGTCCTTGACTCTGATCACGTTGTTATTGCAAGATTTATATATCACACGCTTATCATATATGCAAAATTCATCAGAGCATGTTGATGTAGATGTTAATTTAGACGTGTACTTGAAAATATGAATTTTAACGTGGGATCTTCGAATCGTGATCTGGTCCATATCAAGAGATGTTCTTGGTGAAAGCGACGTTTACAGAAATCAGATGGACCTTATCTATCTCACCCGCATTGTCATTCTTGCCATCGTAACCATATGCACTATGTTGTGCAAGCTAATTGTCCTCTGCAGGAATACAAACACTACAAACTGGACGTCCTTTGGGGACGCTTATTGAGGACGGTCATGGAGCAACCGTCTCATATACCAGTATCGGGGACGGTTACCTTCTTACCGTCCCTTCTCTATTGTAATAGCGACAGTCATTATCGACCGTCGCCATTAATATGACCTTTAGGGATGGTTATATAACCGTCCCTTACCAGGCTAGCCCTAGCTTGGTTTTTTGTCTACCCGGGTACTTTAGGGGACGGTTACAACCGTCCCCGTTACTCCACTGTGGCCGTCGCTTATACAAAACTATAGGGGACGATTATAACCGTCCCCGATTGTTGGTTATAGGGGACGGTTGCATAACCGTCGCCTCAACCCTTGTAATCGGCGCGAACTCCAAATATCTGCAGCCAAAGAGGACGGTCCACTTATAACCGTCCCCGATCATTCTTATAGGCGACGGTTGAACAACCATCCCCGATGGTCATATACCCCCTCCGGGGACTCCATTCCTCATTTTCCACTCGATCAGCCCCTCTCGACCCCTCGCCCTCTCCCCCTCCTCCTCAACTCACGCACGACCGCCGCCCTGCCCTCCGCCCAGTCGCCCTCCTCCTCCTTCCTCTCGCCCCCTCGCTCTCTCGCCCTCTTCCTCCGCTCGCTTGTCCTCCCCGCCCCGTCGCCCTCCTCAGCCGCCGTCGGTCGCCCTCTGCCCGTCGTCTTCCAAGCGGTCGCCCACCTCCCTCCGCCTTGATTTCAACCATTACAATCATCCATTACTTGATTGTAAGTTTTTTAATTATTTTTTAATATATTAATCTTGCTTATGATTGCATATTTTTTTAATATATGGTATGAGTAATGTAGAATTGTAATTGATTAATAGTTTAGTTAATAGGATAAAAAACATAGTTAGATTAAAAACATAGTAGTTAAATACTTATTAGTTTAGTTTAGAGGATAAAAAATTACAACTTACCATACATTATTGAAACTTATCATATATTATTGTAGTTAACTTTGGATCTTACCTTTAGGCAATGGACAGAAGTTGGATGAACAAAAGATTCGATGATTATAGGACATATAACAAAGGAGTTATCGGATTCTTAGACTGGGCATTTCGATATGTGTCGCTCAATCATATTGTAGGAGGTGAATAAGATAAGATACATTGTCCTTTCATAAGATGCAAGAACACTCTGACCTAAAATCGAACCATGGTTTACGAACATTTGATATTAAATGGTTTTTGACTTCATTATACAAATTGGACGTATCATGGTGAAGGAGTTATTTTAGAGGAAGATAATAATGTTCAAGTTGATACTGAAAGAGATGTCTCTGAAACACATAACCGTGATGCTATATTTGAGTTGATAGATAACATTCGAGGACATGACACTGATGAAATGATGGATTCACCTACGGATTCCTTACTTGAAAAAAATACAAAATGCAGAAAAGCCATTATGTGACGGAGTCAAAATGTCTCGATTACGTTTTCTTCTGAAAATGTTTAAGATAAAAGTGAAGAATCGGTGTACAGCGGTTACGATGACAGATGTCTTACAATTGATTAGGACCTTATTAAATAATTCAGAAAATTTTCCAAAAGATTGGAAGGACGCTAAATCAAGATTTCAGGTACTTGGATTGAACTACGAGAAAATTGACGCATGTCCGAACGACTGCATTTTATATTGGAAGGATTACTCAAAATTAGATACATGTCCTAACTGCAAAAGTAGCAGATATAAGAATTTAAGTCATGATTCGAAAAGGAAAAAATCGGAGAAGATTTTACAATTCTTTCCTTTGATTCTCCGATTACAACGATTATATTCATATGAAAGAACAACAAAAATGATGATATGGCACAGTAATATCAAAAAGAAAGATGTAACTGGTGTTATGCGACATCCGTCTGATACAGAGGAGTGGAGGAAATTCGATGAAATGTATCCATCGTTCTCTAAAAAAGTAAGAAACGTACGATTAGGTCTTGCTTCCGACGGTTTTAATCCATTCAAAAATATGAGTACGAGTTACTCTATTTGGTCTGTGATAATTATTACATATAATCTGCCACCATGGATGTCAATGGCACCTTTTATTATGATGATGACGTTATTGATACCTGGCCCAAAGGGGTTAGGTAATGCGAAAGATACATATATGCAACCGTTGATTGATGAACTAAAGATTTTGTGCAATTCTGTAGTGAGTACGTATGACGCGGTAAAGAAAGAGTTCTTTACAATGCATGCTTCTTTATTGTGGAAAATTAATGACTTTCCCGCGTATGCTAATTTATCGGGATAGAGTACGAAGGTAAACTTGAATGTCCGATTTGTATGGATAAAACACATTTGACATGGCTAAGTGCGAGTATGAAGCATTGTTATTTGGGACATCGTCGTTTCTTACACGTAAGTTATAGATAGTTAAGAAGTTAAAACAATTATAAGTTTGATGGACAGTCGTTTGGATGCCGGTTAAGTTCAAATGCCGATCAAGAAGCGCATTGTGGATAGAACAAAAACATTTAGGCAAGTACTCTCTATACTGATTATTTAAGAGGAAGGCATCCGGTGGATAGCGAAAACAGAGTATATTCTTTCAGGAGCTACCATATTGGCATACTTTACAGGTCCGTCATAACTTGGACGTGATGCATATAGAGAAGAATGTTATGGAAAATATTCTGGGAATTTTAAATATTTCTAGTACTGCGAAAGACAATTTATGAGCCTGACGTGATCTAATACAGTTGGGTATCCGATCCGAACTATATTCGATATAGTCAGAGACTTCTAGAATAATAATTTCCGAAACAATGTATACTTTATTCAGTGCTGACAAAGATAAGATACTCAATTTTATTAAATCAATTAGAGTATCTGATGGATTCTCATATCAAATAAGCAGATGTATAAATATGGCTGAAAGAAAGATATCGGCATTAAAAAGTCACGATTGTCATGTATTGATGCAAGTTCATTTCCCATTAGCGATTAGAGGAGTTGTACATCCTGATGTCTTGCAGCCATTAATTGAACTCAGTCAGTTTTTTAAAGTCCTGTGTTCGAAGACTTTAGATCCTGAAGTATTGTTTAGACTAGAGACAGATATTGTTATCACTTTATGTAAGCTGGAGCAGCTCTTTCCACTTATATTTTTCGATATAATGGTACATCTTATTATTCATCTTGCCAGCAAAGCTCGAATATGTGATCCTGTTCAGTATCGATGAATGTATCCAATTAAAAGATACTTACGGAAATTAAAGAATATGGTGTTTAATAAAGCCGCACCTGAAGGTTGTATTGCCGAGGGATATTTATGTGAAGAATGTATCACATTTCGTGACATGTATATGGATGATGGCAAGAGTATTAGATTCGATCGGTTTGAACGAAATAACGATGATGAATAGTGGACAGAAGATCCAAACAAACTTTAGATTTTTCATCAAAATGGACGAGCTATCCTAAAGAGTGCTCGTCGTAGTATTTTAGATGATGAAAGAGGCCTTATTCATTATTATATTTTGATGCAAATAGACGAGATTGATTCTTTCTTTGAAGAGTTTCAGTCAACAATCAAAAGCAAATCAGACTTTCTTAAATGGTTCCGGGATAATATTGAACTATTAAAAGTTAACAAAGATGAACGGTGGAGCACGAATCTCGATATAATCCACAAGAGTCCATACTCATTAGTAGTATCGCATTCTGGCTACATCGTTAATGGATTCAGATTTCGAAAAAAGTCAATTGATGAAAATAAAACATCACAGCATTCTGGAGTAATAGTGAAGGCCGATCTTAGTACTGAAATTGACGGATACTATGGCGAGATTATTGATATATTAGAAATCGGTTTTACATATGATGCAAGGTATATTCTATTTCATTTCATCTGATTCGATGTGGGTTGTGTTGGATTAGGTTACAAGAAGGATAGAAATGGAGTTCTCTCTTTGAAGCAAATAGGTCAGTTGTAGACTAATGAGCCGTATACGCTTGCTAGTCAGGTAGAATATGTCTTCTATGTTCCAGATACTCAGCTAGTGGATGGATTATACCCATTAGAACAACCTCGATAGATTTCTTCGATGTTAACGAAGAGGAAGATTACGTAGACAAGGCCGTTGCATATCAAAATAACTCAACTGAATTTATTCATGAAGTATTAGACAACGACGTTGGCACAAGCAACATGAGGTAATGCTATTTTTAGCTATTTTTTATTTCTCTTTAAATAATTGAATTTATTCAGATATATCTAAATATTTTCTTTAAAATAACCACTTTTGAATTGCAGAGATGTCTCTTAGACCTAGACGTATTCGGGAGGTTCCTGAACCTCCTCAACAGCCACAGGTAGGTTCTTCTGATGCAGGTAGTGGAGGTACCTAGAGACAACGTGGATCGTCTCAGTGTAGATTCTTGGACCGTCTTGCACCTGGGCAGACGTTACATGTACGCATTATTGGCGGAGATGCGGTAGGAGAGAACTCCACGGAATTTCAAAGCTACCTTGGCCAGGTTGCTCGTGCGCGCGTCCCCATCACTAACCACGACTTTCGACAGCTTCCTTATGATGTCAAGGCTGCCACACTTTCTGATTTGGAGGTATTCTAAAACTTAAAAATGATTTTTTAAAAATTTTATTGAGCTAATGATTATTATATTTATTGTATCAGGCTGTATTTACATGGGAATGAAATACCCATGTCGATTCCCAGATTTTCTCTCATACCGCTGAGTTGTTGCGTCGATACAAGGAATGCATAAAGACAAAGGTAAAATATTTATTATATTTTAGTAATAAAAGATTTAAAGATTGATGATATTTATTTCTCCATCTTTAGTATTACAACCCCCAGATTCTATATGAGCAGCTTGTGCAGAACGTCCCACCGGGTGTTACACATGATCAATGGAGGGAGTTGATTAATTTTTGGTCCAGTGAGGAGTTCGCCATATGTATAAATTTTTTTAATTATTTGTTTTATATTTGTACCGACTTTGTTAAATTTCAGTCGATTTCTACCAAAAATACGACGAATCGTTCCAAAGGCTTTAGATCCACCCATAAGATGGGAAGGAAGAACACCAATCAATTGAAGGATGACTTTGTAAGTATTTAAAAAATGTTTAGAATGATTAAGTTTGAGTATAAAATTTATTTTAAGAAATTTTTATGTTTTTTAACTTGAGGGATAACGAAAGAGAAATGACCCGCATAGAGGTTTTTGCTGGGTCAAAGAGCCGAGATTTAGGAGGAGAAGTGAAGTGGGTTGATGACGCCTACGTATCTATTCATGTAAGTATAAATGTATTTTTAATTTATAGAATTACTTATGATAATATATTGAAATTATTTTATATTTCTTTAAATGCAGGAAGAAATGATTAGGCTCTCTACCACCTCCTCGTTGGATAGCACGGGGACGAGCACTCCCCCGTTGTCGGCCGATGATGCCTTCCGTCAAGCCACTGGTCCAGAACATAGTGGACGCATCCATTGCGGAGGACGTGGAGAAACAATCCGTACATGGTACGGAATGGGTGGTGCAAGTGGGTCGCAGTCTTCCTCACAAGGGAGCCAGAGAGAAAGAGAGATGGAGAGGGAACTGCGTAAAGTAAAGGCAAAGATGACTGCACAAGATGTAGAGAGGGCCAAGATGCGTATGGACATGGCGAATGTCATATCCTATATAAGCCGTCTTCAAAGTCAAGTCACGCCACCTATACAACCTGCACAACTCGGCGACGATGAGGAGAGTTAGGAGGAGAGCGACGAGAGTGACGAGACTGACGCATCTGAGTAGATAGCATCGATGTAGTAAATTTTAGTTTTTTTTGAACTTTTTATTGTAATGTTTTTTAGTAATGCCTAAGCTTATGTAGACTTGAAAACCATTTCTTTGTAACTATGTTATGTATTATTATGATCTTGAATGTTGAGTTTATGATCTTGAATGTTGAGTTTATTTGATCTTGAATATTGAGTTTATTGGTTTTGTAGAGGGAGCAGGGAAAACACCATGAATCTAGTATTTTTTTCCTATCAGGGTGTATTGGGGACGGTTGTAACTGTCCCTTAATGAACTACAGAAATGTCCCGCCTGCCCAAATAGCTCACAGGAGATTATTGGGGACGGTTAGAACCGTCCCCTATGCGCTTCTATTGGCGTCGCTAACGACAAGCAGATGGGACGGTTTTAACCGTCCCTTATACGCTTCTGTTGGCGTCGCTATAGATGCCATCGTAGAAGGGACAGTTACAACTGTCCCGTATACTCTTCTGTTGGCGTCGCTGTAGACTCTTCCAGCCTTCTGTTGGCGTCACAAACGGTCTGCTTCGTAGAAGGGACGGTCGAAACCGTCCCGACTACTTGACGTATGTGACGGTTTCAACCGTCCCTAATACAAGAGGTACTAGGGACGGTCGGAACCATCTCCAATCTTAATCGTGAAAGGGACGGTTACAACCGTCCCCAATGGCTGATTAAAAGGACGGTTGTCAAAAGCATCCCATTTAATCAAATGAGACGGTGTCTGAAGGGACGGTTAGTAAACCGTCCCCTCTGCTCAGAGGGGACGGTTATAACTACAAAGCGGACGGTCTTTGACCGTCCCCTTAGACCCACCCGCCTGCAGTGAAATTTAGTAATCATGGGGGACTAAGAACGCATTGGTCGGACCATAACGACCACTTGTCCATAGCAGAGAATCGGTCCACGAAAGAAAAATATTATTAAGGATAGTTCTTTACGCTCATCCACTTGAAGTGACAAATATAATGTGAAGCCATGTTATCGAGAAGAACACAAGGAACATGAAGAGGTGTATGCAACAGTAAATGTCAGACAGCATGGTGACTTTAACATCATCAGGCAACACACATAAGGATGATAGCTATAGGAAGAACATTTGCATGAGTATACCTTCTTCCTGGTGATTGCCCAAGGTGAAGCACCTGCCATGCTCGGCTCCATGGTAGCTAAGTGGAGGAGATCCCAATGATTGTCTGAAGACGAGGCACCTTCCATGATTGACCTGACGACAGCCAAGATGTGGAGATAGATGATGGGAGACGCATAGAAGACGAGGAGAAGTGCACCAGGAGGTTGGCAATATATTACAATCCATGGAAGCTCATCGAGGATATAACAGGACGGGACACAGTGGCAATCATCATATCAGAGTGCTGCATCGAATTATTGGCATCCACGCCCAACACGTGATATTTGGTCAAAAAACACATCTAAGATGCACGGTTTCAATTCGGGACACGCCAACATGTTGAAATGGCTGCGAGATGCAAGGGACAAAAAAAATAGAATGCATGATCGGATATAAATGTCATTTAGAGGAAATAAATTAATAGGCAGGGGTCATTTAGAGGAAATAAATTAATAGGCAGGGAGTCATGAGCTCCTGCTTAATATATAGTAATGGAAGGGATACCCATTAAGAACTAATAATAATGTAATGATTTTGGTAGTAGTTTTATATATAAATGGATACGAGTTTAAGATCATTGAATCATCTTCCACCCGAAATGTGTCGTGGGCACAACTAATTATAATGTGTATATATAGCTTAGTTCAGCCATCTTTGTTATGTGTACACACAGTAAAGTGATATGCATTTGATCAGTATTGATTATGATGGATGTGTTTGGCATATTGCAGTCCAGCCCCAACTTTGGTTGCAGCCACTTGCCACAACTACAGGGACACAATAGCAATTTGTCCAGAAAATTGAAAGCCCGATGGGAGGGGGATTTTGGGTATGCGATTCTGCTCCCCCAAAAGCCACCGTCCCGGTTTTGACGTCTAGAACGAGCAGCCGCGAGGGTTTCTCTCAGGAAACCCATCCTCCTTCACGTACGCGAGGGAGAGATCGAGTGGGACAAGGTGCAGCAGCCAGGAGCTCAGAAGAGCAGCAACTCGAGCTCATTTCCATCCACGGTTTGGGTTGAAGGTGCAGCGGCAGATCAAGCTCGAGAGGAGCTGTAGCAAGGTTGCGTGCATGGAGACCTCAAGAAGCCAAGCATTGGTTTGGATCTCCATCCGGGAGGCCACAAGGGGAGTCAATCCATATATCATGATTTGAGCATGTTGTTTGGTATTTTAGATACCTAGGGTAGTTGGCTACTTGTAGAAGAACTATCTATTGTGCTCGTGGTTTGTACCTCGGTTTTTGTGAGCAACAAAATCAGGAAGAACATTAGCTCCATTTGACCGTAGTGATTAGTTGCCAGTCTTGCCCTGTGGTTTTTCCCTTACTCACATCGAGTAAAGGTTTCCACGTAAAATCCTTGTCTCTCGTGGTAATTGATTCTCGTGGTTGCTTGTGGTTGGTTTGTCATTGTTGCCATTGAGTTCCTGTGTTGGGAACATATATTGTGTTGTGCCATCTTTGCTGAATGACAGAGTTAGGGGATACTCCTGGTTGATCATTGATTGCAATATCCCAACAAGTGGTATCAGAGCTCGGGTTGAGCAAAAATGGACAAAGATGATGAAGGCACAATGATTAAGCTCACAAGCAGCAACTGACAGATTTGGAAGACTAAGATGGAAGACATCTTGTATTGCAAGGACCTTCATGATCCCGTTGAAGGAGAGAGTGCAAAGCCAGAGAATATGTCCACAGGCGAGTGGACAAAGTTGAACTGAAAGGCCATTGGGACCATTCGGAAGTGGCTTGACATGTCCGTGTTCCATCATGTTGCCAAAGACACTAATGCGAAGGATGTGGGACAAGTTGTCCGAGCTCTAGTGACCAAAAGACCGCAACCAACAAGGCTTTCTTGATTAGAAAACTTGTGAACTTGAAGTACAAAGACGGAACCAAGGTGGCAGAGCACTTGAATGACTTCCAAAGCATAATAAACCAGTTGACTTCCATGGGATTGGTATTGATGATGAGTTACATGCACTTCTCTTATTGGATTCTTTACCAGACTGTCGGGAGACTCTAGTAGTCACTGTGAGCAATTTGCTAAGGATAGCAAGTTGACCATGGATATGGTCAAGGGTAGTCTCCTCAATGAGGAGATCAGGCATCGCTCTTTGAGAGAGGCATCCTCCTCTTCACATGTGTATGCAATTGAGAGGAGAGGAAGATCCAGCAGCAGAGGAGCATCACAAGAAAGATAGAAATACAGAGACAAGCCCAAGGGCAGAGGAAAGTGTCACCATTGCCAGAAACCCGGTCATTGGAAGAGAGATTGCAGGGTTTGGAAGAGAGAGCAAGCTGAAGCCAAGAAAGATCAAAAAAAGGAAGATGGGAATTTAGCTGCAGTTGTGGTAGATGACAGTGCAGATGAGGTGATTCTCACCATCCAGGACCAGTGTTTGCATGCATGGAGTGATTTGGAGTGGGTCGTTGACACGGTCGCCTCCTATCATGTGACTCCACACAGGGAGTTCTTCACCACCTACACTATGGGTGATTATGGGAGAGTCTTGATGGGTAACGAAAGTTACTCTAAGATCATTGGCATGGGCACCATCTCGATTCAGACGGATGTTGGGTGCTCAATGACTCTTCACAATGTGAGGCATTGCTGATGTGCAGCTTAGCCTTATATCTGGTTCACAACTAGATAGTGAAGGCTACCATCTGAAGTTCGACGACAACAAATGCAATATTAGAAATGGTTCTCTCATCATGGCTAGAGGTAGCTTGTGTCACACACTCTACATGACTAGAGTGAAGGTCATGGATGGCAGTTTGCATGCTAGTGAGGCAGACAATTCAGATTTGTGACACCGGCGGCTTGGCCACATGAGTCAGAAGGGCTTGCAGCTTCTTAGCAAGAGAGAGTTGATCCCCTACCACAATGACATCACTTTGTTTCCTTGTGATGTATGTGAGGTTGGGAAGAGAAGGAGTGCGCCATACAAAGCCAGATAAAGGTGAAGGGAGACCTTCCACAGTTAGTTCAATCATACGTTTGTGGTCCCATGGACACGACCTCTTTGGAAGGCAACATGTATTTTGTCACCTTCATTGATGATGCATTTAGGAAGGTGTGGGTGTATGTGCTGAGATCGAAGGATCAAGTATTTGATTGCTTCAAGAAATTCCATGCCATGGTTGAGCGTGAGACAGGAAAATTGTTGAAGTGTCTACGTACAGACAATGGTGGAGAGTACATCTCCCATAGCTTTCAGGGCTATTGTGCAAAGCACGACATCGGGCTTGAGAGGACAGAGCCAGGTACACCCCAGCACAATGGTCCAGCTGAGATGATGAACATGACCATTGTTGAGAGAGTTCGCTGCATGCTGAAGACAACGAAGTTGCCTAAGACTTTTTGGGCTGAGGCAGTTCCCACCGCATGCTACTTAATCAACAGATCTCCATCGGTTCCTGACGAGCCGAAAATTCGATCAATCCGGATTAGATAAAAATAATCACTCTCGGGTCGTTGCGACCCGGACCGGTAGAGATCTCATCTCAACAAGAAAAATAGAAATCAGACCACCAACCAACAAGATAAAACTAGAAAATCAAAAATAGTGGTCCTGGCTATGAGATTAGCCTGGTGTAGCACCCAGGGTCGGACTCAGGGAGCACGAGTTGCCCTCACAGTCTACGAAGTAGTCGGAAAGCAAAATAAAATAAAAACACTAATTTTTTGGTTGTTTTTAAATGTTTTTATATATTTTTTGGATTTTTAATAATGAAGGAAAATAATAAAAAGGCAAAAACAATTACATTCAACAAATTATTTAAACACTCTAAAAAGCTCCAAAAATTCCAACAAAAATATTTTTATGTTTTTTTAGATTTTTTACTGTTTTTGGTGAATTTTTGAGATTTTTATAATTTTTATGCAATTTTCTAAAAATAAAAGAAGGCAGAAACACAAGTAAGCTATCCAGTCAAGCTTGAAAGACCAATTTAAAATACTAAATGGTCCTCTAGCAGCTTGAAGGTATTTTTATAAAATAAAAATAATAAAGAAAATTCAGGAAAAGATTTTATTAATTTTTGAATTTTCTATAATTTTTTAGAATTTTTATGAATTTATGGTTCTTGTATATCCCAAAATCGTCAAAAATGCACAGAAAATCAAATATACAAAAACAAGCAAAAGTTAATTTTTTTAGAATTTTCAAAATAGTTTTAATATTTTTATGAATTTTTGATATGGACAGACTCAAAAACAACTGTATTTGAATTTTTAAAATAGAAAATTGCCTCAAAAATGTACCCAATTTATGGTGAAAATTTTACACAGTGGCAGGAGCCACGTTTCCAATCTTCACGTAATTTGGACCTAATTTGATATTTTATTTAAATCAAAAATAGGCTCACAGTGTACATGGACCTATCCGTAATAAAAAATATCTTCAGAGGCTGAAAAGTAATAATTTCAGAAAACTGGGGGTCCCTCGTGCAAAAAGTCCAAGACCCCACGCGCGCTGCACGTGGTCTGGGCACAGAGGGACCTAAATGTAATAAAACTTACGTTCAGGGACTTATTAGCAACACGTGCTAAAAGCCTAGGAAAGAAGTAGCAAAATACCCAAAGAATTCAACACATGTTGAATAAAAACATTCACAGGGGCATGGATGCAAATATCAGAAAATATATTTCATTCAGTAACACTCAGAAACATCAGCCCATACAATGAAATTTCTCTAAAATCCACGTGACGATGCACGTGTCTCACACAAACAGGGATGAAAATGCAAATACAAGAAAGGTTCAGGTCCTAAGTGCAATTTTTACAAAATAAAAACAACTACTGAAAATATTTACAAGACTAAAAAGTAAAAGCAAAACAGGAGGGGCCTAAGTATAAATTACCCCTTATTATCAGAGGGTTGAGGATTGGCCACGTGGATGATCTGACGATCGCAGGAGACGTGCCAACCCTTCGTCTGGATGAACGGCTAGGACGAAGCCATGTGGAGATCGGACAGTGATGGATCAAGGGCTCCTCTTTGTCTGAACGTGCGGTCCTCATCAAGCCTCCAAAGGATCTGACGGTCGCGGGCCTCCCTCAAATTGATGGATCTGATCTAATCTGGAGCTGAAGGGGATGATCGGATGCCAGAGGAAGGTCCTGGATGAACAGGTCGCCGGCGAAGTTCGCCGGCTCGATACTCACGCTGGGGTCCTCCTCTGCTGCTGCTGGAATATGAAAAAGAATCGCCCAGGTCCTCCGCAGCTACTGAGCTTCTTCGATGACGTCGGGAAGCTCCGAGGAGCTCCGGCGACGAAGGCGAAGCTGCGCCTCTGTGCTCAAACCGTGGACCTCCAGATGAGGCTCCTTTGCCTTGCAAAATGGCGCGAGAGGACTCCTTGGTTGAGGGCAAACTGCCTCGACCCGGTTAGGGGTGGTGTAGATGGCTGGATGGGGCACGACGAGAACCTCCGGCGAAGCGACAACGAGGGAGGTCGAGCCTTGGTTCCAGGGTGAGCCAAGGTGGGCGAGTGGGCGAAGAATGTGGAGGGAAGTCTTGCGAAGATGTTGGTCAGGTCGGACGAGAAAATGGATGATTGGCGTGGTCGGAATCGATGAGAGATGGCGGCGGAGTGAATTGGGGGAAATTGAAATTAGATGAAGCTAGGAAGAATTAGGTTTACCTGATGACGGGAGTCGACTGGGGACGAGCTAGAGAAGCTCTGGTCGTCGCCTCGAGGGTCGTCGGGGGCCCGAGGCTCGGGCGTTGCTCACGGCGGTGCACGGCGACAAGAAGGTCACCGGATCAGTGGCGAAAGGCTCCTCTCCTCTCTTCAACACCACACTCACTCAACTATCATTCTGGGGAGCACAATGGAGGTCCTGGGACGATGGAGTAGCGCCAAAGATGGCGTGAATTGTGCGGCGGAGCTGGAGCTATATAGTGCTAGGGGTCCGAGAAGATTGGGGTCGAGCGAGGGGGTCGGAGCTTAGATCCCTAGGTAGATCCCCGGGTGTGGATCTCGGATGCAGGAGGGAGGATTAGGACCCGGGGTTTAGTCGAATGGAAGGTGGATCAGATGGGGAAAATTAGGAGAACTCGGGTCAAAAACCCGATCCGCCTGGAAGGGGGTCCGCAGGGGAGAGTTGACCAGGGGTCAACAATCCCCCGTGGACCAATAGGAATTCAGCTTTTATTAATTATTTGGAAATTAAATAAAAAATAATAAATGACAGAATTTCGAAAAAGTTAAAACATGAAAAATGTTTCTTTATTTTTAAATTATATTTTAATGGTTTTTATTTATTTTTTTGAAATAAAAATAGTGTATATACAATATAGTATTATTATATATAGGTATATACATATATACATTTTTTATTTTTATTTTTAATTGTTTATTTTTATACAATTTATTCCAATTTTAAATTTTATTTATTTATAAGATAAAATTTGGAATAAAGGGGTATTTTTATTTTATTTTTATTAATTATTTACAAGGGTAAAATAAATACTTATATATATACATGGTATATATACAAGGTGGATTTTGATTTTATTTTTATATCTTTTTATTTTGTTTTTGTTTTTTCTAATTTTTTTTATTTATTCACATTATGGAATATGGAATATGTACATTTTTTATGGGATTTTAGTTATTTATTTATAAGGAGAAATAAATAGATATATGGTTTTTATACACAAGGTCTATGTACAAGGATGAAGGAATTTTATTTTTATTTTTGTTTCTACATTTTTATTTTGATTTTATATTTACAAATATATACACATAAATAAGCACACATTTTTATTTTGAATAAGAGGAAAATAATTTTTATTTATTTACAGGTATATGTACAAATACATGAGCTTCCCTATCTCTCTCTCTACTTGGGTTCTTATGCGGTCAGGCCCATGCTGAGCCCTCCCTTGGGATTAGGTCGCTCAATATTTATTCTAAATATCTCCCTATTATTCTTTTATTTCTTTATTCTTTTATTTATGCACAAAAACATGCTAATTATTATATTTTACACAATGCATGCTAAATGGTAATTATTGCTATTTACAGGAATATAGATGTGTTTTGCATGGGTTTTGTAGCTAAATTAAAAGAATAAAGAGTGATGAATGGGTATTCATCACCCCCTATACTTAACTTTGCTAGTCCCTTAGCAAACACTTATTTGAAAAAGAAGTGAAAAAGAAAAAGAAAAAGAAAAAGAGGAGAAAATGCGTGGATTAATGCTGAGTATTAAACTTGCCTTCATTAAATTGAAATATGGAGCTCGATCAGATCTTTGGATTATTAATGTGTCGGAACCTTATTCGGACTTAGGTTTAAAACTTAACAGCCTCTAAGATCCACTAATATATAGTCAAGACTCCTCAACAATCCAGATCAGAACAAGTCTACATACACAAACCTTGAAGACCATGAATCTTTCCTTGCACAGTGTATGTGAGGTATAGCTCTCCACTCAAAAGTAGCAACTTGACAACCCTCTCCAACAAGGTAACTCTATGACCCTAGTCTGGCCACTCTTTCCTCGAGGAGTGAGGTATTCCCTTCTAAGTTCAAGTTTAACAGGCTCAAGAAGAGGGGGAAGAAGAGAATGGACCATGGCCAGTGTAGCCATGTATCCTTGGGAGCTCAACCAGTGTAGCTAAGTCTCCCTGCTACATGCTACAGAAGATGGAACATGAATCTCAAGCTTTTCTTATTGCACTATTTACATACTCCGGTGGGATTATCATTTTCTATCAGACCCACCACTTTTTTGGAGTTATTTTCTTTTTGCATTTTTTTCAAGTGCATCTGTACAACATATTTACACGGTGCAACATATGTACATGAGTTTTTCCTCTTGAGCCAGTAGACTATCCCTCTTTTGAAGCATTATTGCAACCCACAACTCCTGTCGTTAGACCTCATGGCAACCAAACCAAGTTGAGATGCACTTCTTTCACTAAAAGAAGAAGAGAGGTTCCGCCTAGAAGTAATACCCTCATATGCTACCCCAAGTCAAGGAAGACTGCCTCCTCACCACCTCATCCGTAGAGAGCTCGGTGTAAAGTGCGGGTCCAAGTCAAGCCATTGTCTATATGAATCATGTGTGTGTTGTTAAGTGCTCTACTTAGGCTCATTGAGATGAAGTGATCATAGCCTAGTGGACTCAAAGAATTAAGTCACCATGGACTTGAAAAGCCTTAACCCTAAGCCCTATAAGGTTCCTCTTATAATTAGGTTGATTAAGATCTTAATCAAGCTCCATTTTCAAATTTAATTCCAGGCTAGTTTAAATGTCAACTATAATCCGGGAGAAACTATACAAGTATATACAAAGATGCTATTTACACAATATTTACACCAATGCAAAATTTTTGAAAAATGTTTTGAAATCATGAATGTATGCATGAATGCAAGTTTTGCAAAATATTTGCACAAATTTACACAAGGTTTTTGCAAACTTTTGATTTTCAAAACATTTTGGAAAAATTTTGTACTATATACATAATTTTGGTATACACATATTTACACACTGTTTACACAAAAAGTTTTTGAAAACATTTTTACAAAAATAATTTGTACAATAGCTATGTATGTGCAAATAAAAGAATGTTTATTTACAGGAAAAATTTTAATTTTTATGGATTTTAGGGTTTTTAGCCATTTTTATTTATTAATACACTCACACAAAGTACGCGTTATGGCTAAAGTATATATGAAATATAAACACACACCCCTATACTTAGCTCGAACGATGTCCTCTGAGTCAAGAGTGATGAAGAAGACATAACTCGTACTTAGTATAGAGAAGTGAAAAGGAAGGCTATATACAAATACGGATGAAAGAATAGAAATAAAGAGGTTCTCGGCTTTTCCCCTATACTTAGGATCAACTAATCCTAAGTATAGCAGTCTGTACACAAAGGGAAAATCAAGTGAAGAATGTAAGGGGTCTACCCCCCCTATACTTAGGGTAAAATATCCCTAAGTATAGGCAGCAAAAATAGGGGTAACAATGAATCAAAAGAAATACCCGAGAGTCCTACATCCCCCTATTCTTAGGGTAAAGTACACCTTGAGTATAGCATAATTAAAAGATGAGGAAAGGGATGTGAGACTAAAGAATGGAATGATATGGAAAACTGGATCTATACAAGTCGGGAGAACGGTGATAATCAGGCGTGAGATGCAATATATGTGAGTCAAGAGACCACATCTCACGCAAAGTGAATAGGGGCAACATCAACGACCCACGGATCATGATCAAGATATGGCTTGAGCCGCTGGCCGTTCACTCGAAAGGTACTCTCAGAAGACAACTCAGATATGTCAATACTCCCATTGTCGTGTACCTTTCTCACCAAATACGGTCCCTTCCATTTGCTATGTAGCTTCCCTCGAAATAGACGAAGCCTAGCATCAAACAGCCATACTCTCTGTCCTGGCTCAAAATGCTTGTGGCTGATATGAGAATCATGCCACTCCTTCACTCTCTCCTTGTATTGTAGGCTGTTTGAGAAGGCAGTATCACGAAGCTCCTCCAAGGCTACTAAATCTGCCCTCCTCTGATCTCCTACACTATCTGGATCCAAAAGTATATCAGTGACAACCCAAAGTGACCTATGTCTCAGCTCAACAGGTAAATGGCACGGCTTTCCATAAACTAGGCGAAAGGGAGATGTGCCCAAAGGTGTCTTGAAAGACGTCTGATATGCCCACAAGACCGAGTCCAAAAGCTGTGATCAATCTTTTCGGTCAGGGCGGACGACTTTCTGCAATATAGTCTTGATATCCCTATTCGACACTTCGGCAAGACCATTCGTCTGAGGATGGTATGGAGTGGCTACTCGATGGTCTATGTCGAACTCGCTAGCAAGGGCCTTTACCTTGTCGTTGACGAAATGAGACCCCCGTCAGATATCAACACTCGAGGTACCCCGAACCGTGAAATGATATGCTTCCTCAAAAATCTGCAAACAGTCCTAGCATATGCGGTTTGGGCGGGGATGGCCTCAACCCAACGACTAACATAATCCATGACCAACAGAATGTACTCGAATCCCTGAGTCTTAGGGAATAGACCCATGAAATCGATGCCCCATGCGTCAAAAACCTCACAGAAGTGAATGGGCTGCATCAGCATCATATCACGCTGTCCACAAGTGCCCATCCTCTGACAGTCAGTACACCTCTTCACGAACTCATCAGAGTCCTTAAAGAGAGTAGGCCACCATAGGCCGGATTGGAGCACTTTCTGTGCCGTTCTCCTCCCAGAGTGATGTCCTCATGCCTGAAGCTTGTGGCAGTAAGTGAGGACGCTATGGTGCTCCTCTTGAGGAATGCGCCTACGCCAGACGTTATCCCCTCCTTCATGGTAAAGGATGGGATCATCCCAGTGGTAGAACTTGTCCTTCGTGAGGAAGGTCTCAAGTCTCTGCCTGGGCCAATCCTGTGGAACTTTCTTAGCAACAAGAAAGTTCACAATATCGGCGTACCACGGGAGAGAGGCGATAGCAAGGATCGCCTCTTCTGGGAAGGTCTCACATATAGGCTCAGTCTGCTCAGTATCCTCAAGATGCTCTAATCGGGAGAGATGATCCGCCACCACATTCTTGACTCCAGGCTTATCCTTAATCTCTATGTCAAACTCCTGGAGTAGAAGGATCCATCGGGTCAATCTGGCTTTGGCATCCTTCTTTGCCATGAGGTACCTTATGGCGTTTTGATCAGTGTATATGGTTACTCTAGATCCGATAATGTAAGACCTGAACTTATCTAGGGCAAAAACAACGGCTAGCATCTCCTTCTCAGTGACACTGTAGTTCCGCTGTGCGGCATCCAATGTACGGTTAGCGTAGTGAATGGAAAATGGGACTCCATCCCTCCTCTGTCCCAGCATGGCCCCTACAGCAAAATCGGAGGCATCCGTCATGATCTCGAATGGGAGAGACCAATCAGGTGGCTGAAGGACAGGAGCCTCAAGACCACATCTCTTGAGAGTCTCAAACGACGAAAGACACATGTCATCGACAAGGAACTCGATGTCTTTCATCAGTAGATCAGTCAACGGTCGGGCAATCCTACTGAAATCATGAATGAAGCACTGGTAGAAACCAACGTGCCCCAGAAAAGACCGTAACTACCACAAGTTGGATGGTGTGCGAGTTTTCTAATGACATCTACCTTGGCCGGATCAACCTCCATGCCCCTGTTGGAGATGATATGGCCAAGCACCGTCCCCTGAGTCACCATGAAGTGACTCTTCTCCCAAGACAACACAAGGTGAACCTCAATGCATCGTTGAAGGACTCGGTCTAGGCAGTCAAGACAGGAGTCGAATTCGTCGCCATAGGCCGAGAAACCATCCATGAAGACCTCCAAGCGCTCCACTACCATGTTCGAAATGATAGACAACATGCATGTCTGAAAAGTCGCAGGGGCGTTGCATAGCCCAAATGGCATGCGTCTGAAGGCGTATGTGCCAAAGGGACATGTGAAGGTAGTCTTGTCCTGGTCCTCTGGTACGATGGCCACCTAGTTAGAACCGGAGTACCCATCCAAGAAACAGTAATGGCTCTTCCCCAGCAGTCTCTCAATGATCTGATCTATAAAGGGCAGGGGGAAATGATCCTTCTTGGTGGCCTGGTTGAGTCGTCTGTAATCCACGCAGACCCGCCAAGAAGTAGGTACCCGGGTAGCGATCTCCTCTCCAGACTCGCTGACAACTGTAGTGATGCCCGTCTTTTTGGGCACCACATGCAACGAACTGACCCACTTGGAGTCGGAGATGGGGTAGATAAAATCGGCTCTCCACCATTTCGAAATCTCCTTCATGACAACCTCTCTCAGGTTTGAGTTCAGCCGCCGCTGGAACTCACGCGATGGCTTCGCCTCCTCCTCGAGATAGATATGGTGGGAGCACAGGGCCGGACGTATCCCCTGGAGATCGGCTATGCTCCATCCTATTGCCTTGCGATTCTTTTCAAGAACCCCCATCAAACGGGATTCTTGCTCTCCAGTCAAATCGGTGGAGATAATGACTGGGTACATCTCATGCTCACCCGCAAAGAACCTATACTTTAGCGACGCTGGAAGTGGCTTCAGCTCTGGACAAGTAGGTGCTGGCGGGTCTGGCCTCTGAAAGCTCTGAGTGAATGCTGCAAAATCCGCATGGGAGAACTGGAACTCTCGCTCACAATCTGAATATGGAGAAGGCTGCTCTGCTGGACTCTCTCTACTCTGCATGGCATCTACCTCCTCCCTAGCTGCAGGCTCAGTGGAAGTCAGACATGGTATAAGATCATCAAACTCTCCCCAATCAACATCTGACTCCGAGGGATATGTATCATACTCACTGAAAAACTCTGTCTCACTGTCAAGAACCGGCTTTGCCGACTGAACAGTATCCTGGACCAGGAATGCGCTCTCCAAGCTCTCCTCTGCTGGCGTCTCTGCATCAGCGGACTCTGAAGGTGAGAGGATGGCCTATGCGACTGGATCTGCCCAAACTACCGCATCATCTGTAATCACAAAGTTGCAGTCCTGGTGGATGTCTAGTCCTGCATCTGTCATCTACTCTGAATCAGTGGTCAGCTCTGAGCATGCTGAATCTCTGACTCTGATATCCTCGACCGTCTCTATTTGTACACTCTCGCCCTCGACGCGAAAGTATACCTTTCCGCTATCATGGTCGGTCACTGCCTTGGCTGTGGCCAAGAACGGGCGATCTAAAATGATGGGGTATCGGTCATAGACTCAGGGATCTCCATGTCCAACACAACGAAGTCCACGGGGAATTGCAGGCCCTGAATTGTGACGACAACATCTCTCAGCAACCCCTTCGGCCTCTTGACAGATCGATCAACAAACTGAAGGACTGTCTTGCTCTGTCGTAGAGTGCCCAACTCGAAGCGGTCGAGAAGGGCTGCCGGAAGTAGGTTGATCGATGAACCATTGTCTAATAGAGTGTGGTCGAACCTCTGCTCTCTGATATGGCATCAGACATAAGGGGCTCCTGAATCTGGGGCAGACGGTTCTGGATCGCGAAACATGTGGCTCTGGTCAGCACATGGATGTCAGACTGGTAGTTCCTCCTCTTCCTCCTAACTGTGATCCTGTCTCTGAGTGATCTCTGGAGTAGAGGGATGTGCTGCAAAGCCTCCTGAAGAGTCATCTGAATGTGGAATGGGTCGATCATCTGCTGGCTGAACTCTTCCTACTGCTTCTTTTTTGGATTTTCTATTTTCTTCCCCTTTCCCATGTGAAGTGTTCTAGGGAAGGGGATTACAAGGTCCTTCTCAGATGAAGGACTAGGAGAGGGTCTAGGCTGCTCAACGGCAGAATCCACACATACATCAAGCACCACAGGTGGATCAGAAGAAAATAAACCCTTTCCTTTATTTCCAGAAGTGTCCTGAGATACATGAATAGAAGGAAAGACTACAGGACTATCAGAAGTAAAAATGGTGGCATCAGCACCACCCTCGGCATGTCGACTCGCGGCATTAGCACCGCGCTCTGGCTCGGCAACACTGGTGGCGTCAGTACTACCTCCTCCATCTGGTGAAGCGATGTCATCAGTACCATCGGTGGGATCAGCATCCATGGTGGCATCAGTACCACTGTCATCATCTCTCGCGGCGTCAGTACCGCGCTCCTCCTCTCCTGGCGCTCTGGAAGTTGCCTGGGGGTGTCGCTCAGACGAGACACTGCCTGCTGGCACCCTACCGCTCCTATGTGTGACAAAGTCAGTATCAAAAAGATAGGCAGACATATCACTAAAAGAATCACTCGGAGTGGCATACTCTGTGAAATCTACCTGCTCAGATTTCCTCTTGAGGTTGTTCGGGTTCGGCTCGATCTAGGCAGGGATGGTGGCCTTCCCTCTCACAATCTCCTGCATCTCCTGGCGGAACTCGTCTATCTCCCGTCTGAAAGTAGCCTACTGATCGTCAAGAGGCGGGCTATGTCGTCTAAGGCGGGGTTCTCATAGGATGGCCCATGAGAACCTGACGGGTGGCCTCGCTGGTAGTGAGGCTGCTGCTGCACCTGGTGCTGCGGGTGAGAGGGGTACTGCTGTGGATGAAACTGTTGTTGCTGAGGCTGATCTCGCCTCCAAGAATGTCCCTGCTGATAGGGACGAGGACCATACTGGGATGACTGTTGCTGCTGTTATTGGTGGTACACTGGGGGCTGCTGCTGCTGGTGATCTCTCTGATGGCCGTACTGGCAACCCTGACCTGAAGGCTGCTGCTGGGAACTGGCACCTCTGGCCGACCAACAGAATCCGGGATGGTCTCGTCGGATACCAGGCCGGGGTCGGTCATACCAAATCCCGTTGACGTCCATCAATGGCTCTTGATCATAGGTGGCTGGTGGGAGTATGGCCAGAGGCTGATCCGGCTGGTAGACCACCATCTGCGTGTCTGGAGATGATGCTGACTGGTAGTGGGGTTGTGATGAGCCGAAATTTTAAATGGACCAAGGTGAATAAAATATAACTAAGGTCGTTGCGACCTCAATCACTCCAAACTCAGCTCAAGAAGAAAAATGAGGATCAGACCACCAATCAAGCAGATAAAATCAAGGAAAATGAAATAGTGGCCCTGGCTATAAGATTAGCCTGGTGTAACACCCAGGGTCGGTCTCAAGGAGCACGAGTTGGCCTTGCGGCCTACGAAGTAGTTGAAAAAGAAAAGAAAATAAAACCAACAAATTTTTTGGTGGTTTTTAATATTTTTATATTTCTTTTTGGATACTTATAATGAAAGAAAATAATAAAAAGGTAAAAACAAGCTCAAACAACAAATTATTTAACTACTTTAAAAAGCTTCAAAAATTCAAACAAAAATTTTTTTATGATTTTTATATTTTTTACTATTTTTGGTGAATTTTTTTTGAGAATTTTATAATTTTTATGGAATTTTCTAAAAATAAAAGAAGGTAGAAATAAAAGCAAACTGTCCAGTCAGGCTTGGAGGACCAAATTAAAATATAAAATGGTCTTGGAAGAGCCTGGAGGTATTTTTTATGGAAAGTATAAATAATAAACAAAATTCAAAAGAAGCGTTTATGACTTTTTGAATTTTCTATGATTTTTTAGAAAATTTATGAGCTTTTAAGAGTTTTTTTAATTTTTAAGCTTTTTATAAATCCAAAAATAGCCAAAAATGCACAGAAATTCAAAATCACAAAAACACACGAAACTTATTTTTTTAGAATTTTTAAAAGGGTTTTAACATTTTTTTAGGAATTTTTAATCTGGATAGAGGCAAAAATGATTGTTTTTGAATTTCTAAAAATAATAAAAAGGCTAAAAAATGTACCCAGAAATTAGTGAAAATTTTACACAATGGCAGGAGCCACATGTCCAATTTTCACATGAGTTGGGTTAAATTTGATATTTTATTAAAATAAAAAACAAGCACACAGTGCACAGGGACCTATCTGCAATAAAAAGTATCTCTAAGGGTTGAAAAGTAACAAGCTTAGAAAGTTGGGGTCCCTCGTGAAAATTTCCAAGCCCCCACGCGCGCTGCACGTGATCTGGGCACAGAGGGACCTAAATGTAATAAACTTACTTCCAAGGACTTATTAGCAACAGGTGCTAAAAGTCCAGGGAAGAAGTTGCAAAATACCCAAAGATTTCAACACATGTCGAATAAAAGTATTCACAGGGGTATGGATGCAAATATCAAAAAGTATATTTCATTCATTAACACGTCAAAACATCAGCCCATACAATGCAAATTCACCAAACACCACATGACGAAGCACGTGTCTCTCATATACAGGGATGAAAATGCAAATACTATAAAGGTCCAAGTCCTAAGTGCAATTATCCAAAAATAAAAACAACTATATTCTATATTTACAGGACTAAATAATAAAAACAGAAACGAAAAGGTCCTAAGGGTAAATTACCACTTATTATCCGAGGGCTGGAGGCGTGCCACGTGTGAGATCTGACGGCTGAGGTGCTCTGCGCCTCTACGAAGGACTCCGGCTCGGATCTGATGGCTGCGGGGTGACCACGTGGCTGATCGGATGATCGTGGATCAAGGGCACCCCTCGCTGGATCTGACGGTGATGATCAACCCTCTGCTTGATCAAACGGTGATGGCCTGCTCCTCAAATCGATGGTTCAGATCAAAACTGGAGCGGCGGGGGTGAACGGACGGCTCCTGAAGGTTCTCCATGAACTGCTCACCGGCGAGTTTTGCTGGCCCAATGCTCGCGGTGGAGACCTCCTCTGCTGCTGCTAAGGTGCGGAACTGAACTGCCAAGGCCCCCAGCAGATGGTGGGCTCCTCCGATGACGCCAAGAAGCTCCAAGGAGCCCCGACGACGAAGGTGGAGCTGGAGCTCTGTGCCTAAGTGCCCAGACCCTCAGATGGGTTTTGTTGGCCCTACAAAACATCATTAGAAGACTCCTGGGTCGAGGGCAAACTGCCTCGACCCGGTGAGAGGCGGAATGGGGGAATAGGTGCGTCGGGGCGACACCCTCCGGCGAGGCGACGGTGGAGGAGGGTGGACTCCCAGTTCCGGGGCAAACTGGGTTGGATGGGAAGGTGTAGAACGTGAAGAGGAGTATGGCGAAGATGATGGCGTCGTCCGATGATTGAATCGATGCGTGAGGTAACGTAAAATGATTGGAGACGGCGGCGAAGCGATTTGGGGCTAATCAAAAATTCAAGAAAGATGGGAAGAATTGAGTCTACCTGATGCATGGAATCGATTGGGGATGAGCTCGCGGAGCACTGGTCGTCGCCTCGAGGGTCGTCGGAGGCCCGAGGCTCGGGCGCTACTCTGGGCAGCGCACGGAGACAAGAAGCTCGCCAGATCAGTGGTGGAAGGGTCCTTCTCCTCTCTGCAACACACCGATAGCTAGCTGTCACTCTAGGGTATCGGGTGGAGGTCCTGGGTGAAAGAAGCAACGCCAAAGATGGCGTGAAATGGAAGCCTGAGCTGGAGTTTTATACTGCTAGGGGTCCGGCTAGATGAGGGTCGGGCGAGCATATCAGAGCTCGGATCCCTAGGCAAAACGCTGGGCGTGGATCTCGGATGCAAGAGGAAGGATTAGGACCCGAGGTTTAAGGATTTGATGGTCGGATCACTGCGTGAAAATTAGGTTAAATCGGGTCAGAGCGCAGGATCCGCGGGCTGGTGGTCCAAGGGGGAAAGTTGACCGGGGGTCAACATCCCCCGTGGACCAATCAGAGCGCGCCATTGAATATTTATTTGAAAATTCATTTAAAAATAATAAATGAATTATTTTCGAAAAACTTAAATCATGAAAAATGTTTATTTATTTTTTAATTAATTTTTGATGATTTTTATTTATTTTTTTGAAATAAAAATATTGTATGTACAATATAGTATTATTATATATAGGTATATACAATGTGTATTTTTGATTTTTGATTTTTTAATTATTTACTTTTATAAAATTTATTCCAATTTTATATTTTATTTATTTAGAGAATAAAATTTGGAATAATATGGTATTTTTATTTTGTTTTTATTAATTATTTACAAGGGTTAAATAAATAGTTTTATTTATATACATACATGGTATATTTACAAGGTTGGAAATTGATTTTATTTATTTCTTTTTATTTTATTTTTGGTTTTGTGATTTTTATTTTATTTATTTACATTATAAAATATAGAGTATGTACATATTTTTATAGGTTTTTATTTATTTATTTATTAGGAGAAACAAATAGATATGTTATTTCTATGTACATGGTTTATATATAAGGATGGAAGAATTTTATTTTTATTTTTATTTAACATTTTTATTTTAATTTAATATTTACAAATTTATACATATTCACAAAAAATGAATTTTTATTTAGAGGAAAATATTTTTATTTATAAACACAGGTATATGTACACATGAGCTTCCCTATCTCTCTCTACTTAGGTTCTTTTGCGGTCAGGCCCATGTTGAGCCATCCCTTGGGATTAGGTCATTCAATATTTATTCTAAATATCTCCCTCTTTTTTTATTTCTTTATTCTTTTATTTATGCACAAAAACATGCTAATAATGCATATTTACACAATGCATGCTGAATGATAATTATTGCTATTTACAAGTATCTACATGTGTTTTGCATAGGTTTTGTAGCTAAAATAAAAGAATAAAGAGTGATGAATGGGTATTCATCACCCCCTATACTTAACTTTGCTAGTCCCTTAGCAAACACTTATTTGAAAAAGAAGTGAAAAAGAAAAAGAAAAAAGAAAAAGAGGAGAAAAAGCAGGGATCAATGCTGATTATTAAACTTGCCTTCATTAAATTGAAATATGGAGCTCGATCAGATCTTTGGATTATTAATGTGTCGGAACCTTATTTAGACTTAGGTTTAAAACTCAACAGCCTCTAAGATCCACTAATCTATAGTCAAGACTCCTCAATAATCCAGATCAGAACAAGTCTACATACACAAACCCTGAAGACTATGAATCTTTCCTTGTACTGTGTAAGTGAGGTATAGCTCTCCACCTCAGAAGTAGCAACTTGACAACCCTCCCCAACAAGGTAACTCTATGACCCTAGTCTGGCCACTCTTTCCTCGAGGAGCGGGGTATTCCCTTCTAAGTTCAAGTTCAACCGGCTCAAGAAGAGGGGGAAGAAGAGAATGGACCATGGCCAGTGTAGCCATGTATCCTTGGAAGCTCAACCAGTGTAGCTAAGTCTCCCTGCTGCAAGCTACATAAGATCGAACATGAGTCTCAAGCTTTGCTTATTTGTACTATATACATACTCCGGTGGGATTATCATTTTCTATCAGACCCACCACTTTTTTGGAGTTATTTTCTTTTTGCATTTTTTTCAAGTGCATCTATACAACATATTTACAATGTGCGTCATATGTACATAAGGAGTTTTTTCTCTTGAGCCAGTAGACTATCCCTCTTTTGAAGCATTATTGCAACCCACAACTCCTGTCGTTAGACCTCATGGCAGCCAGACCAAGTTGAGACGTACTTCCTTCACTAAAAGAAGAAGAGAGGTTCCGCCTAGAAGTACTACCCTCATATGCTACCCCAAGTCAAGGAAGACTGCCTCCTCACCACCTCATCCGTAGAGAGCTCGGTGAAAAGTGCGGGTCCAAGTCAAGCCATTGTCTATATGAGTCAGGTGTGTGTTGTTAAGTGCTCTACTTAGGCTCATTGAGATGACATGTGTTCATAGCCTAGTGGACTCAAAGAATTAAGTCACCATGGACCTGAAAAGCCTTAACCCTAAGCCCTATAAGGTTCCTCTTAGAATTAGGTGGATTAAGATCTTAATCAAGCTCCATTTCCCAATTTAATTCCAGGCTAGTTTAAATGTCAACTATAATCTAGGAAAAACTATACATATATATACAAGGATGCTATTTACACAATATTTACACACATACAAAAATTTTGAAAAATGTTTTGAAATCATGAATGTATGCATGAATGCAAGTTTTGCAAAATATTTATACAAATTTACACAAGGTTTTTGCAAACTTTTGATTTTCAAAACATTTTGGAAAAATTTGGTACTATATATATAATTTTGATATGCACATATTTACACAATCTTTACACAAAAAGTTTTTGAAAACATTTTTACAAAAATAATTTTGTACAATAGCTATGTATGTGCAAATAAAAGAATGATTATTTACATGATTTTTTTTAATTTTTATGGATTTTAGGGTTTTTAGCCATTTTTATTTATTAACATACTCACACAAAGTACGAGTTATGGCTAAAGTATATATGAAATATATACACTCCCTCCTATACTTAGCTCGAACGATGTCCTCAGAGTCAAGAGCGATGAAGAAGACATAACTCGTGCTTTGTATAGGGAAGTGAAAAGGAAGGCTATATACAAAGACGAATGAAAGAATAGAAGTCAAGAGGGTCTCGGCTTTTCCCCCTATACTTAGGATCAAATAATCCTAAGTATAGCATGCTGTACACAAAGGGAAAACCGAGTGAAGAATGTACAGGGTCTACCCCCACTATACTTAGGGTAAAGTACATCCCGCTTATACTTAGGGTAAAGTACACCCTAAGTATAGCATAATAAAAAGATGAGGAAAGGGATGTGGGACTAAAGAATGGAATGATATGGACAACTGGATCTATAAAGTCGGGAGAACAGTGATAATCAGGCGTGAGATGCAATAGATGTGAGTCAAGAGACCACATCTCACGCAAAGTGAATAGGGGCAACATCAACGACCCGCGGCTCATGATCAAGATATGGCTTGAGCCGCTGGCCGTTCACTCGAAAGGTACTCTCAGAAGACAACTCAGATATGTCGATACTCCCATTGTCATGTACCTTTCTCACCAAATACGGTCCCTTCCATTTGCTATGTAGCTTCCCTGGAAATAGATGAAGCCTAGCATCAAACAACCATACTCTCTGTCCAGGCTCAAAATGCTTGTGGCTGATATGAGAATCATGCCACTCCTTCACTCTCTCCTTGTACTGTAGGCTGTTTGAGAAGGCGATATCACGAATCTCCTCCAAGGATGCTAACTCTGCCCTCCTTTGATCTCCTACACTATCTGGATCCAAAAGTATATCAGTGACAGCACAAAGTGACCTATGTCCCAGCTCAATAGGTAAGTGGCATGGCTTGTCATAAACGAGGTGAAAGGGAGATGTGCCTAAAGGTGTCTTGAAAGACGTCCGATATACCCACAAGGCCGAGTCCAAAAGCTGTGACCAATCCTTTCGGTCAGGGCGGATGACTTTCTGCAATATAGTCTTGATCTCCCTGTTTGACACTTCGGCAAGACCATTCGTCTGAGGGTGGTATTGAGTGGAAACTCGATGGTCTATGCCAAACTCGCTAGCAAGGGCCTTTACCTGGTCGTTGACGAAATGAGACCCCCCGTCAGATATCAACACTCGAGGTACCCCGAACCATGAAATGATATGCTTCCTCAAAAATCTACAAACAGTCCTAGCATCTGTGTTTTGGACGGGGATAGCCTCAACCCAACGACTAACATAATCCACGGCCAACAGAACGTACTCGAATCCCTGACTCTTAGGTAATGGACCCATGAATTCGATGCCCCATGCGTCAAAAACCTCACAGAAGTGAATGGGCTGCATCGGCATCATATCACGCTGTCCACAAGTGCCCATCCTCTGACAGTCAGTACACCTCTTCACGAACTCATCAGAGTCCTTGAAGAGGGTAGGCCACCATAGGCCGGATTAGAGCACTTTCTGTGCCGTTCTCCTCCCAGAGTGATGTCCTCCTGCCTCAAGCTTGTGGCAGTAAGTGAGGACGCTATGGTGCTCCTCCTGAGGAATGCACCTACGCCAGACACTATCCCCTCCTTTATGGTAAAGGATGGGATCCATCCAGCGGTAGGACTTGGCCTTCGCCAGGAAGGTCTCAAGTCTCTACCTGAGCCAATCTTGTGGAATGTTCTTAGCAACAAGAAAGTTTACAATATCGGCATACCACGGGAGAGAGGCGATAGCAAGGATCGCCTCATCTGGGAAGGTCTCACATATAGGCTCAGTCTGCTCAGAATCCTCAAGATGCTCTAATCGGGAGAGATGATCCGCCACCACATTCTTGACTCCAGGCTTATCCTTAATCTCTACGTCAAACTCCTGGAGTAGAAGGATCCATCTAGTCAATCTGGCCTTGGCATCCTTCTTTGCCATGAGGTACCGGATGGCGGTATGATCAGTGTATATGGTCACTCTAGAGCCGATGATGTATGATCTGAACTTATCAAGGGCAAAAACTATGGCTAGCATCTCCTTCTCAGTAACAGTTTAGTTCCACCGGCTAGCGTAGTGAATGGCAAATGGGACTCCATCCCTCCTCTGTCCCAGCATGATCCCTACAGCAAAATCGGAGGCATCCATCATGATATCCAATGGGAGAGACCAATCAGGCGGCTGGAGAACAGGAGCCTCAACAACACATCTCTTGAGAGTCTCAAACGACGAAAGACACTTGTCATAGACAAGGAACTCGATGTCTTTCGTCAACAGATTAGTCAACGATCGGGCAATCCTACTAAAATCATGAATGAAGTGCCGGTAGAAACCGACGTGACCCAGGAAAGACCGTAACTGCCGCAAGTTGGACGGTGGTACAAGTTTTCTAATGACATCTACCTTGGCCGGATCAACCTCTATGCCCCTGTTGGAGATGATATGGCCAAGCACCGTCCCCTGAGTCACCATGAAGTGACTCTTCTCCCAAGACAGCACTAGGTGAACCTCAATGCATCGCTGAAGGACTCGGTCTAGGCAGTCAAGACAGGAGTCGAATCCGTCGCTGTAGATCGAGAAATCATCCATGAAGACCTCCAAGCACTCCTCCACCATGTCCGAAAAGATCGACAACATGCATCTCTGAAAAGTCGTAAGGGCATTGCATAGCCCAAATGGCATGCGTCTGAAGGCGTATGTGCCAAAGGGACAGGTGAAGGTTGTCTTATCCTGGTCCTCGGGAGCGATGGGCACCTGATTGTAGCCTGAGTACCCATCCAAGAAACAGTAGTGGCTCTTCCCTGCCAGTCTCTCAATGACCTGATCTATAAAGGGAAGGGGGAAATGATCCTTCTTGGTGGTCTGGTTGAGTCATTTGTAATCCACGCAGACCCGCCAAGAAGTGTGTTCCCGGGTAGCGATCTCCTCTCCAGACTCGCTGACAACTGTAGTGATGCCCGTCTTCTTGGGCACCACATGCAATGGAATGACCCACTTGGAGTCGGAGATGGGGTAGATAAAATCGTCGCTCCACCATTTCGAAATCTCCTTCATGACAACCTCTCTCAGATTCGGGTTCAGCCGCCGCTGGAACTCATGCGATGGCTTCGCCTCCTCCTCGAGATAGATATGGTGGGAGCACAGGACCGGACTTATCCCTTGGAGATAGGCTACGATCCATCCCGTCGCCTTGCGGTTCTTTTCAAGAACCCCCATCAGACGGGATTCTTGCTCTCTAGTCAAATCGGCGGAGATAATGACTGGGTACAACTCATGCTCACCCGCAAGGAACCTATACTTCAGCAACGCAGGAAGTGGCTTCAGCTCTGGACATGTTGGTGCTGGTAGATCTGGCCTCTGAAAACTCTGAGTGAATGCTGCCAAATCTGCATGGGAAAACTGAACTCTCGCTCACAATCAGAATCTGGAGAAGGCTGCTCTGCTGGACTGTCTCTACTCTGCACGACATCTACCTCCTCCCTAGCTGTAGGCTCAATAGAAGTCAGATCTGGTATAAAATCATCAAACTCTGCCCAGTCAAAATTTGACTCCGAGGATCTGTCTCATCATCACCTAAAAACTCAGTCTCACGGTCAAGAACCGGCTCTGCCGACTGAAAAGTATCCTGGACCAGGAATGCGCTCTCCAAGCTCTCCTCTGCTGGCGTCTCTGCATCAGCGGACTTTGAAGGTGAGAGGATGGCCTGTGCGACTGGATCTTCCCAAACTGCCTCATCATTTGTAATCACAAAGTCGCAGTCCTGGTGGATGTCTGGCCCTGCATATGTCATCTGCTCCGAATCAGTGGTCGGCTCTGGGCATGCTGAATCTCTGACTCTGATATCCTCGACCGTCTCTATTTGTATACTCTCGCCCTCGACGCGAAAATATACCTTCCCGCTATCATGGTCGGTCACTACCTTGGCTGTGGCCAAGAACGGGCGACCTAGAATGATGGGGGTATCGGTCACTGACTCAGGGATCTCCATGTCCAACACAACGAAGTCCACAAGGAATTACAAGCCATGAATCGTGACGACAACGTCCCTCAGCAACCCCTTCGGCCTCTTGACAGATCGATCATCAAATTGATTGACTGTCCTGCTCTGTCGTAGAGCGCCCAACTCGAAGCGGTCGAGAAGGGTTGCCGGAAGTAGGTTGATCGATGAACCGCTGTCTAGTAGAGTGCGGTCGAACCTCTGCTCTCTGATGTGGCATCTGACATATGGGGCTCCTGAATCTGGCCTCTTGACCGGCAGGCGGTTCTGAATCGCGAAACAAGTAGCTTTGGTCAGCACGTGGATCTCTGACTGGTGGTTCCTCCTCTTCCTCCTAACTGTAGTCGTGTCTCTGAGTGATCGCTTGAGTAGAGGAATGTGCTGCAAAGCCTCCTGAAGAGTTAGCTGAATGTGGAAGCGGTCGATCATCTACTGGCTGAACTCTTCCTGCTGTATCTTTTTTTGATTTTCTATTTTCATCCTCTTCCCCATGTGAAGTGCTCTAGGGAAGGGGATCACAAGGTCCTTCTCAGATGAAGGACTAGGAGAGGGTCTAGGTTGCTCGATGGCAGAATCCACACATACATCAAGCACCACAGGTGGATCAGAAGAGAACAAACCCTTTCCTTTATTGCCAGAAGTGTCCTGAGATACATGTACATAAGGAAAGACTACAGGACTCTCAGAATTAAAAACGGTGGTATCAGCACCACCCTCGGCTGGTCGACTCGCGGCATCAGCACCGCGCTGTGGCTCGGCAACATTGGTGGCATCAGTACCACCTCCTCCATCTGGTGAAGCGACGGCCTCAGTACCGTCGGTGGAATCAGCATCCATGGTGGCGTCAGCACCACCGTCATCATCTCTCGCGGCCTCAGTACCACGCTCCTCCTCGCCCGACGCTTTGGAAGTGGCCTGGGGTCATCGCTCAGACGAGGCGCTGCCTACTGGCATCCTACCGCTCCTAAGTGTGACGAAGTCAGTATCAAACAGATAGGCAGACATATCACCAAAAGAATCACTCGGAGTGGCATACTCAGTGAAATCTACCTGCTCATACTTCCTCTTGAGGTTGTTCGGGTTCGACTCGATCTGGACAGGGATGGTGGCCTTCCCTCTCACAATCTCCCGCATCTCCTGACGAAACTCATCCATCTCCCGTCTGTAGGTAGCCTGCTGATCGGTAAGGAGGCGGGCTATGTCGTCTAAGGCGGGGTTCTCATAGGATGGCCCATGAGAACCTGATGGGTGGCCTCGCTGGTAGGGAGGCTGTTGCTGCTGCTGGTGCTGCGGGTGAGATGGGTATGACTGTGGATGATACTGCTGCTGAGGCTGATCACACCTCTAAGAATGTCCCTACTGATAGGGACGAGGACCATACTGCTGTGACTATTGCTGATGCTGGTATACTGGGGGCTGCTGCTGCTGGTGATCTCTCTGATGGCCGTACTGGCCACCCTGACCTGAAGGCTGCTGCTAGGAACTGGCACCTCCGACGGACCAATGGAATCTGGGATGATCTCGTCGGATATCGGGCTGGGGGCGATCGTACCAAATCCCATTGACGTCCATCAACGGCTCCTAATCATAGGTGGCTGGTGGGAGTATGGCCAGAGGCTGATCCGGCTGGTAGACCACTGTCTACGTGTTTGGAGATGGTGGCGACTGGTAGTGGGGCTGCGGCTGCTGGTATGGCTCCGCATGTACAAGGTGAACTTGTCTAGGCTGCTGGTGGCTGAAGCGCTGGAACGAGCCGCCGGTGCTACTCGGATCGCCTCGTGCCTGAAGACGGGGCTGGGAAGCCGTCTGTGCCTCCTGGAGACACATGAGCTGTGTCTTCAAGTCACTCAGAGTTTGGCCATCTGCTCCATCTGCGTAATACCCTGGCATTGCTTCTTATCGATAATCTCCATCCGGTCCAGCTTCTCGCTGATGATACCCATGTCGGCGGCTGTGGACTCAGCCTGTGCTACCGCCGCTAACGAAGTGGATGGACCGACGTCGACCCGTGCGATCCTCTGGTACTGCACGGTCTGTGGCTGGGGTCGTCCCTGTGTGTAGAGGCGGGTCTGGGACATCACCGTGTAGTTATCGGCCATCTCCTCGTAGATGGCCCAGACCTGTTCCTCGTCCTTAGCGAAATAGGACCCACCATAAGAAGCGTTCACCAAGCCCTGCAGCTCTGGTGTTAGCCCGCAGAAGAAGCTCTGAACAAGGTTCGGCTTCGAGATCTCATGGTGAGGGCATCTATCTGTCAACTCTCTGAACCTCTCCCATGCCTCATGGAATTGCTCGTTGGTGAGCATGGAGAAGTTGCTGATCAGGGACCTCGCTGCATTCGTCCGCGCGAGTGGATAGTACTTGTTTAAGTACTCGGTGCGGAGCTGCTCCCAGGTGTAGACAAACTTCCCCAGATGCTTCAGCCAGGTGGCTGCTCTGTCTGCTAGTGAGAAGGGGAAGGCAATCATGCGAATGGTGTCCTCGTCAACCTGTCTGTCGTGGACTGTACTGCAGATCATCAAGAACTCCTGTAGGTGGAGATGGGGCTTCTCAGTGGCGAGCCCATGGAACCGGGGGAGGAGCTGCAAAGTGTTCGGGGGGAACTTAAAGTCCCCCACGATGGCTAGTAACACGACCCAACGGTGCGTCAAAGTCAATCCGGGGTTGTGTAACTCCCGCATCGGTCTAGGCTGGTCCGGTACTGCCGCTGCTGCGGCGGCTGCTGCTGCATCATCGGGTCTCCTCAGCCCGTCTGCTGGCCCGTGCTAATCGCGGTCTGCTCTCATCTGCTCCATCTCGCGCCTCATCTCAATCATAAAAGCTCCCTGATCCCTCAACTGCTGCTGCACTGTCTCGAGGAAGGCGATCAGGGTGGAGTTGATCGCACCCTGGTCTAAGATGAAAGTCTGCTCTGGTCGGGGACCTCTAGTGTGATCGCCACTGTTGTCAGCCATGGTCTCTACAAAGGTAAAAGACCCAAACTCAGGTGCTGATAAATCATCTGATTGTAGTCTCTCATCTGGGACTAGCACTCAGAAACAGAAGAAGGGGGGTCGAGGGGGAACAGGATGGAGTCGAACTCGGGTTCGGAGAGCGGGTCTCGGCTCTCGCGAACCTACCTAGATGAGCGGGCAGAAGTGCTGGGAAGCGGTGCAACCAGAGGCTGCCTAAGGGACCTTCTTCCCATCATCTTGATCTGGCGAGTTAGGCGGATGGGATCTGGAAATAACAATGATCAGCAAGCAAACCCCTGATTCACCTACTCAACGCAAGCTAAAGACCGTAAGAGTTCGGTCAATTATCTTGTCAGTTTTTATTAGGTGATCAAGTCAAGATAGCAGAGTGATTATGTGACCTGTTGGGAATCCGGTTCCCCCAGGAGACTGGCCTGATCCTGAACTAGATTTTTCCCAGCCAGTACAAGCTGCGGACCGTTTACCGGCTACCCGATCGGCTCGCTCTGTTAAGGATATCGCGGCCTGCTTTATCAGAGACTGGAGCGATCCTCACTGGAGAACAACTAGCCCAGAAGCAGTAGTTTGAAAGGGGTCCATATATGGCTCTTTCCTAGGGTGCGGGTCACTCTCTCGCACATGCAAACCAGACAAGGAGGGGGTTGCTGTCCCCAAGACAAGTTTTTCTGGTGTGGTGTCTTTTAGGGTCAAATAGAGTTAACCAGTCCCAATTTTATGGTTTGAATTTTGAGGTATTTTTCAAATAAAAACAAACGCCTGACGAATTTTTCGGTTCTCCTGATTATTTAAGTCCAAAAACCGGGGGAGAAGTCGAAAAAGCCGATGCGTGAGAAATCAATGATGCATGCAGAATAAGAAATGCGTACCAGACTCCAGTAGTCTACATGCAAAATGACCCGCGCAGAATTGAAAGACAGGAATAAAACTACCTAAATGATGCAGGCGGAAATCTGAGCCCTAAGCAAGCAATTCTACTCGACAGAACAATCGCTAAGTGGTCAGCCAAGAGGGGTCTATGTCCGGTCTCGGATGCCGATCGATGCCCGCCACAACGGGTCCTGCCAGCGCTGTATACGACCTCTAGCGGCGCGTGACCTCTCAGTTGACCAAATAGTCTTTTTATTAATCTTTTTTATGTTGGTCCAATTAATCGATCTATAGGTACAAGCAATGTTATTAAGGTGTTCGGACCCTATTTGTTTACGTCACAGTCAAACAAAAATCCTAAGGCTAGGGGCTGAAATCCGTGAGAATCAGAAATGCAGGAAATAAACGGTAGAAAGCCATGAGAAAACTGCAAAAAAGCCGAGGGGTCCCCCGAGCACACCGATGCTCTGCGAAACAGACCCCGAGAGTCTCAGAAAGTTTAAGTCTGCTGAGTGTCCTGTCCTTGTATTATTACAACAATTATATGGTCTGCTGAAATAAAATCTAAAGTAAGCTAACTAAACTCCCGCACTCTGCTGCCTCCTCGCGCTCTCCTGTGGCTCCATGCAGAAGGGAGCCGCCTCCGATTGTCGTGGTTGTGTCGGCTCCTCGAAAGTAGCTGCCTCGATCCTTGGGCCCTCGCAAGCAAACAACAAAGTGTGTCAAGGTAGATAAAAATAAAGCAAGTAATCAAAATAGGGTATATATGCAAAAATAGAAATAGAAATAAAAATAAACAAGCAAAACAACCAAAAATAAAAGAAAATAAAAAAGAAAAATAAAAATAAAAGAAAAACAAAAGGCCACGAAAAGCCGCGGACGAAGAAAAAGCTGCGGAAAGCCGCGAAAATCAAAAGAAAATAAAATGAAAAGAAATGCGACTACTAAGCCGTGCTCCCCGGCAACGACGCCATTCTGATGAGCCGAAATTTCGAATGGACCAAGGTGAATAAAATATAACTAAGGTCATTGCGACCTCAGTCACTCGAAACTCAGCTCAACAAGAAAAATGAGGATCAGACCACCAATCAAGCAGATAAAATCAAGGAAAATCAAATAGTGGCCCTGGCTATGAGATTAGCCTAGTATAGCACCCAGGGTCGGACAAAAGGAGCACGAGTTGGCCTTGCAGCCTACGAAGTAGTCGAAAAAGAAAAGAAAAAAACAAATTTTTGGTGGTTTTTAATATTTTTATATTTTTTGGATTTTTAATAATGAAGGAAAATAATAAAAAGGTAAAAACAAGCTCAAACAACAAATTATTTAACTACTCTAAAAGGCTTCAAAAATTCAAACAAAAATATTTTTTATGATTTATATATTTTTTACTGTTTTTGATTATTTTTTTGAGAATTTTATAATTTTTATGGAATTTTCTAAAAATAAAAGAAGGCAGAAATAAAAGCAAACTGTTCAGTCAGGCTTGGAGGACCAAATTAAAATATAAAATAGTCGTGGAAAAGACTAGAGGTATTTTTTATGGAAAGTAGAAATAATAAACAAAATTCAGAAGAAGACTTTATGAATTTTTGAATTTTCTATGATTTTTTAGAATTGTTATGAGTTTTTAAGAATTTTTTTAATTTTTAAGCTTTTTCTAAATCCAAAAATAGCCAAAAATGCACGGAAATTTAAAAACACAAAAACACACAAAACTTAATTTTTTGGAATTTCTAAAAGGGTTTTAATATTTTTTAGGAATGTTTAATCTGGAAAGAGGCAAAAATGGCTGTTTTGAATTTCTAAAAATAATAAAAAGGCTAAAAAATGTACCCAAAAATTAGTGAAAATTTTACATAGTGGCAGGAGCCACATGTCCAATTTTGACATGATTTGGGTTGAATTTGATATTTTATTAAAATAAAAAACAAGCACACAGTGCACAGGGACCTATCTGCAATAAAAAGTATCTCTAAGGGCTGAAAAGTAACAAGCTTAGAAAGCTGGGGGTCCCTCATGCAAAATTTCCAAGTCCCCACGCACGCTGCACGTGATCTGGGCACAGAGGGACCTAAATGTAATAAACTTACTTCCAAGGACTTATTAGCAACATGTGCTAAAAGTTCTGGGAAGAAGTTGCAAAATACCCAAAGAATTCAACACATGTCGAATAAAAGTGTTCACAGGGGTATGGATGCAAATATCAAAAAGTATATTTCATTCATTAACACATCAAAACATCAGCCCATACAATGCAAATTCACCAAACACCACGTGACGAAGCACATGTCTCTCATATATAGGGATGAAAATGCAAATACTATAAAGGTCCAGGTCCTAAGTGCAATTATCCAAAAATAAAAACAACTATATTCTATATTTACAGAATTAAAAAAAACAGAAACGAAAAGGGCCTAAGGGTAAATTACCCCTTATTATCCGAGGGCTGGAGGCGCGCCACGTGTGAGATCTGACGGCTGAGGTGCGCTGCGCCTCTGCGAAGGACTCCGGCTCGGATCTAATGGCTGCGGGGTGACCACGTGGCTGATCGGACGGCCGCGGATTGATGAATACTCATTCATCACTCTTTATTCTTATATTTTAGCTACAAAAACCTTTGCAAATACATGCAGATATGTGTAAATACAAATAATTAACAAAAGGCATGCATTGTGTAAAAACTAATAATTAGCATGTTTTTGTGCAAAAATAAAAGAATAAAGAATAAAAAGAAAAAGAGGGAAATATTTAGAATAAATATTGAGCAACCTATCCCAAGGGAGGGCTCAGCATGCGCCTGACCGCATAAAAGCCAAAGAGAGAGATAGGGAGCTCATATGTGTAAATATACCTGTAATATAATAAAAATATTTTCCTCTAAAACTAGAATAAAATGGGCTTGTATATATTTGTAAATATTTGTAAATACAAAATCAAAACAAAAATAGAAAAATTAAAAAGAAAATAAAAATATTCACTTGCATATATATTCACCTTGTACATAGAACACTTATCTATATTTATTTAGCCTTGTAAATAAACAAAATAAATCCCTAAAAATTTGTATATATTCTATTTTTTATGGTGTAAATAAATAAAATAAAAACCATGAAAACAAAAATAAAATAAAAAGAACAAAATTTAAAAACCAAAAAGAACATTGTATATATACCATGTATATATATATGTATATATCTATTTAATTAACCCTTGTATATAAATAAATAAAATAAATTAAAAATACATTTTATTCCTAATTTTATGTTATAAATAAATAAAATACAAAATGGGAATAAAAATGCACAAAAATAATTAATTAAAAATCAAAAATTAAAAAGCCATATTGTATATATACCTATATATAGCACTATAGTGTAAATACCTTATTTTTATTTTGAAAAATGGAAAAAATTAAAACAAACATTTTTCATGTTTTGAGTTTTTAATAATTCGGCCATTTATTATTTCTTTTCGAATTTTCAAATCTTTTCCACATGGTTGATCCTCATTGGTCCACGAGGGGTGTTGATCCCCCGGTCAACTCCCCCCTGGACCACTTAGTCCTGGATCCGTGCCCGCAACCCGACTTCTCGAAATTTTGCACACTCGATCCGATCATGAAATCCGTTAACCCCGGGTCCTAATCCGAGCTTGATCATCCCTTATCTACGCCCGGGGTGGATTTTGGGGATCCACGCTTCGAGCTGCTCGCCCGACTCCCTGATAGCCGGAACCCTAGAGGTATTTAGTCCGAGCTCCGCCTCCTTGTTCACTCATCTTTGGATCATTTCTCTCCACCCTAGGACCTCCATCGCCTCCGCGAGAGTGACAGCTCGCTCCCGGCCGTGTTGCAGCGAGGAGAGGGAAACCGGACCACTGATCCGGCAGCTACGTGCCGCCGTGCGCCGCCTGGAGGTGACGCTCGAGCCTATGGCACCGACGACCCTTGAGGCAAGGACCTGGAGCATCCGCAGCTCCTACACAGTCGACAGCATCCAGTAGGTAGTCCCCGTTCTTCCTCTATTTCTTTAATTTTGCTTTTCGCCCAATTTCCCCCGTCGCCGTCCATCGCCGATTCCGACCACCCTAGCCACCCGTTCGATCATCGGAGTCGACCCACGTATCCGCCTTCCCTCCGCGCACCTTCTCCATACCTTAATCCAACCCAACTCGCACAGGAGCTGGGATTGGGGCTCCTCCACCGTCGCCTCGCCGGAGCCCCTTTGCCCCGCCGCACCGACCACCTTCACCACCCCTAACCGGGTCGAGGCACTTTGCCCTCGACCCAAGAGCGTGTTGCGTCGCTTTGCAGGACCAGAGGAGCCCATCTGAGGGGTCGACACTCAGGCACAGCAGCTCAGCCTCCGCCGGTGTCGCCCGAGCTCTCCGGAGCTCCGTCACGTCATCGAAGGATCCCATTAGACGCGGGAGGCCAAGGCGAATCTTCTCCGATCAGTAGCAGCCCACGAGGAGGTCTCCAGCGCCCACACAAGCTCGGCGAAACTTGCCGGCATCCAGTTCTTCGAGCACCCTCCCCAACCGTTCGATCGTCTTCCAGCTCCAGTTCAGATCTCAGACGTCCAATTGAGGAGCGGCCAGCACCGTCAGTTCTTTGGAGGAGTGATCGTGACCGTCCGATCGTCGAGGGTTAGCCACTTCGCTTCTCATCCGTCCGATCTTCCACGTGGCGAGGCCCCTTCCGTTCGATCAGAGCCGAGGACCCAGTGCTTAGCCGCGCCTCTTCTCTACCGTTGGATCTCCACGTGGCGAGCATCTGGCCCTCGACTTAATAAATTGTAAACATCTCTTAGGCCCTTAGATTTTTAGGTGTTAATTTGTAGTCCTGTAAATATTTTAGATATTTTATTTGCGTTTGATAATTTGCATAGAGGACCCTGTCGTTTTTGGTATTTACTTTCATACCCCTGTTTGTAGTGGGACACGTGCGTCGACACTTGCTTTTGTGGGTTAATTGCATGTATGACATTCATGTTTCCGGATGTTAATGAATGGATTTAAGTTTTTATTAATTGCAGAAATACCCATGTGCGTGGTTTAATTGTGCATGTGCGTTATATAGTGGGTAATTTACACTGAAGCCCCTGGACTTTTAGTACGAGTTACTAAATAGTCCAGGGACCTAAGTTTTCTTGCAAATAGGTCCCTGAGTGCCCAGGTCACGCGCCTCACGCGTGGTTTCTTGGAGAATTTGCACCGGACCCCTGGAACTTGTTTTAATTGCGTACAGGTCCCTATGCACTGTACCCTTGTTTTTATTTTTAATAAAATAGCAAATTAACTCCAAATTTGATGAAAATTGGACACGTGACTCCTGCCATAGAGTAAAATTTTCTCCAAATTTTGGAGACATTTTTGATTATTTTTGTTATTTTTAAAAATTCAAAAGCACACATTTTCGTTACTATCTAGTTATACAAATCAAAAATATTAAATCACCTTTAAAAATTACAAAAAATTATACAGTGCTTGTTTTGCCTTGTTTGATTTTCTGACCAACTTTGGTCATTTTTAGATTTATAAAACCTATAAAAATCACAAAACGCCTAAAAACCTATAAAAATTCTAATAAATAAAGAAAAAATCAAAAATTAATTATTCTGGTGCCTAAATTTTCCTTGTATTTTCTATTTTACAGGAAAATTACCTTCAGACCTTGATATGGCCATTTTGCATTTTAATTTGGCTCTCCAAGTCTGACTGGACAACAGCACTATTTTCTTACCTTGTCTGATTTTTATAAAATTCCCTAAAAATCAGAAAAACACCAAAAATTAATCAAAAATAGTAAAAAAATATAAAAACATAAAAAAATATTTTTATTTGAATTCTTGGATGATTTTTGAGTGATTAAATAATTGTTTGTAGTTGGTTGTTTTATTGTTTTATGATTTTCTTAATTAACTTAAAAATTCAAAAAAATATAAAAAGATTAAAAATCCACCAAAAATACCCTTCTTTTATTTTATTTTATTTTAGACTACTTCGTAGGCCGCAAGGCCATCACGTGCTCCCTAAGTCCGACCCTGGTCGCTATAGCAGGCTAATCTAATAGCCAGGACCGCTATCGTGTTTCTTTGATTTTTATCCTATTTTGGTGGTATGAACCTTATTTTCTTGTTGAGCCGAGGTTTCTATTGATCCGGGTCGCAACGACCCGAGTGTGATATTTTGACTTGATCTGGATTAGTGGGATTTTGGCCCATCAAGGATTAAGGGCACCCCTCGCTGGATTTGACGGTGATGATCAACCCCCTGCTTGATCAAACGGTGATGGCCTGCTCCTCAAATCGACGGTTCAGATCAAAACTGGAGCGGCGAGGGTGAATGGACGGCTCTTGAAGGTTCTTCAAGAATTGCTCGCTGGCGAGTTTTGTCGGCCCAATGCTCGCGGTGGAGGCCTCCTCTGCTGCTGCTAAGGTGCGGAACTGAACCGCCAAGGCCCCTCGCAGATGGTGGGCTCCTCCGATGACGCCAAGAAGCTCCAAGGAGCCCCGACGACGAAGGCGGAGCTGGAGCTCTGTGCCTAAGTGTCCAGACCCTCAGATGGGACTTGTTGGCCTTGCAAAACATCACTAGAAGACTCCTGGGTCGAGGGCAAACTGCCTCGACCCAGTGAGAGGCAGAATGGGGGAGTAGGTGCGTCGGGGTGACACCCTCCGACGAGGCGACGGCGGAGGAGGGTCGACTCCCAGTTCTGGGGCGAACTGGGTTAGATGGGAAGGCGTAGAACATGAAGAGGAGATGGCGAAGATGATGGAATCGTCCGATGATTGAATCGATGCGTGAGGTAACGTAAATTGATCGAAGACGGCGGTGAAGCGATTTGGGGATAATCAAAAATTCAAGAAAGATGGGAAGAATCGAGTCTACTTGATGCGTGGAATCGACTGGGGATGAGCTCGTGGAGCTATGGTCGTCGCCTCGAGGGTCATCGGAGGCCCGAGACTCGGGCGCTTCTCTAGACGGCGCACGACGGCAAGAAGCTCGCCGGATCAGTGGCGGAGGGGTCCTTCTCCTCTGTGCAACACACCGACAGCTAGCTGTCCCTCTAGGGTATCGGGTGGAGGTCCTGGGTGGAAGAAGCAACGCCAAAGATGGTGTGAAATGGCGGCCTGAGCTGGAGTTTTATACGGCTAGGGGTCCGGCTAGATGAGGGTCGGGCGAGCATATCGGAGCTCGGATCCCTAGGCAAAACGCCGAGCGTAGATCTCGGATGCAAGAGGAAGGATTAGGACCCGGGGTTTAAGGATTTTATGGTTGGATCACTGCGCGAAAATTAGGCGAAATCGGGTCAGAGCGCAGGATCCGCGGGCCAAGGGGGGATGTTGACCGGGGGTCAACATCCCCCGTGGACCAATCAGAGCGCACCATTGAATATTTATTTGAAAATTCATTTAAAAATAATAAATGAATTATTTTTGAAAAACTTAAAACATGAAAAATGTTTATTTATTTTTAAGTTAATTTTTGATGATTTTTATTTATTTTTTTGAAATAAAAATATTGTATGTAAAATATAGTATTATTATATATAGGTATATACAATATGTATTTTTGATTTTTTAATTATTTATTTTTATACAATTTATTCCAATTTTATATTTTATTTATTTACAGAATAAAATTTGGAATAATATTGGTATTTTATTTGGTTTTTATTAATTATTTACAAGGGTTAAATAAGTAGTTTTATTTATACACATACATGGTACAAGGTTGGAAATTGATTTTATTTTATTTTCTTTTATTTTATTTTTATTTTTGTGATTTTTATTTTATTTATTTACATTATGAAATATAGAGTATGTACATATTTTTATAGGTATTTATTTATTTATTTATAAGGAGAAATAAATAGATATGTTATTTCTATGTACATGGTTTATATACAAGGATGAAAGATTTTTTTGTTTTTTCCATTTTTATTATAATTTAATATTTACAAATATATACATATTCACAAAAATACATTTTTATTTAGAGGAAAATATTTTTATTTATAAACAGAAGTATATGTACACATGAGCTTCCCTATCTCTCTCTGCTTAGGTTCTTTTGCGGTCAGGCCCATGCTGAGCCCTCCCTTGGGATTAGGTCACTCAATATTTATTCTAAATATCTCCCTATTTTTCTTTTATTTCTTTATTCTTTTATTTATGCACAAAAACATGCTAATAATGCATATTTACACAATGCACGCTGAATGATAATTATTGCTATTTACAAGTATCTACATGTGTTTTGCATAGGTTTTGTAGCTAAAATAAAAGAATAAAGAGTGATGAATGGGTATTCATCAGGTTGCGGCTGCTGGTACGGCTCCGCCTGTACAAGATGGACCTGTCTAGGCTGCTGGGAGCGCTGGGACGAACTGCCACTGCTGCTCGGATCTCCTTGCGACTGAAGACGGGGCTGAGAAGCCATCTGTGCCTCCTGGAGACACATGAGTTGTGTCTTCAAGTCGCTCAGTGTCTGTGCCATTTGCTCCATCTGCATGATACCCTGATGAATACCCATTCATCACTCTTTATTCTTCTATTTTAGCTACAAAACCTTTGCAAATACATGTAGATATGTGTAAATACAAATAATTACCAAAAGCATGCATTGTGTAAAAACCTATAATTAGCATGTTTTGTGCACAAAATAAAAGAATAAAGAGCAAAAAGAAAAAGAGGGAAATATTTAGAATAAATATTGAGCAACCTAACCCAAGGGAGGGCTCAGCATGGGCCTGACCGCATAAAAGCCAAGTAGAGGGAGATAGGGGCTCACATGTGTATATATTTGTAAATACATAAAACTATATATATTTTCCTCACCCAAAAATATACTTGTACATATTGTGTGTATATTCTATTAAAACAAAAATAAAAAGATAAAAATCAAAAATTCAAAAATACCCTGCCTTCATCATGTGCATAAACCACATCTTGTATTTATTTAACCTTGTAAATAAATTTCAATTATTTTCTAAACTTTTTGTAAATATTCTATGCATATTTTGTAAATAAAATAAATAACAAGAAACAAAACAAAAATCAAATAAAAATCACAAAATGAAAATACAAAATACATTGTATATAAATGTATTCAACCATTTATTTCACCCTTGTATATAAGTGATAAAAATAAAATAAAAATATTCTTTTATTCCTATTTCATGTTGTAAATAAATAAAATACAAAAAGGGCATAAAAATACATAAAAATAACAAATAAAAAATCAAAAATAAAAATCCATATAGTGTACATATACCTATATATAGAGCTAATCTATTTTTATTTCCAAAAATTAATTAAAAATCACCAAAAAATAGAAAAAAATAAAAGAAAAATATTTCATGTTTTGAGTTTTCCTTAATTCGACCTATTTCTACCCTAAAATAAATAAGCAAAATTCGGGCACACGTGGCCGCTCCTGGTTGGTCCACGGGGAATGTTGACCCCGGTCAACTCCCCCGCGACCTCCTTCCTTTTCTGGCCGTCGCGCGCCGCGCCTCCTTCGCCGATTTATCCACGCTCCTCCAGGCTGTCACCCACTCAACCCCCGCGCCCGGATTCTTCTCCGTTCATCCCTCTCCCTCGCCGGATCCTTCGCCATCAAATCCACGCCTTCCTTTGCTGTCAGCCCTCAACCCTAATCGCCCTGTCACTCTATATAACCATCACCTCCGCCGCCTCTGCGCCGCATCTTTGGACCCTCTCCTTCTTCCCCGTGACCTCCATCGGCAAGGCGAGAGTGACAGCAAGCTTTTGCCCGTGTTGCAGTGAGGTGAGGAGGCGATTCCTCTGATCCGGTGACCTTCGCCGTCTTTGCTCCGCCGCCGGCGTTGAGCATCGAGCTTCAGGCCTTGACGCCCTCGAAGCTACGACCCGGAGATAGCCAATCTCCAGCACAGTCTCCAGCATCCATCAGGTAACCTTAGTTCCTTTTAATTTAGCGTAATTTCCGATTTCGCCCAAATTTCATCTCCCGACGCATTTTTCCGATTCCGACCACCTCGCGTATCATCTCGACCATCCGACCCTACCATCACCTTCGCTATCTTCCCGCGCACCTTCTACGCCCGCGCACTCAACCCAGATCGCACAGGATCTGGGAGTCGAGCTCCACCGCCGTCGCTTCGCGAGCTCTTCCGCCCCACCGCACCGATCACCTTCACGCCACCTAACCGGGTCGAGGCACTTTGCCCTCGACCCGCGAAGCTTCTTGACCACTTTGCAGGTCAAAGGGGGTGTCTGAGCCTCCTTCACAGTTCAGCCAGGAGCTTCGAGCCACGAGGCCTCGCCGGAGCCCCTCCAGGGCTCGGTTGGGCTCTTGGCCACCACCAGCAGCTGCGGGATCGTCCAGCGGAGCTTCTCCGACCTTCAGGCGCAGCTGAGGAGGACCGGAGTTCACGCAGGACGTCGGCGAAGTTCGCCGGCGTCGAGTCTTCCTCCACCTTCCAGAGCCGTCCGATGAAGCCCTCGCTCCAGTTCTATCCTAGCCGTTCATCTGAGGAGGAGCAGCAGCCGTCGATCCACCCGAGGAGCGCATCTGGACCAATTGATAGCAGAGGAGAGAGGCGCCCAGCGTTCAGACACAGACGTCAGATCATCCACGTGGCCCTCTCCCCACGTCGATCGTGCCGAAGAGGAGAAGAGAGAAGAGGCGCCGCACTCCCAGCCGTCAGATCATACACGTGGCGCCCATCCGACCGTCGGCTAATAAAGGGGTAAATATCGTAGGCCCCCCTCTTAGTTTGTTGTTTCCTGTTTAGTCCTGTAATTATTTTTAAAACTTTTTCACGTAGGGTAAATTGCATTTGGAACCTGGTGCTTTATTTTAATTGCATGTATGCCCCTGTGTGTGTGTGAACACGTGCGTCGTCACGTGTATTTTGGGCTTTTTACATGTTCTGTCCTGTAGATCTGGGATGTTAAGGAATGCATGAATATTTTTGAGAAATTGCAAATATGCCCCTGTGAACATTGTTTATGCGCATGTGCGTTATTTCTTGGTTTTTTTGCAACCATACCCCTGGGCTTTTGATACGAGTTATCAAATAGCCCTAGGACTTGGTTTTTATTGCAATTTGGTCCCTGTGTGCCCCAAACACGTGCTTGGCACGTGACTTCTTGGGTATTTTGCACCAGAGCCCCAGGTCTTTGGGTATTTGCACATTGGTCCTTGTGCACAGTGCCCTCTTCTCCATTTTTGAATAAATATCAAACCACCTCCAAATCTAATGAAATTTTGACACATGGCTCCTGCCATGGTGTAGGAATTTCTATGATTTTTGGGGACATTTTGGATTTCATTTATTATTTTTAAAAATTCAAAAACCCATATTTTTGCTACTGTTTGACTTTAAAAATACCGAAAAAATATAAAAACTCCACCAAAAATTCTAAAAAAATTAGGTACTGTTGTTTGCTTGTTGCTTGATTTTCTAGCCAATTTTGGCTACTTTTCATCACTTAAAAACCCTAAAAATTGAAAAACCCCTAAAAACTCATAAAAATTGTAATAAATAAATTAAAAATCCAAAAATAATAATTAGGGTGCCTAAATTTTTCTTATTCTTCATAGTTTATAGGAAAATTACCTTTAGGGCTTTTTGAGATCCAAGAGTATTTTATTTTTGGATCTTAAGCCTTGCTGGACAGTACCCTATTTTTGTCGCATTGTTTGATTTTTAATAATTATTTTATCCATTAGAAAAATTCCAAAAATTCACCAAAAACAGTAAAAAACTTAAAAAACATAAAAACCATTTTTCCATAATTTTTGCATCATTTTTGTGTGTTGTATAAATTGTTGAAGTCCAGTGTTTGTGTGCTTTCTTTCATTTTCTCATCTTTTAAAAAATCTAAAAAAATATAAAAACCATAAAAAAGACTCTTTTGGATACCTGACTACATCGTAGGCCGCAAGGCCAATCTGTGCTCCTTGTGTTCGACCCTGGGAGCTATACCAGGTGAATCCTATAGCAGGACCACTTCTCTGTGTTTTATTGATTTTATCTTCATCTGTGGTTCATATTTTCTTGATTGACACGTTCTGAGCGATTGAGGACAACGACATTGTGATTTATTTTCTACCTCAGTCGTTCTTCGATCTTCGGGGCGTCATACCCTGGCACTGCTTCTTCTCTATGATCACCATCTGGTCCAGCTTCTCCCTGATAATGCCCATGTCGGCGGCTGTGGACTCGGCCTGTGCTGATGCTGTTAACGAAGTGGATGGAACAGTGTCAACCCGTGCGATCCTCTGGTACTGCACGGTCTGTGGTTGGGGGCGTCCCTGTGTGTAGAGTCGGGTCTGGGACATCACCGTGTAGTTCTCGGCCATCTCCTCGTAGATGGTCCAGACCTGATCCTCGTCCTTGGCGAAGTAGGACCTGCCACAAGAAGCATTCACCAGGCCCTGCAGCTCTGGTGTCAGCCTGCAGAAGAAGCTCTGAACAAGGTTCGACTTCGAGATCTCATGGTGCGGGCATCTATCTGTCAACTCTCTGAACCTCTCCCATGCCTCGTGTAATTGCTCATTGGGGAGCATGGAGAAGTTGCTGTCAGGGCCCTCGCTGTGTTCGTCCGCCCGAGTGGATAGTACTTGTTCAAGTACTCGGTGCGGAGCTGCTCCCAGGTGTAGACAAACTTCCCCAAGTGCTTCATCCAGGTGGATGCTCTGTCTACTAGTGAGAAGGGGAAGGCAATCATATGGATGGTATCCTCGTCCACCTGTCTGTCGTGGACTGTGCTGCAGATCATCAGAAACTCCTGGAGGTGGAGATGGGGCTCCTCAGTGGCGAGCCCATGGAACCGGGGAAGGAGCTGCAAAGTGTTCGAGGGGAACTTGAAGTCCCCCACGATAGCTGATAACACGACCCAACGGTGCGTCAAAGTCAATCCGGGTTGCGTAACTCCCGCATCGGTCTCGGCTGGTCCGGTGCTGCTGCTGCGGCGGCGGCTGCTGCTACGGCTGCGGCTGCTGCTGCTGCGGCTGCATCGTCGGGTCTCCTCGGCCCGTCTCCTGGCCTGCGCTGATCGCGTTCTGCTCTCATCTGCTCCATCTCGCACCTCATCTCTATCATGAAGGCTCCCTGATCCCTCAACTTCTACTGCACTGTCTCTAAGGAGGCGATCAGGGTGGAGTTGATCGCACCCTGGTCCATGATGAATGTCTGCTGGGGACCTTCGGTGCGATCGTCACTGCTGCCGACCATGGTCTCTGCAAAGGTAAAAGACCCAAACTCAGGTGCCGATAAATCATCTGACTGTGGTCTCTCATCTGGTACTGGCATCTCAGAAACAGAAGAAGGGTGGTCGAGGGGGAACAAGGTGGAGTCGAACTCGGGTTCGGAGAGCTGGTCTCGACTCTCACGAACCAACCTAGATGAGCGAGCAGGAGTGCTGAAAAGCGGTGCAGCCAGAGGCTGCCTAAGGGACCTCCTGCCCATCATCTTGATCTGGCGAGTCGGGCGGATGGGATCTGGTAACAAATATGATCAGCAAACAAATCCCTGATTCACCTACTCAACGCGAGCTGAAGACCGTAAGAGTTCGGTCAATTATCTTGTCAGTTTTTATTAGGTGATCAAGTCAATATAGCAAGGCGATTACGTGACCTGTTGGGAATCTGATTCCCCCAGGAGACTGGCCCGATCCCGAACTAGATCTTTCCCAGCCAATACAAGCCGCGGACTGTTTACCGGCTACCCGATTGGCTCGCTCTATTAAGGATATCGCGGCCCGCTTTATCGGAGACCAGAGCGATCCTCACTGGAGAACGACTAGCCCAAAAGCAGTAGTATGAAAGGGGTCCAGATATGGCTCTATCCTAGGATGCGGGTCACTCTCTCACACATGCAAACCGGACAAGAAGGGGGTTGCTCTCCCCAAGATAAATTTTTCGGGTGAGTGTCTTTTAGGGTCAAGTTAAGTTAACAGTCCCAATTTTTATGGTTTGAATTTCTAGATATTTTTTTCAAATAAAAACAATCGCCTAATGAATTTTTCGTTTCTCTTGATTATTTAAGTCCAAAAATGGGGGGAGAAGTTGAAAAAGCCGATGCGCGAGAAATCAATGATGCATGCAGAGTAAGAAATGCGTACCTGACTCCAGCAGTCTACATGCAATATGATCCGTGCAGAATTGAAAGACAGGAATAAAACTGCCTAAAAGATGCAAGCAGAAATCCGAGCCCTAACAAGCAGTTCTACTCGAAAGGACAATGGCTAAGTGGTCAATCAAGAGGGGTCGGTGTCCGGTCTCGGATGCCGATCGGTGCCTGTCACAACGGGTCCTGCTAGCGCTGTATACGACCTCTAGCGGCGTGTGACCCCTCAGGTGACCAAATAGTCTTTTTATTAATCTTTTATTTTGGTCCAATTAATCGGTCTATAGGTATAGGAAAGGTTATTAGGTGTGTGGACCCTACTATTTACGACGCAATCAAGCAAAAATCCTAAGCTAAGGCTGAAATCTGCGAGAAACCGAATAGGCAGGAAATAAACAAAAACCGCGTAAAAAGCTGCGAAAAACCGAGGGGTCCCCCTAGCACACCGGTGCTCGGCGAAACAGATCCCGAGAGTCAAAAAGTCCAAGTCTGAGCGTCCTGTCCCTGTATTATTACAACAATTTATTTGTAGAAAATAAACCTAAACTAATCTAAACTACTCCCGCACTCTGCTGCCTCCTCGCGCTATCCTACGGCTCCATGCAGAAGGGAGCTGCCTCCGATTCCCGCGGTTGCGTCAGCTCCTCGAAAGGAGCTGCCTCGGTCCTCGGGCCCTCGCAAGAAACAACAAAGTGTCACAGACCAAGTAAATAAAGAAGATAAAATAAAACAGGGTATATGTGCAAAAATGGGAAATAAAAATAAACACTCAAAGCAACCAAAAATAAAATAAAAGGAAATAAAAGAAAATAAAAATAAAAGAAAAACAAAAAGCCGCGAAAAGCCGCGGACGAAGAAAAAGCCACGGAAAGCCGTGAAAAAAACAAAATCAAACAAAAAGAAAGAAAATGCGACTACTAAGTCGTGCTCCCCGGCAATGGCGCCATTCTGACGAGCCGAAAATTCGATCAATCCGGATCAGATAAAAATAATCACTCTCGGGTCATTGCGACCCGAACCGATAGAGATCTCAGCTCAACAAGAAAAATAGAAATCAGACTGCCAATCAACAAGATAAAAACAAGAAAATAAAAAATAGTGGCCCTGGCTATAAGATTAGCCTGGTGTAGCAACCAGGGTCGGACTCAGGGAGCACGAGTTGGCCTCGCGACCTACGAAGTAGTCAGAAAGCAAAACAAAATAAAAACAATATTTTTTGGTGGTTTTTAAATATTTTTATATTTCTTTGGATTTTTAATAATGAAGAAAAATAATAAAAAGGCAAAAACAATCACATTCAACAAATTATTTAAACACTCTAAAAAGCTCCAAAAATTCCAACAAAAATATTTTTATGTTTTTTTAGATTTTTACCATTTTTGGTGAATTTTTGAGATTTTTATAATTTTTATGGAATTTTCTAGAAATAAAAGAAGGCAGAAACACAAGCAAGCTGTCCAGTCAGGCTTGAAGGACCAATTTAAAATATCAAATGGTCCTCTAGCAACCTGAAGGTAATTTTTATGAAAAATAAAAATAATAAAGAAAATTCAGGAAGAGATTTTATTAATTTTTGAATTTTCTATATTTTTTTAGAATTTTGATGAATTTTTAAGGGTTTTTTTAAATTTTTATGTTTTTGTATATCAAAAATCGCTAAAAATGCATAGAAAATCAAATATACAAAAACAAGCAAAACTTAATTTTTTAGAATTTTTAAAATAGATTTAATATTTTTTTATGAATTTTTAATCTGGACAGACTCAAAAACAATTGTATTTGAAATTTTAAAAATAGAAAAATGCCTAAAAAATGTACCCAATTTATGGTGAAAATTTTACGCAGTGGCAGGAGCCACGTGTCCAATTTTCACGTAATTTGGACTTAATTTGATATTTTATTTAAATCAAAAATAGGCTCACAGTGCACAGGGACCTATCCGTAATAAAAAATATCTTCAGGGGTGAAAAGTATAAATTTCAGAAACTGGGGGTCCCTCTTGCAAAAAGTCTAAGACCCTACGCGCGCTGCACGTGGTCTGGGCACGGAGGGACCTAAATGTAATAAAACTTACGTCCAGGGACTTATTAGCAACACGTGCTAAAAGCCCAGGGAAGAAGTTGCAAAGTACCCAAAGAATTCAACACATGTTGAATAAAAACATTCACAGGGGCATGGATGCAAATATCAGAAAATATATTTCATTTAGTAACACTCAGAAACATCATCCCATACAATGCAATTTCTCCAAAATCCACATGACGACGCACGTGTCTCACACAAACAGGCATGAAAATGCAAATACAAGAAAGGTTCAGGTCCTAAGTGCAATTTTAACAAAATAAAGACAACTACTGAAAATAGTTACAGGACTAAAAAATAAAAGCAAAACAGGAGGGGCCTAAGTATAAATTACCCCTTATTATCACAGGGCTGAGGATTGGCCACGTGGATGATCTGACGATCGCAGGAGACGTGCCAACCCTTCGTCTGGATGAACGGCTAGGAGGAAGCCACTTGGAGATCGGACGGTGATGGATCAAGGGCTCCTCTTCGTCTGAACGTGCGGTCCTGATCAAGCCTCCAAAGGATCTGACGGTCGCAGGACTCCCTCAAATAGATGGATCTGTTCTAATCTGGAGCTGAAGGGGATGATCGGACGCCAGAGGAAGGTCCTGGATGAACAGGTGGCCAGCGAAGTTCACCGGCTCGATACTCGCGTTGGGGTCCTCCTCTGCTGCAGCTGGAATATGGAAAAGAATTTCCCATGTCCTCCGCAGCTACTGAGCTCCTACGATGACGTCGGGAAGCTCCGAGGAGCTCCGGCGATGAAGGCGGAGCTGCGCCTCTGTGCTCAAACCGTGGACCTCCAAATGAGGCTCCTTTGCCCTGCAAAATGGCGCGAGAGGACTCCTGGGTCGAGGGCAAACTTCCTCGACCCGATTAGGGGTGGTGTAGATGGTTGGATGGGGCGTGACGAGAACCTCCGACGAAGCGACGACGAGGGAGGTCGAGCCTTGGCTCCGGGGCGAGCCAAGGTGGGCAAGTAGGTGAAGAATGTGGAGAGAAGTCTCGCAAAGATGTTGGTCGGATCGGTCGAGAAAATGGATGATCGATGTGGTCGGAATCGATGAGAGATGGCGGCGGAGCGAATTGGGGGAAATCGAAAATTAGACGAAGCTAGGAAGAATTAGGTTTACCTGATGACGGGAGTTGACTGGGGACGAGCTAAAGAAGCTCTGGTCGTCGTCTCGAGGATCGTCGGGGGCCCGAGGCTCGGGCGCTGCTCACGGTGGCGCACGACAACAAGAAGGTCGCCGGATCAGTGGCGGAAGGCTCCTCTCCTCTCTTCAACACCACGCTCACTCAGCTGTCACTCTGGGGAGCACAATGGAGGTCCTAGGATGATGGAGTAGCGCCAAACATGGCGTGAATTGTGCGGCGGAGCTGGAGCTATATAGTGCTAGGGGTCCGAGAAGAATGGGGTCGGGCGAGGTGGTTGGAGCTCGGATCCCTAGGTAGATCCTCGGGCGTGGATCTCGGATGCATGAGGGAGGATTAGGACCCGGGGTTTAGTCGAACGGAAGGCGGATCAGATGGGGGAATATTAGGAGAACTCGGGTCAAAAACCCGATCTGCCTGGAAGGGGGTCCACGGGGGACAGTTGACCGGGGGTCAACAATCCCCCGTGGACCAATAGGAATTCAGCTTTTATTAATTATTTGGAAATTAAAAAATAATAATAAATGACTGAATTTCGAAAAAGTTAAAACATGAAAAATGTTTATTTATTTATAAATTATTTTTTAGTGATTTTTATTTATTTTTTTGAAATAAAAATATTGTATGTACAAATAGTATTATTAAATATAGGTATATACATATATACATTTTTTATTTTTATTTTTAATTATTTATTTTTATGTAATTTATTCCAATTTTAAATTTTATTTATTTATAAGATAAAATTTGGAATAAAGGGGTATTTTTATTTTATTTTTATTAAATTTTTACAAGGGTGAAATAAATACGTTTATATACATATATACATGGTATATATACAAGGTGGATTTTGATTTTATTTTTATATATTTTTATTTTATTTTTGTTTTTTCTAATTTTTATTTTATTTATTCACATTATGGAATATGGAATATGTACATATTTTTATGGGATTTTAGTTATTTATTTATAAGGAGAAATAAATAGATATGTGGTTTTTACACACAAGGTCTATGTACAAGGATGAAGGAATTTTATTTTTATTTTTGTTTCTCCATTTTTATTTTGATTTTATATTTACAAATATATACACATAAATAAGCACACATTTTTTTTTGAGTAAGAGGAAAATAATTTTTATTTATTTACAGGTATATGTACAAACACATGAGCTTCCCTATCTCTCTACTTGGGTTCTTATGCGGTCAGGCCCATGCTGAGCCCTTCCTTAGGATTAGGTCGCTCAATATTTATTCTAAATATCTCCCTCCTTTTATTTTATTTCTTTATTCATTTATTTATGCACAAAAACATGCTAATTATTATATTTTACACAATGCATGCTAAATTGTAATTATTGTTATTTACAGGAATATAGATGTGTTTTTCATGGGTTTTGTAGCTAAAATAAAAGAATAAAGAGTGATGAATGGGTATTCATCAGTTCTTTTGGGTTTTCATATTCCAGAGTGTGTTTGGACAGGAAAGGATCCCTCATATGCTCATTTGAGGGTGTTTGGATGCAAAGCCTATGCATTTATACCCAAGGAGCAGCGGAAGAAGTTGGATGACAAGGTAGTGCCTTGTATTTTTCTTGGATATGGAGATTAGGAGTTTGGATACCGTCTTAGAGATCCAAGGAAGAAGACAGTCACCAGACACAGGGATGCAATTTTCTATGAGAATCATACATTGGCTGAGGAACCACTGAGAGTGGTGATGCAGATGAGTTTTCCCTTGATGATGATAGTGATGAGGACACGGAGCCCTCTCCAGTACAGGGTATAGGTGGAGAGGATGGGCAGCTAGAGCAGCACGAGCCAGATGCAGACCCCATTGATGCAGGTCCAGGGGACCTAGGGCAGGGGGAGCAACCTCATCCACATGCAGATGCAGCAGAGCCTCAGGTTAGGAGATCTGAGAGGACACGCCAACCATCATCCCGTTACCTCACTTCTAGGTACGTGATGCTCACAGATGCAGGTGAGCCATACTCCTTTGAGAAGGCACATATGCATAAGGACAAGGATCATTGGCGCAATGCAAGGAATGAAGAGATGTTATCTCTCAAGAAAAACAACACTTATGATCTTGTTGAGCTTCCTAAAGAGAAGAGAGAACAAATGGGTCTACAAGCTGAAATCAGATGACAGCGGCAAGCAGGTAAAGTACAAGGTCAGATTTGTGGTGAAAGGGTTCAACCAGAACGAAGGAGTGGACTATGATGAGATCTTCTCCCTAGTGGTGAAGATGAATTCAGTGAGATTGGTGTTAGGACTTATTGCTAGCATGGACCTTGAGCTGGAGCAGATGGATGTGAAGACGTCGTTTCTTCACGGTGATTTGAAGGAAGAGATCTACATGGAGCAACCACAAAGATTTCAAGAGAAAGAGAAAGATCATATGGTTTGCAGGTTGAGAAAGAGTCTCTACAGCTTGAAGCAAGCCTCGATACAGTGGTATTTGAAGTTTGACACTTTCATAGCCTTCAAGAAGACTACAGCCGATCCATGTGTATATGCCCGTCATCTTTCAAATGACAGGTTCGTCATTCTTTTGATATACGTGGATGATATGTTGATTGTAGGTCATGATTCCAACCTCATTTCGAAGCTCAAGAAAGAACTCTCCAAAGAGTTTGAGATGAAAGACTTGGGTAAGGCTAGTCACATCCTTGGGATGCGGATTACAAAGGACAGGAAGAAACACATGCTGTGGTTGTCACATGAGAGCTATGTTGAATGTGTGTTGGAGCGGTTCAACATGAAGAATGCCAAGCTTGTTAGCATGCCCTTAGCCTCTCATTTCAAGCTAACCAAAGAGTCATGTCCTTCTACTTTTGAAGAGAAAGCAAAGATGAACAAGATCCCATACCAATCCGCAGTTGGGAGCCTCATGTACGCCATGGTGTGCACTAGACCCGACATAGCCCATGCAGTGGATGTGGTGAGCAGATTCATATCCAATCTGGGGAAGGACCATTGAGAGGCAGTGAAGTGGATCTTGAGATACTTGAGAGGGACCTCAAGTATGTGTTTTGTGTTTAGGAGGTCGGATCCCTAACTATTTGGCTACACTGATGCAAATATGGTAGGAGACATGGACGAGTGAAAGTCTACCTCAGGCTACATTTTCACTTTTGCAGGGGTGCCATATCTTGGCAATCCAAACTACAGAAATGTGTTGCTCTCTCGACTATAGAGGTAGAATATATAGCAGCAGCGGAGGCTGGGAAATAAGTGTTGTGGCTACAACGCTTCCTTGGTGAGTTTGGATTGGATGACAGCGAGACAGTTCTGTTTTATGATAGCTAGAGCGCTATAGACTTGAGAAAGAGTACCATGCACCATGCTTGGACAAAATACATTGATGTGAGATACCATTGGTTGAGGGATGCAATTGAACAGAAGCAGCTCATATTGAAGAAGATACACACAGATGAGAATCCCTCAGACATGTTGACCAAGGCAGTCACTCGTGATAAGCTTCAGCTCTGTAGAGAGCTGAGCGGTGTCACCTCTTCTTGATCTCCATCACACGACAACAACTCTCCGTTGGGGCTGGAGGGGGAGGTTGTTGGGCATATTGCAGTCCAGCCCCAACTTTGGGCTGCAGCCACTTGCCACTACTGTAGGGACACAATAGCAATTTGTCCATCAAATTGAAAGCCTCATGGGATGGGGCTTCTGGGTATGCGATTCGGCTCCCCCAAAAGCCACCGTCCCTGTTTTGACGTTCAGAACGAGCAACTGCGAGGGTTTCTCTTAGGAAACCCATCCTCCTTCACGCACGCGAGGGAGAGATCGAGTGGGAGAAGGTGCAGCAGCCAGGAGCTCAGAAGAGCAACAACTCGAGCTCGTTTCCAGCAACGATTTGGGTTGAAGGTGCAGCGACAGATCAAGCTCGAGAGGAGCTATAGCGAGGTTGCGTGCGTGGCGACCTCAAGAAGTCGAGCATCGGTTTGGGTCTCCATCCGGGAGCCCACAAGGGGAGTCAATCCATCTATCTTGATTTGAGATTGTTGTTTGGTATTTTAGATACCTAAGGTAGTGGCTACTTGTAGAAGAACTACCTATTGTGCTCGTAGTTTGTACCTCGGTTTTATGGACAACAAAATCGGGAAGAATATTGGCTCCATTTGACCGTAGTGATTAGTTGCCGGTCTTGCCCTGTGGTTTTTCCCTTACCCACATCAAGTAAGGGTTTCCATGTAAAATCTTTGTTTCTTGTGGTGATTGATTCTTGTGGTTGCTTGTGGTTGGTTTGTCATTGTTGCCATTGAGTTCCCGTGTGGGGAACATATATTGTGTTGTGCCATCTTTGCTGCAGGACAAAATTAGGGGATACTCCTGGTTGATCCGTTGATTGCAATATCCCAACAGAATGGATGGCTTATTGGAATATTTACCCGTATAACAAAAGCTAATTTATCCAAATACTATGTTATATATACACACACACACACACTATCGATCCGTATAGCAAAATCATCTATATATGTAACGAATTAACCATATTTGTGTCCAATTTTCGGTGGATTGGAAATTAATAAAAAAAGAGTATGGCTATCCGCAAAAAAAAATACATATGCATTTTTGGGTTGAAGACATGTATTCATATTATCCATGCCCGTGGTAAAATTGCTCGTGTCATTATATACATATACGTTGTTAGTGTATGCATCTAGATTTGTGAGTGTGATTTGATCATATTGGTGGGGCTATGTAAGAAGTCCCAACCATATGTACTCATTGAGAGATTCATAATATAATATCCAGCTTCGGAGAGGATTTCTCCTATCGTTTCTACTACTCATTGTAGAGTAGGGGTTCTACGTAAATACCTATATGTTCCTCATATTTCTATCTTCGTTCCGGACTATCGTTTTCTACGTGTTAGTATATCAAAATATATTACTATATGTAAAAATCATCCCTATCTTAATCTATATTTTGGTTGATTGCATAAAAGTGTCATTCTTTTGCCAAAAAAATCATGTTCATTTTCTTGATGAAGACGGATGCAATAATGTAATATAACAGATACGAATATACTTATATCCATTTGCATACTTATAATGAACCTACATTCCATTTTCAAGTCGATACAAAATATATCTAATCCAATTGCATCCCTATAATTATGCTACATCCATTTTTGAACCGAAGTATCTATCAATATCTATATGCACGGGGAAAATGTATGAACATATACGTATTCATATCCTCAATGGATGGTTTTGCTATACGGATATAAGTACATAGAACATAGTATTGGGATCTTCTATACCAATATAGATAATAAGATACATGCACCTACCAAAGTATGGATCTATGTCTACTATTGTATCCATCGACCGATTTTGTTTTGCGGATATAGTTAAAGATCACATTGATAAGAATAATAATATAATATAGATACTTATCTTCAATCAAAATATAAAGGTTTTTTTACACCCATAACTGTGAGTAATTTCACAATTACAATCATAACCCTATACAATCGTGAATTACACGAGAAATCATGTATAGTCCCTATGTCTCACACCTATAACCCTCCGTTAAGGAGGCCGTTAACTTAACCATATTGTGGGTAATCTAACCCGTGGTCTATCCAATGGATATTAAAAATTTGCAAAAAAAATTCCGAGCCTACGATCCCATCCCTCCATGGTTCGTGTGGGTTGATCGAGGACGTGGACTCCCCGGGTCGTTTCTCCTCTAGCAGCTTCCCCTCCATGCCATCAACTCTTTCATCTCTCCTCCTCGACGGGCACTGGGTTGGGCTGGAGGAGGTGGGTGCGGGGGGTCGGCGTCGACGGGCTGGGGGAGAGTGGTGGTCTTGATGGGGCTGGAGGAGATCGGTCTCCGAGGAGGAGCTCGGGCAGAAGAGAAGAAGCTCAGCGCGAGGGGGGCTTCGAGGAGGAGGCGAGCAGGGGAGGAGAGTGCTGCTTTGGGGGGGGGGGGCTGGGGGACAAGGCAGCAACCCAGAAGGAGGTGGGGCAGGGGTCCGAGAAGGGTGGGCCAAGCTGGAGGGTGGGCGGGGGTGTGGTGAGGGGTCGACATGTGCCAGAGGAGGTTGGGGAGAGAGGCTTGACGACCTTGGCTGGAGGAGGCGGAAGGGCTCCTCCAAGAACCTGATGACAAAATGTTGTTTTCTTATATTTTTTATATACTAATGACATACTTTATAAGTGTGATATAGTTTTAAGGGTGAAATTGGTAACATGTAATTTTTTCCGCGAGAGTTAACTGATAAAATAAATGGCAACTAACAAAAGGTTATGTCAGGTAAAAATTAAGCATTTTTCAGGACCCTGAATGTAATTCGTGATTTCACGGAGTTATGAATGTAATTATCAAATTAATCAGGATTATAAGTGTAAAAATCCCAAATATAAATAATAAAAATAGAGAGGAGGAGATGTGTTGTCAACATATGAACTACAATTTATTAAATGATATAGATATGGGGATTAGGAGAACCTTTGGATCCAATACAAATTGAGGAAAAATAAAGACTGGTAAAGACCGAGACAACCATGTTGGCTGTCCTTTAGCGGCAGCTCCATTTTTGCCTTTTATATTAGTAATATATAGAGATAGATCGCTTTGATTTGACTGTGTAAATTGATGGGTAATAATTGAAATATGGAACAGTCAAATCGTAGAAAGATGAGGGAGAAGCAAAAACTGCTGGGCCCTTCTCAGGAGAAGATAAGATCGGGTTTGTGGGCAGTACTGCTTTGCTATCCCAACCAAGCAGATCTCTTCTGAACACAGTCACCTCTCGAGCGTGAGAGCACTTCCCCATCTGATCTCTCACCACCAACAGAGCAGAGCAATGGCGGATATTGCAGTGGGCTGCGCTGTGCAGTTGCTCGGTTTGGCGCTGGAACAGATAAAGCATCAGCGAGGAGTCCGTGACGACGTGGAATGGCTGCACAGGGAGCTAAATAGGATGAAATGCTTCTTGATGGATGCCGAACGGCGGAGCTCGTTGGGAGATGAAACGGTCAAGAATTGGGTTAAGGAGATCACCGATGCAGCCTATGAAGCCGAGGACATAGCCGCCAAGTTTGCACGCAGACAACAGCGACGTGGTGTCAAGGCCACTCTGCAGAGGTACTGTTTACCATCGAAAGAACTTCATGATATAGGTAATGATATAAAGATGTTAAAGGAGAAGATAGTGGATATCGGGCAGAGCAGTGAAAGATATGGGATCGGCAGCAGCAGCTCTAACGCGGGATGCAGTAATAACAATACCGTACATGAGTGGAGGAGAAGGCCCCTCTACCAAAGTGAGGAACATGTGATTGGTCTCGAGAATGACAAAAGGCGAGTGATGGAACTGTTGCGTGCAGAGGAGAGCGGGTGTTATGTGATTGGTATCGTGGGAATGGGGGGCATGGGTAAAACCACTCTTGCTCGGCAGGTTTTTAAAGGCATCGATTGGAGAGAATTTCCAAAGACTGCTTGGGTGAATCTCTCTCAGAACTACATTCAGAATCACTCCATTCACAAGCTGCTCTATGAAATCGCAAAGCATGTGATGCCAAATTCTCCAGATTTAGCGATCAAGAGAACTGATGAGCTTAGCGACCTTGTCAAAACAGAGCTGAGGGATGGGAGATATCTTATTGTTATGGATGACATGTGGGAAGAAGAAGTATGGGATCTGGTAAAAGACCATCTTCCTGATAGGAAGAACGGAAGCAGGATCATAATCACTACTCGGATTGAGAATGTTGCAGAACATCCTGCTTTCCACTTCCCACTTCATCGTATGGAAGGTCTGGATGCCTTACGAAGTTGGGATTTATTCACCCGTTTGGTCTTCGAAGACGAGGAACATATAAGAAGGGAATGCAAAGGTCATCTAAAGGAATTGGCCAAGGAACTAGTTTGCGGATGTGGAGGCTCACCATTGGCACTTACGATACTTGGTCGTCTACTAGCTGGAAAGGAGAAGACACATTCTGCATGGCGAGACGTAGTCGGCAATAAGAAGTGGATGCGAGGGGAAGCCGGAAAGAATTGTTTGGAAATATTGAAACTGAGTTATATGGATTTGCCTCATCATTTGAAACTATGTTTTCTTTATCTGAGTGCTTTTCCGGAGGATCATAAGATAGATGTGGGTAAGTTGATAAGATTGTGGGTTGCGGAAGGCTTTGCTGTCAAGACTGATTTTAACGAAGAAGAGATTGTACTGGAAGATATCGCAAGGACATATGTTCACGATTTGAAACAAAGGTGCTTAATAATGGTTCATGAGGAGTTCGATCATGGTGACGATGAATATCATGAATATTGTCGTGTTCATGATGTCGTACGAGAGCTAAGTATCAAGGAGGCAAAGAAAGCCAATTTCATGAATTCTGAAATGACTGGCAGTAGAAATGAAGTGATGCATCGGCTTTCCCTGCAAGGTAAATTTTCCTCTGATAACATTGAAGGTATAAGTCTATCCTTGAGAACATTATTGAGCTTCACAAAGGAGCCAATAGCTTTTGAAAAATTCTACTTACTTAGGGTGCTTGATCTTGAGGGGTCGGGCATTGCTGAGCTACCTGAGGAAGTAGGAGACATGGTTCTATTGAGATACCTAAGTATTAAAGACACAGAATGCAAGTTCCTTCAACATTCCATAAGTAGATTATCATACCTGGAAACTCTTGATTGTCGGACTCGTCATCTTCCGGAAATACATGATAATGTATTGAAGATCAAGATGCTTAAAAATGTGTACGGGAAATTTCGATTGGACAAAGTTGATGTGTCATATCCTATTTGGGCACGGATTGTCTGCTGTAGCGGGGCTACTACAGACTCTGCTGAGGACCTTCAGAGCCGCTCGATCATGATCGAGCGGTTCCCAGGAAATCCCTTTGATCCGGACCCGCTCCAAAGTCCCCCAACAGAGTCTGCTGTAGCCCCGCTACAGCAGACGATCCGCGCTCATCCTATTTATCTCCCACGGTGTATGCTTGTGAGGGCCCACTCTATTTTATGTCCCATTCGACATATGATCAGTCTTCAAGAGTTATCCATTCATTGTGACGACTTCATCAAAGAGGATTCGGCACAGACCATTTGGGATGATTTACAGATTTTGCCTTCTCTGAAAGTACTTTCTTTAACTAAATTTGTAGCGAAGGAAATGCTCAATCATGGAATCGGATTTCCAAGTCTGCAAAGATTAACAATGACGAAGTGTTCATGTAATTCATGGCAAGTGGAAAAGGGATCGATGCCATCTTTGGAAATCCTCGTTATGAAGGAATGCGGTAGTTTTTATGTGCTTCCGAGTGGTTTAGCACAATGCAAAAAGCTTCGTAAGATCACTTGCATGGGGATGAATACTATATTCGTCAAGTGGTATGATAAAAGCAAGGAGGAGGCAGCATGGGAGTTCCATCATGTGCAGTCTATAACGGTACTTAGAGGTAAATGGGAATTTCTTTCTTTTTATTTTCTTCCTTCTTTTAAGTTGATTGGTATGCTTGAGCCATTTCTATTCATATTAAATTTCTTACATCATGATGTATTTCGTCAAACGCGTATGAATTTTTTGCACGTCTACATATGGAAGAGGTAACTGACGTAACCATGGCACCGTTTCTATTTTTCATTTCAATCTTTTTTATATTTATACAAATATTTTTACCCCCATGGCCTCCAAATACTTGTCCAAGTGCGTAATCTCTTATAATTTTTATGATTATATATCACGACTCAAGTAATCTTACCATGTGTTACATCACAATCCTTGAACAAGGCTGTACATGTTAGATAGAAAAAGATCGTAGGACTTCTGCCAAAATCACAAAGAGTATATTGGTCAGAATGTATTTTATTGGTTATATATAACGTACGAAGTTGTACAAGATTTTTGTGGTAATGGTGTAAAATTCCTATTTAAATATATTCACCATATCCGTCACTGGCTTGCTAAGAAAAAAAACGTGAGACAAAAAAATTCTCATAATTTTTTCTTAAAAATATTTGTCGCATGTTGCTAGATCTTTCATAAGTATATTCTCATATTTCATAATATTTGGTAATATTTTATATTATTTGATGGAGAATAGAGATCGGAGTAAACCCTTATTCCCCTCCCCCTTATTACTCCTTATCCACTCCCTTATTTTACTACGTTATTCCACTTCCCTTGTTACCGCTCTCTTCTCTTATTCCTCATTATCTACTATTTTATTCCCCCTCCTCACTTCCAATATGCCTTTTATACACTAACTTACAAACATTATTCGTTCTCACTTATGTACTAATTGAACGAGAAATAGCTCTTGCCTACCCGTACTCTACATTAATCCCCTTATTCTTATCCTTACAGCCGAACAAGAATGGTGCTTGTTCCATTTATTCCTCACTCTTATTCCTACTTATTTCGGAACCAAGTGTTGAGATCCTCTCAAGCCATCCATGCCCGTGAAACATATTGCGCTAGCGCCCTTCCCTGTATTTGAAATTTCGGAGAAGTTATTTGTTAGGTAATCGGTTTTTTGTGCTTTAAATATATTCGAGGTTCTCGCAGTAATACACTTGTGTTTGAAGTTTTGTTACGATATATTAACATTTTTATAAAATAACAACTAATTCTAAAGTTATTCGTAATATTATATGTGTATATATGTGTGTATATGTATGTTTGCTAATATCTTTGAACTCCACTTTGCGGATAGTTCTTCTTCTGTTAGTTGTCTATATATATATATATATATATATATATATATATATATATATAGGAAAAACTTGAATTGAGGTGGCGCCTCATTGCAAACATGGTGCGACACTCAATTAGACCCGTCAGATTACCATCGACGGCCATAGTAAAAACCGCCTTTGGAGAGTCGATACCACTAGGACTCTATTAATTGGAATTTGCTATTTATAGAAAATTATCATATTCTATTAATGACGACAGATATTGTGTAAATCAATCGGATTCCTATTTTTTAGCGGATTGGTTATGTTCGATTTGAATTCTATTTCTTCCTAAAAGGCGATTTGTTCCTTAACGTTTCATTCAACCAGTATTCACAACTTGGAGACATACCTCTGTGAAATTACATGGAAATCGGCGAAACTGTAGATACGGAATTTTACAGAGATAATGCCCAGGTAATGTACGGTTTTCATTTCCGGTTAATAATTTTATTTATGCAAATCACGAGAAATATTGTAATTTTTGTTGAAAGACGATCTTGTTCTTGAATCGAAGTCGTATTGTGCTTTAATATTTTGGGTTTTTTTATGTTAATATGTGACATTATTATATTTTGTTTCTCCAGTTATCTGACGGAGAGGCTGAACTTATTGGTCTCGGGGCACGAACTGATGTTTCTCCAATTCAACCAGGTATGCTGAACTAAACATATGTTTGAAAGCTATTCAGGCTTTGTTCATTTATATGTTCTTGTTATAAAAATTTGCAAATTAAGTAAATTATGTATATTTGATGGTATAGTTCATTATTTTACATTAATGAACTATAATTTACAAACTTGAACAACATTTTACATTATATGTCGTTGTTAACAAAAAATCGCAAATTACTTAAATTACGTATATTTGGTCGTATAGTTCAGTATTTTACATTAATGATATACAAATTACAAGCTTGAACATCATTTAACATCATACGATCATATGTGATATAGTCCAAATATAGACATTTCCAGTCCATTATACCAGTTAAATTACATATACGTGCATCATTTTATATCATCTGTCATTATTTTACAAGTATAGGTAATAATTTAAATTAAAAATAACTAATTTTTGCAAATGCATTTCTAATAAATTTTAGATAACTGCTCTATCAGTGACCCCGTCAATGCTATCACACCGCATATAGGCCAAATATTTCTATCTATTCAAGATGCATATAACTTTTATGAGGCATACGCAACTGAGATTGGATTCAATGTTAGGAAAGCAAGCTCTAGAGTTGGTAAAGATAAGATTTCCAAGGAGCGCAAAGTTATATTTAAATCTTTTGTTTGCTGGAAAGAGGGGTTTTCTAAAAATACAGATAAATCAATGTCAGTGGACAATGCAAGAAGTGATGAGAGTGATGAATGTATATTTTATAAGGAGGAGCGCCGTGTTGGCATATCAAGGACTGGGTGCAAAGCTTTCATGTCTGTATCATATAGGCATGATCTCAATGATTGGTTTGTATCGAATTTTGAACCTGATCACAATCACAATCTTGTTTCTCCATCTAAACGCAGATACCTCAGACGAAATAGACGTTTTTCAAAAGCCACTAAAATGCTTGTGAAGTCAATGAATGATGTAAATATACATGTATCCAAGCAGTCAGCTTTCATAAACATGTCCAGTGGTCAAGTTGGTAGCATTGTTCGAGATATTTATAACTTGAACAGAAAGGAGAAGAAACAACGTATTGGGATGGATGTGCACCTTCTAATTGAACATTTTGAAAGTTGTAAGGCCAATACCCCTGAATTTTACTATGCGTACACAACCGATGATGATAACAGGCTTACTCAGTGTATATGGATTGATAGTGCCTCCATTGAGGATTACAAATTATTCGGAGATACAATATCGTTTGACACAACATATAGGACCAATGAATACAACCTGGTATTTGGATCTTTTTGTGGTGTTAACCATCACGGTTACACAATCTTCTTTGGGAATTCGTTCATGAGCAGGGAGACAACCGAGTCATTCTCGTGGTTATTTGAGAGATTTCTAGAAGTAATGAGCAAACATCCAGTATCTATAATCACAGATGAAGATCCGGCAATCTGTGCAGCTGTTAGGATATGCTTACCACATACTGTTCATAAATTCTGCACTTGGCATATAATGGCCAAGCTTAAAAGTAAGCTTGGAAAGATTAAAGATATAAACGAAGTTCTATCTGCGTTTTCCATAGTTGTATGGAAAAGTATAACTATAAGAGAATTTGAGCAGGGTTGGTGCAAGATAATTGATCAGTATGATCTTTCATCTAATGTCTGGTTGAACGAGAAGTATAGTATAAGATTTAAATGGATTAGTTTATATCTTAAGGATTTTTTTGGGCTGGTCAGCGTAGTACACAGAGGAGTGAAAGTATGAATGCATTTTTGCAGCATCACATCACTAAACAGAACTCCTTGCTAGAATTTGTCTGTAAATTTCAAAGTGCAATTCAACGACGCAGGGAAAGAGAGAATGACCTGGATAACATGGGTGATGTTTACACTCCAAAATCAAACTTCAAATGGAAGATGGAGGTACAGATGGTTCGTATATACACCAAGTTCATATTTTATAAATTTCGATATGAATTGAACGAAGTGAAGGAACTTAATGTTCGAACGCATATGAACTCCCTGGATTACTGTCAGTATTTTGTGTCATATATTGGGAAGTCTGATGAAGAATTATATGTTTCATCATCAACGGAAAGCGACGTTCTTGTTTGTGAATGCAAGAATATGCAATTCTTTGGATATCCATGTAGGCACATACTTGCAGTATTGAAGATACAGAACATGGAGCGTTTGAATGAGGAATATATAATGAAAAGGTGGACAAGAACCATTAAAAAATCAGGAAAGTATCCTATTTATGTGACAGTTGCACACCAAGAAAGGTCGTCTCAGCTAAATCAATTGTGTTCTCATATTATTTCAGCTTCTGTTGAACATGATGAGGATATATTCTTAATTGTCAAAGAAAGATTAAGTGACTTATGTAGCAGCATTGATCGCATGATAAGTAACAAACCTTCGTCGAGTTCTACAACAGTGAACAATACAAATGTTCCAGATATGATTACGGAACCAGCTGTTAAAGAACCTAACGTTGCTAGAACGAAAGGAAGTGGTCGTGGTGGTAGACCTAAGGGCGTTGGCAATCGTATAAGATCGGAAACTGAAATGAGAAGAAACAGAGGCCGACAATGCAAATCTTGCCTCAAATAAAATGTTGGTCACGATTCCAGGAATTGTCCTAATAACAAATCTGCCTGTAATGGTAAATATTTATCATTCGTTGTTTATTGATATGTTTTTTTTCCACTAATCTTTGTGTTTTATTGTGCAGTTGAGAATGAATGAAATTAAAGAGATTTGATCAAATTTTAATAAAGTAAGATTATATATTTTGATAATTTGTTACCACATTTTATATAGCTAATATAAACCATATTAATATTGCTTATTATTTTCCTTTTTATTCTGTCTGTGTCTGCAGGTTTCCAATCTTCTGAAAGATTCTTGGATGCAAACGACCTTTGAAGTTTGGATGCTTATTAGACTTAGATTATCTATTTATATGTATGTTTGATGATTTCTGTTTTTTGATAATTTTTTTGTAAAATTCAAACAATGTGTTATTTATGTTCTATCAGATCAGATGTATCCCTTGGTATTATCATATCATTGAATTTATCTATTTATGTTCTATCAGATCAGATGTATCCCTTGGTATTATCATATCATTGAATTTATTTATTTATGTTCTATCAGATCAGATGTATCCCTTGGTATTATCATAACATTGAGTATTTCATATGTATCCCTTGATAGTATCATAACATTGAGTAAGCCAGTTGATTATAAAGTTGGTCATAAATCATTAATGAAGATTAAGAAACAATTAGTAATCATCGTGCACCTATCATCGTGATGTTATTCTTTAATATAGGAAGTTTTTCTATTATTGGAGAACTCTAATTTTTCAATAACTTACATACCGCGTTATTATTTTACAAAACGTTATTATATATTACAAAACGTAACAATATTTTACAACTATTTTATTGTTTGAAAGATTGAATTAGATGAAGGGTTCTTTGATGAAAGGTTACAACTTTCTGAAAGTTTCTTTATTTTACGACTATATTATTGACTGAAAGTGTCCAATTGTTAACATAATTGTTTCCATACAAATGACCAATTGAAATACTTTACGTAAATTTTAAGATTTTAGAAATATGTAGATGATATGAAGAATCTTTAAAGTAGAAGAAGTTTTTCTATCATTGGAAAACTCTAATCTTACAAGGAAGTCTTTTATATATAGAGAGTTGCAATGTTTCTCATATGTTTTACAAATATATTCAATATTTTACATACCACGTTATTATTTTACAAAGTGTTATCATATTTTACGAATAGTGACACGTCCTTTCAAATTTCAGACGTCGGTTATACTGACTGTTGAATGGTTATGGGAAAGTGAAAATAATGATGACGATAGTACTTCGGATATTGGAGCAGGGTTTTCGGCAGGAGATAGTAATTTTTTGTCCCTTTCTCGAGACAAAAAGTGACGTTTTGCATTTCTTTAATATATATAAAGCGAGATATGCTCTTGTTGTCAACCTACATATCAAAGGAATGGCGACTTCCATTGTGTTCGGGCGGCAACTGGAAGGATCAGTATTTCAACACCAGGTTCTTAAATCTGAAGCTTTATTTTTCCTTCTCGAGTCTTCAGATTCGTTGCTTGATGTGCTTATGAAGGAGTTGGAGAATGAGGAGAATGAGTTCATGTTCTTATATAAAAGGCTTGGGATAGCAGAGTCCAGATTCTTTGATAATGTCTATCCCTTCAAATTATTGGCAGCCAAATACAGAATGAGTCTTATTAGTCAAAGAAATTTTTTGAATGCTCATTTGATTCTGGGAAAAAGTGTAGTCTTAATGATGGAACCAAGGCATGACTTCTGGAAGTACAATTTCGACATAGATGAATTTATTCCGCCTATTAAATTTCAGTTCTTTAATCTGATGATCAGAACTATTTCTCTATTAATCATCCGAGTCAATTCAGATTGGGAATTATACATTAATGTTGGGAATGCTTACTTGGACTTAATGGAATACTGGTATGAACTATACCATGCGGGTGTTGGTCTCATGACTGATATTTCTATCTACCAGTTCTATTGGAAACTTTTGGTTGATTTTGACTCCAGATGCAGTAATGACTATATTCAGCACTGTTCAACGCCAGATTTTGTTGACTTATTAAAGTGCTCGCTACTAAGGGAGTCAATTTATGCTCCGATTACGGAAGAAAAGGGTTCACCTGATTTATATAAATCAAAAATTTATGAGAACTACTATTTCTCTTTCAAAGATATTCCAAGCCAGAAAAATATTGAATCTTTTTTCCACAATAACTCTGAGAGGGATCTGTTAGAATGGAAGCTGGATGATGCAAAATTGATTCTGATGGAAGTGTTTAATGCCTTATTATCCCTACAAAAAAATTTCCTGGATGCTGATGGAAGAGTGATCATTAGGAAATATACTTTAATTTGGGTCATACATGTTAATTGGATGGGATATCCAATTCATAACTGGACTACTAATTGGCAAAAAAGGAAGATGGCACTGGAAAGAGGCACTAAAAGAAAAAGGTCAGAAGAAGCTGATATTATTGGGTACTTAAAGCCTGGATGACTCCTTGGCGATGAACTAAGGAAGTGCACGTATCCATTGGATACGTGAAAGTCATTATGAAGGAGGCAAATACAAGCAGGAAGAAAACCCAATTACTGGGAAGAAGATGGCTAAGCAAATGTGCTCTGTGCTGGGTCTGTAAAGACCATATTCTGACTTAACAACAGATTGTATTGTAGTTACTTTTTTGTATCATCTCCTGTGCTAGATGAATCTTATATGTAATCCCCCATGAAGGGCTCCGCTTGTTCTATCATGGTTGATGAAATAAAAGGCAGGTACCTTGGCTGCAAAAACCAGGTTTTGGAAAAAAAAATACAACATGTAACATATAGTCAATGCAAACATAGCTTACTACTCAGATTTAAATGAAATGTTTGGTTCTAAAGAAGTTATAAAGAAGAAAATGTGGAATCCTACACAATTTAAGACAATTAAAGAGTACATAGTTCTGACTTAAAATAAAAAACCCTAATATATAATTTAGCTTTATCATTGTGTCGCTGAGTTCTTTATGTGACCACACGTCAACAACAATGAAGCTATTTCAGATCTGAATCTGTCGATATCATCGTAGGTGAAGTCCAACGCCCTTCCTTCACATAAGTACTCCATCATCTTCATCACGTAAATCCCACAATCCAGACTCTGTGAAGGTTGCTGCGGGCAATCTTGCACGTAAATGATCTCCCAACCTGCAAGGCAGTCATCTGGTATGCTGTCCATGAAGTACTCAGAAATCTATCCATGCTGACATGTAAATAAAAAAGAATGTTATTAACAGTCAATCAAGAAGTTTAATAAAATGTAAACTTCAATTATCTCATACCCATTTCAATACATCGTTCTTATGGAATTTTGTTCCTTTTTAATAGAATTGTATGAAAGGAACTTTCTTACTTTAAAATCGGTAACAAGAAGGTGCCAATGGTTTCGTGTGTGGATAACAGTGAAGATTTTATCCAACTCTGGCATGAATAATCCCTCTTTGTATAGCTCTTCAAGCTTATCAAATTCACTTTCCGTAGCATTGACCACCAGGTAACAAAATATTGCTGAAAAAATACAAGTAATAATACTTAATTATGATGATTAAAGATATTTGAGATTAATTACATCAGTAATCATAATCTCACCATTTGAAATATAGGTGTGAATACAAATGGGACAAGATCATTAGTTGTGCAGTATTTATGGTGCAACACATACATAAACATGTCGATTATCTACAATATAAAAAACAATTTGGTCATAAACAAATATAAAATGGTAGATATTATAAACATACGTACCGTATCCTCAATCATTCTTTCGTACAAGAAGTTATGAATATCCCTTCCTTTACAACTCCGATTTCCCGGAGTGAAGTATGTGGCGTTTAATCTGATGAATTTTATTTAATTAAGATTATATATCTAAAGTCAATGATTTCTACATATAAAAGATGAAATCTGTGGTAAATTACTTACTTGTCGGCAGGATCGCGAAGAAATTCTTGGATCGTTTTCTTTGTCTGTTCGGACACTTTTTCTTAACCAATGAAATCGGTTACTAGATCGCAGAGATACTGATTATTATTCAATCAATTATAGTCAAGGTTAAAAACAGTTGATATCATAATTATAATATACATAGTTGTGAATTCAATGACATAAAATGATTTGTTTTATTTTTCAGTGGCTTACCTCACTGCATGTGTCACTCTCTTGTCTTCCAATTTCCTCTTTCCCTTGCTTCTCTACTTCTTGTACAAATTTTTTTGCCTCTCTTCTTTGTTTCAATCTTTTTATTATTGAGCTCTGTTGCACAGTGACTTTTTCCCTCTTTTTTCTTTTTGTAATAGGCTGTGTGTTCTCACTTTCTGATTTTGAATGGTCACCAATGTTCAGATCGAATGAAGGCATGTCACTCTTGAGAGGTGAATCTTTTTTTGTTGTATCTTAAGATTGATACAGTGGATCTTCATCACAGATTTCAATAATCAAATTCTGAAGTCTTTCTCCGATAAATGAGTCACTAGGTTCCAAATCTCCTGCATTGACATCAGATACATTTCGTGTTGTTGCATCCATCCCTTGGTCATTGTCATCAATGTCACCTTCAGTTTTATTTCCAGATATATTCTCCAAAGTTTCTTCTGAATCTAATGTTTTATGACCAAGAACATTCATATCATGATCAGGAACCATTTTTATTTTTTCATTCAGCTCCGTAATCATAGTTGTCAACCTAATATTCTCCTTCTTCAATTCTGAATTTATTCTGATATGTTCTTCAACTTGTATCCTATATGTTTCACTTATTTCTTTGATCTTCTCTTTCAGCTCCTCTATCTCAATCGAAAATGCATCACACATACATGTTTTTTGTTTCTTTTTTGTTACAATGTCTGCACTGGAAACCCCATCATCTTTTTTTTGGACAGTCATTTCTCCAAGCTGTTGCTTTCCTTTCCTTTTTAAAGCATCATCTGGTACTGGGATTGGCTGAACGATCAAAATTTCAGGTCTTCTAACAGCAAAACCATCCATTGTAAACTTCTCAAAAGGAAAGACATCCTCGTCTGCTCCTATCTTTACAATTTCATTTTTTTGAAGTTGTAAAGCAGGCAATATCTATATAAACAAGATAATTTATTATTGAAAAAAAATCAAATTACGAGTCATTCAGTATTTTATTAATCATCTCAAAAAGGCTTACTTGATTACAACTTATTGAAACCAATGCTCTTGAAACTCCTTTGATTGGTCCAGACCACTTCCTTATTCGTGGCCTAAGATCTCTACTGACCACAAGATCCTTGCAGCAGTACTCCATCATCCATACCTGATACATTGGTGTTATTAATATTTTATTTATCATTTAATAAAATATATTTTCAAAATACTCACATATAAGCAGGCAACACATCCTGTAAGGTAACCAAGAGTTACCCTTGATGAACCTGCTCTTCTCTTCTGAACTCTACTCACAACATCATCCATGTTGAATAGTATCATCCTTGCTACAGCCCCAGACCAGTTAAAGTATCTTGTATCTTCAAGTGATTCTACGTAGTGTAACAAATCTTTCGGAAATGAATATAAACTGTCTGGGAAAAGGAATGTCGCAAACATCAAAAGTATCAAGCATGTAACATAAATAGAGACAGAGTTGTCATCATCTCTATTGTAGTAGTCCTCGAGTATGTTATTCAACTTCCTTCTATTGAAAATCATTCCTTCTGCAAACATTTTGTGAGATATAAAAGATTTCCATTGAAGGTGTCTTCCTCTCACTGTTATTGAAAATCCGGAGCTTGGCAGGCCCAAAATTGCCCCAACTTCTTCATCACTGAAACTCACTACCTTGTTCCCAAATCTGAAATTTCTGCCTCCTTGGTATTGCTCAACCAACCATTGAAGATTTTTTCTTTGTATGTCAACATGGCTAATGTTAATTATTCTCCCAAAAGCTGTCTTTGACAGTAGTGCTTGTTGTTTGGGCGTGGGTCTATGGTTATCAATGAACTGAACAAAATGTTCAATGTAGCACCTATGTTGTACATAACCTTTGCCTAAAGAAGAGAAAAAATATATTGTGTTTGAAATAATCAGTGATTTTGTTCTTACAAATAAAAAACCCAATTTATATGTAAGTAAAAATAAGTACTCATACTTCCAAAATCATCAGTAAGCTTCAGAGCATCCTTATCAACATCGAATTCCTTTATTTTGATAAATTGTAGTTGTTGTCCTTCTGTTCATACCAGTTACGAGAGATAAAATTTGTCTAAAATTGTTAAAATAGTCATATAAAAATGAAAATATACTTACTTTTGATTTGCTGCTTCGGCCGATGGATCTGGAGTTCCATATTCGCACGCCCACTGTATTGATCTGAGTCTTCATCCCGTTCCATCGTTGGTTCAACCAGGTTGGATTGCATCTCCTCCATCGTCGCCTGATGTCCCTCTTTTCTCATAAGATAGTGATTTCTCGAGTGGAAGCTCTCTCCTGTATCGAATAGCTAGAAGATCGCCCGCCTTGCCGTCGTCGCCCTTATGCGGTAGGTTCTTTTTGATTAATTTCAAATTAGATTTTCTTGTAAATTTATTTTATGAATATACTTCATATGTTAATTTCCTTAAATTCGATTCAATTTACTCACATAACTCTTTATTTGAATTATTGGCAATTTTGTATTTTTTGAAATTAAAAGGGAGCTCGCTTTTGGTATTGACTAAAAATAGAAAGAATTTGAATTTTTAAATTTCAAATTGATTTATCTTAATCAATGAGTAATCATTAATTTGGTAATTAATTAATTATCGAAAACTTCATTTCCCCTTTTCCCTTTGCTCTTCAACCATTGGTAGATAGCTTTTGCTTTTGAGAATCATTTCTACTTTATCTTCTCCAAGTCTAAACAGGTCAGTATTTTATCTTCATATACTCAATATGTTTGTTCTTCATCTTTTTTTCCTTTGTTTAAAATTCCAGTATATATTTTCATCAATCTTTATGCACAATTATAATGTAAAAGATTCATTTTTGCGTTTAGCGTTTGATTCTTTGAATCAGACATGTGTTTCTCGCAAAAAATTATTCATATCATCTGCTATCTCATTCTAAAGCGAAATTTTCCTGTTGTATATAAAATCACTAATTTAGTTTTTCAAATCCGTAATTCAGGATTTCATACATTGTTTAGTTATCAGTGCTTATGTTCTATATTGAAAGCATCAAAAATTTCAAAGATAAAATTTTTAATATGTTATATAATTCAAATTTCACCATGAGAGCATCATTGTCAGCTTGTACCATGTATATCTTGCCATTTTATTTGTAGTATAGGGAACATAAAACCAAGCGGAAACTCAAATTGTAGAATAGAAGATGAAGATGTAAAAATATAACATGCTTTTGTAAAATATAGACTGATAATGTAAAATAGATGCAACATTGGCAATTACTTAATGCAAAATGTAAAAGAACTCGGTAAAATACACTCAAATCTTGTAAAATAAATTTTACATTTGTAATATATTAACATACAATTGTAAGTATAGGTGATCAAGATTCTGAGAAAATAAATATACATTCCTAAACGTTACGTTCATATATTAATTGAGATATACATTAACATAATAGTGTAGCCTTTTGTAAAATATACAATTTATACGTAAATTATGAAAAGTGTTGGTAAGCTTTTTTAAAAGTTTGTAAAAAATATTCTACATTTATCATAATGACATTGTAAAATATTTTATAAAATTGTAGTTGTCGTTTGTATCGTGTAAATTATAGATATAAAACGTAATTCAATGTTACATTTCCTTATGTCTAAATTTCTAATTATGTATATGCGTATACGAGAGTTTGCAATGTCTTTTTCAATTTCGTATTTTATTACGCAGCCGAATGTAATTTTTTTTACTTAATATGTTTAAAATATGTATACGTCTCTTAGCATTTTTTCCGTATAAGCGGTAGATTATTTGCTGTAAAATATGACATAATGATGTAAAATAGCACAATATTTTGTAATATCATAACAGATTATCTCAAAATAAGTTGCTTTTAATCAACCGAGATTTTACCGAAATGCTGTGTTCTTAACCATGCTTATTTGCTAAATATAGAATGATTAGTGACGTGTAATATTTTATTTAGCATTAATTTAACCATCCCTCATTTTAGGAATGTTAGTTGTCACGAAATCCACATAGTATTTTCAATATATATATATATATATATATATAGGGAGCACTTGAATTGAGGTGGCACCTTTCCTTGATCAAGGAAAGGTTTCATCTTAGGCCGTGGGATAAGATTGTACGAAGGAGATTGAAACCACTATATGGTTTTCGTGACAACTAACATTCCTAAAAAGAGGGATGGTTAAATTAATGCTAAATAAAATATTACACGTCACTAGTCATTCTATATTTAGCAAATAAGCATGGTTAAGAACACAGCATTTCGGCAAAATCTCGGTTGATTAAAAGCAACTTATTTTGAGGTAATCTGTTAAGATATTACAAAAAATTGTGCTATTTTACATCTTTATGTCATATTTTACAGCATAAAATCTACCGCTTATACGGAAAAACTGCTAAAAGACGTAGACATATTTTACACATATTAAGTAAAAAAAATTACATTCGGCTGCGTAATAAAATACGAATTTGAAAAAGACATTGCAAACTCTCATATACGCATATACATAATTAGAAATTTAGACATAAGGAAATGTAACATTGAATTACGTTTTATACATATAATTTACACGATACAAACGACAACTACAATTTTATAAAATATTTTACAATGTCATTATGATAACTGTAGAAAATTTTTTACAAACTTTTAAAAAAGCTTACCAACACTTTTCATATTTTACGTATAAATTGTATATTTTACAAAAGGCTACACTATTATGTTAATGTATATCTCAATTAATATATGAACGTAACGTATAGGAATGTATATTTATTTTCTCAGTATCTTTATCACCTATACTTACAATTATATGTTAATATATTACAAATGTAAAATTTATTTTACAAGATTTGATTATATTTTACTGAGTTATCTTACATTTTGCATTAAGTAATTGCCAATGTTGTATCTATTTTACATTATCAGTCTATATTCTACAAAAGCATGATATATTTTACATCGTCAGCTTCTATTCTACAATTTGAGTTTCTGCTTGGTTTTATGTTCCCGATTCTACAAATAAAATGGGAAGATATACATGGTACATGCTGACAATGATGCTCTCATGGTGAAATTTGAATTATATAACATATTAAAAATTTTATCTTTGAAATTTTTGATGCTTTCAATAGAGAACATAAGCATTGATAACTAAACAATGTATGAAATCCTGAATTACGGATTTGAAAAATTAAATTAGTGATTTTATATACAACAGGAAAATTTCGCTTTACAATGAGATTGCAGATGATATGAACAATTTTTGCGAGAAACACATGTCTGATTTAAAGAATCAAACGCTAAACGCAAAAATGAATCTTTTACATTAAAATTGTGCATAAAGATTGATGAAAACATATACTGGAATTTTAAACAAAGGAAAAAAATATGAAGAACAAACATATTTAGTAGATGAAGATAAAATACTGACCTATTTAGACTTGGAGAAGATAAAGCAGAAATGATTCTCAAAAGCAAAAGCTAGCTACCAATGGTTGAAGAGCAAAGGAAAAAGGGGAAATGAAGTTTTCGATAATTAATTAATTACCAAATTAATGATTACTCATTGATTAAGATAAATCAATTTGTAATTTAAAAATTCAAATTCTTTCTATTTTTAGACAAAACCAAGAACGAGCTCCCTTTTAATTTCAAACAATACAAAATTGCCAATAATTCAAATAAAGAGTTATGTGAGTAAATTGAATCGAATTTAAGGAAATTAACATATGAAGTATATTCATAAAATAAAGTTACAAGAAAACCTAATTTCAAATTAATCAAAAAGAACTTACCGCATAAGGGCGACGACGGCAAGCCGGGCGATCTTCTAGCTATTCGATCCAGGAGAGAGCTTCCACTCGAGAAATCACAGTCTTAGGAGAAAAGAGGGACATCAGGCGACGATGGAGGAGATGCAATCCAACCTGGTTGAACAAACGAGGGAACGGGATGAAGACTCAGATCAATACAGTGGGGGTGCGAAGATGGAAATCCAGATCCATCGGCCGAAGCAGCAAATCAAAAGTAAGTATATTTTCATTCTTATACGACTATTTTAACAATTTTAGGCAAATTTTATCTCTGGTAACTGGTATGAACAGAAGGACAACAACTACAATTTATCAAAACAAAGGAATTCGATGTTGATAAGGATGCTCTGAAGCTTAATGATGATTTTGGAAGTATGAGTACTTTTTTTTACTTCGAAATAAATTGGGTTTTTTATTTGTAAGTACAAAATCACTGATTATTTAAAACACAATATATTTTTTCTCTTCTTTAGGCAAAGGTTATGTACAACATAGGTGCTACATTGATCATTTTGTTCAGTTCATTGATAACCATATACCCACGCCCAAACAACAAGCACTACTGTCAAAGACAGCTTTTGGGAGAATAATTAACATTAGCCATGTTGACATACAAAGAAAAAATCTTCAATGGTTGGTTGAGCAATACCAAGGAGGCAGAAATTTCATATTTGGGAACAAGGTAGTGAGTTTCAGTGATGAAGAAGTTGGGGCAATTTTGGGCCTGCCAAGCTCCGGATTTTCAATAACAGTGAGAGGAAGACACCTTCAATGGAAATCTTTTATATCTCACAAAATGTTTGCAGAAGGAATGATTTTCAATAGAAGGAAGTTGAATAACATACTCGAGGACTACTACAATAGAGATGATGACAACTCTGTCTCTATTTATGTTACATGCTTGATACTTTTGATGTTTGCGACATTCCTTTTCCCAGACAGTTCATATTCTTTTCCGAAAGATTTGTTACACTACGTAGAATCACTTGAAGATACAAGATACTTTAACTGGTCTGGGGCTGTAGCAAGGATGATACTATTCAACATGGATGATGTTGTGAGTAGAGTTCAGAAGAGAAGAGCAGGTTCATCAAGGGTAACTCTTGGTTACCTTACAGGATGTGTTGCCTGCTTATATGTAAGTATTTTGAAAATATATTTTATTAAATGATAAAAACAATATTAATAACACCAATGTATCAGGTATGGATGATGGAGTACTGCTGCAAGGATCTTGTGGTCAGTAGAGATCTTAGGCCACGAATAAGGAAGTGGTCTGGACCAATCAAAGGAGTTTCAAGAGCATTGGTTTCAATAAGTTGTGATCAAGTAAGCCTTTTTGAGATGATTAATAAAATACTGAATGACTCGTAATTTGATTTTTTTTTCCAATAATAAATTATCTTGTTTATATAGATATTGCCTGCTTTACAACTTCAAAAAAATGAAATTGTAAAGATAGGAGCAGACGAGTATGTCTTTCCTTTTGAGAAGTTTACAATGGATGGTTTTGCTGTTAGAAGACCTGAAATTTTGATCGTACAGCCAATCCCAGTACCAGATGATGCTTTAAAAAGGAAAGGAAAGCAACAGCTTGGAGAAATGACTGTCCAAAAAAAAGATGATGGGGTTTCCAGTGCAGACATTGTAACAAAAAAGAAACAAAAAACATGTATGTGTGATGCTTTTTCGATTGAGATAGAGGAGCTGAAAGAGAAGATCAAAGAAATAAGTGAAACATATAGGATACAAGTTGAAGAACATATCAGAATAAATTCAGAATTGAAGAAGGAGAATATTAGGTTGACAACTATGATTACGGAGCTGAATGAAAAAATAAAAATGGTTCCTGATCATGATATAAATGATCTTGGTCATAAAACATTAGATTCGGAAGAAACTTTGGAGAATATATCTGGAAATAAAAATGAAGGTGACATTGATGACAATGACCAAGGGATGAATGCAACAACACGAAATGTATCTGATGTCAATGCAGGAGATTTGGAACCTAGTGACTCAGTTATCGGAGAAAGACTTCAGAATTTGATATTTGAAATCTTGATGAAGATCCACTGTATCAATCTCAAAATACAACAAAAAAAGATTCACCTCTCAAGAGTGACATGCCTTCATTCGATCTGAACATTGGTGACCATTCAAAATAAGAAAATGAGAACACACAGCCTATTACAAAAAGAAAAAAGAGGGAAAAAGTCACTGTGCAACAGAGCTCAATAATAAAAAGATTGAAATAAAGAAGAGAGGCAAAAAAAATTTGTACAAGAAGCAGAGAAGCAAGGGAAAGAGGAAATTGGAAGACAAGAGAGTGACACATGCAGTGAGGTAAGCCACTGAAAAATAAAACAAATCCTTTTAAGTCATTGAATTCACAACTATGTATATTATAATTATGATATCAACTGTTTCTAACCTTCACTATAATTGATTGAATAATAATCAGTATCTCTGTGATCTAGTAACCGATTTCATTGGTTACGAAAAAGTGTCCGAACAGACAAAGAAAACGATCCAAGAATTTCTTCGCGATCCTACCGATAAGTAAGTAATTTACAACAGATTTCATCTTTTATATGTAGAAATTATTAACTTTAGATATATAATCTTAATTAAATAAAATTCAACAGATTAAACGCCACATACTTCACTCCGGGAAATCGGAGTTGTAAAGGAAGGGATATTCATAACTTCTTGTACGAAAGAATGATTGAGGATACGGTACGTATGTTTATAATATCTACCATTTTATATTTGTTTATGACCAAATTGATTTTGATATTGTAGATAATCGACATGTTTATGGATGTGCTGCACCATAAATACTGCACAACTAATGATCTTGTCCCATTTGTATTCACACCCATATTTCAAATGGTGAGATTATGATTACTGATGTAATTAATCTCAAATATCTTTAATCATCATAATTTAGTATTATTACTTGTATTTTTTCAGCAATATTTTGTGAACCTGGTGGTCAATGCTACGGAAAGTGAATTTGATAAGCTTGAAGAGCTATACAAAGAGGGATTATTCATGCCAGAGTTGGATAAAATCTTCACTGTTATCCACACAAGGAACCATTGGCACCTTCTTGTTACCGATTTTAAAGCAAGAAAGTTCCTTTCATACAATTCTATGAAAGGAACAAAATTCCATAAGAAGGATGTATTGAAATGGGTATGAGATAATTAAAGTTTACATTTTATTAAACTTCTTGATTGACTGTTAATAACATTCTTTTTTAATTACATGTCAGCATGGATGGATTTCTGAGTACTTCATGGACAGCATACCAGATGACTGCCTTGCAGGTTGGGAGATCATTTACGTGCAAGATTGCCCGCAGCAACCTTCACAGAGTCTGGATTGTGGGATTTACGTGATGAAGATGATGGAGTACTTATGTGAAGGAAGGGCGTTGGACTTCACCTACGATGATATCGACAGATTCAGATCTGAAATAGCTTCATTGTTGTTGACGTGTGGTCACATAGAGAACTCGACGACACAATGATAAAGCTAAATGACATATTAGGGTTTTTTATTTTAAGTCAGAACTATGTACTCTTTAATTGTCTTAAATTGTGTAGGATTCCACATTTTCTTCTTTATAACTTCTTTAGAACCAAACATTTCATTTAAATCTGAGGAGTAAGCTATGTTTGCATTGACTATATGTTACATGTTGTATTTAGATCTGACTAGCAAGGAGTTCTGTTTAGTGATGTGATGCTGCAAAAATGCATTCATACTTTCACTCCTCTGTGTACTACGCTGACCAGCCCAAAAAAAATCCTTAAGATATAAACTAATCCATTTAAATCTTATACTATACTTCTCGTTCAACCAGACATTAGATGAAAGATCATACTGATCAATTATCTTGCACCAACCCTGCTCAAATTCTCTTATAGTTATACTTTTCCATACAACTATGGAAAACGCAGATAGAACTTCGTTTATATCTTTAATCTTTCCAAGCTTACTTTTAAGCTTGGCCATTATATGCCAAGTGCAGAATTTATGAACAGTATGTGGTAAGCATATCCTAACAGCTGCACAGATTGCCGGATCTTCATCTGTGATTATAGATACTGGATGTTTGCTCATTACTTCTAGAAATCTCTCAAATAACCACGAGAATGACTCGGTTGTCTCCCTGCTCATGAACGAATTCCCAAAGAAGATTGTGTAACCGTGATGGTTAACACCACAAAAAGATCCAAATACCAGGTTGTATTCATTGGTCCTATATGTTGTGTCAAACGATATTGTATCTCCGAATAATTTGTAATCCTCAATGGAGGCACTATCAATCCATATACACTGAGTAAGCCTGTTATCATCATCGGTTGTGTACGCATAGTAAAATTATTACCTATACTTGTAAAATAATGACAGATAATATAAAATGATGCACGTATATGTAATTTAACTGGTATAATGGACTGGAAATGTCACCATTTGGATTATATCACATATGATCGTATGATGTAAAATGTTGTTCAAGATTGTAAATTGTAGTTCATTAATGTAAAATAATGAACTATACCATCAAATATAAATAATTTACTTAATTTGCGATTTTTTGTTAACAACGACATATAATGTAAAATGTTGTTCAAGATTGTAAATTGTAGTTCATTAATGTAAAATAATGAACTATACCATCAAATATACATAATTTACTTAATTTGCAAATTTTTATAACAAGAACATATAAATGAACAAAGGCTGCAAAGCTTTCAAACATATGTTTAGTTCAGCATACCTGGTTGAACTGGAGAAACATCAGTTCGTGCCCCGAGTCCAATAAGTTCACCCTCTCCGTCAGATAACTGGAGAAACAAAATATAATAATGTCACATATTAACAAAAAAAACCCAAAATATTAAAGCACAATACGACTTCGATTCAAGAACAAGATCGTCTTTCAACAAAAATTACAATATTTCTCGTGATTTGCATAAATAAAATTATTAACCGGAAATGAAAACCGTACATTACCTGGGCATTATCTCTGTAAAATTCCGTATCTACTGTTTCGCCGATTTCCATGTAATTTCACAGAGGTATGTCTCCAAGTTGTGAATACTGGTTGAATGAAACGTTAAGGAACAAATCGTATTTTAGGAAGAAATAGAATTCAAGTCGAACATAACTAATCCGCTAAAAAATAGGAAATCGATTGATTTACACAATATCTGTCGTCATTAATAGAATATGATAATTTTCTATAAATAGGAAAACCTCAATTAATAGAGTCGTAGTGGTATCGACTCTCCAAAGGCGGTTTTTACAATGGCCGTCGATGGTAATCTGACGGGTCTAATTGAGTGTCGCACCATGTTTGCAATGAGGCGCCACCTCAATTCAAGTTTTTCATATATATATATATATATATATATATATATATATAATCTTTTCTTCTTGACACAAACAACATGGATGACTATGGTGATTCATCATGCAATTAAAAAAGGGACTTCGTTCCTACAAAATGAATGTGAATTATATATGGGTAAAGGAAAAGTGTGTCATTAATGGTGGAATGGAAGTCGAATGTGAATTTCTAAACATGTACGCTTCAATTTTGTTCTTTTATAATTGGCTTTCTGCTCTTGTTTTTTTCCCATACTTTATACTGACATATAAATTATTTGGGTATTTTGACTAACATTCTTATGATGACATCATGCGAGAGTTTGTCAAAATGCGTATTGAAAAATAACGATGGCAGAATTATTGAATGCTATGCATTTTATAAATACTAAATAATTTATTTCCTATACTTGAATTCAATAATTATTAATTTTGTGTAATTTATTGAAGTTAATAATATGTAGTATGATTAGAAAATAATTGTTACATAATAACGAAGTGTATACTACAAGTATACACACACATTATTAAGTCATAATATCGAGATAAATAATTTCTAACTTAGTTTTTTTTACAATTTTTCGTAATAATTATAAACGTGCAATTAGCTCATTATTATTCCAATTTGGACCTATAAAGTGAATGTGAAATATATATATATGGGTGAAAGCAAAGGGTATCATTGATGGTGCAATGGAAGTCAAATGTGGATTTGCAAACAACACATGCCCTTTAACTTTGTTATTTTATAATTGGCCTTTTCCTCTTAATTTTTTCCCATGCAAAGCATGAGTACATACCTTATAATTTGAATGTTAGTCAAAATAAGTGTTGCGAAGTAATGAAGGCAAAATTATTGAATCCTATACTTTTTATAAATACTAACTACATTATTTCCTATTATTGCATTAAATATTTTTGACAATATTATTATTATCATCAATTTTGTATAATTTGTTGAAGATAATAATATGTAATATGATTAAAAAGAATTGTTTTAATTGCATAATAATTAATTGTATACTAGAAGTAGAGTACATATACATTATAATTTAAGTCACAATCCCTGGATAAATAGTTTCTTAACTATTTACAATATATTCTTATCCAATCCCCTATCGTATTCGTTTTATACATATTTTGATATTTGTATTCGTATTCGTTTTAAAATGGATGCGGATATGGATATCACTTTGACATTCATCAATATTCGCATTCGTATTCGTATATCCGTTTTCATACATAAGTATAGTAGTAGATTTATTTATAATTGTGCATAACAATATTTTGTGATTGCATTCACCATTGTTGATATACTTTTTATGAAATGAATATATCCGGTATACCTATTCTATGTGTAAACCATACTAAACATGCATATTTAAGTTAATCCATTAAATATTTCTGTTATTATTCGTACTCGATTCGTATACATTTTACATTTGTATTCGTTTTAAGGATATGATAAAACATTTTTTATATTCATCAATATTTGTATTTGCATTCGTATTTGTATTTTAAAATGGATAAGGATATGATTATACAGATATTCGTATCCGACTGTTTTCATCCTAATAACCGTGCAGTTAGCTCATTATTGTTCATACTATTACGCAGTATTTATGTCCAACGTTGGGGGCTTCGCGATTACCATCTTGTGTAAATTACTAATGTGATATTTATAACCTAAATTATTCTATCTTCATAATAACTGCGACTTGATAGTTAATGATGATTCAAATTTGATTCTTTACTATTTAAATAATAAGTTAATAACACAAATTTGCGGTATTTATAATCATCCTCATCTTCCCTAATCATCCTCATTAGTATTGTATAATTTACACAGATGATTCTGTAATTTACATAGATGATTCTTTTTACGTAATATCTTTCTCATATTTTTTAAATTAAAGGTTATTTATATAACTAAATATTGATGTCATCACATATAAGAATGCACACAATATATTGTATCTTTTTATGTAAACTTATAATCATCCTCATCATTCCTAATATCATCAAAAGTTACATAATAATAATAATAATGACGATGATTAAGAAAGAAGAGAATAATACACTCGATTTATTGTGTACTATCATAATTCTTTGGTTAATACAATATAACTGCACACATATTAATAATAAGGATGTTCAGAAAAGATGAGGAGGATTAGGAAATGATATTGATAATTACAAAATAATATAATTTTTTAACACAATCATTTGTATCAAATTAACAGATAGAAATTTTAATTATAATAAGATTGTAAATATTATTATCATGTGAGTAACATTAGATTGCTATTCTCATAATGTTGGCCTATCCATTAGAGTTTCGATTGATAAAATCATCACGCTTTGGTAAAAAGGTACATGTGTAAGGTAATACACAGAACAATCTTTTCCGTGCAAAGTACTAGTGTATTACTTATACGAGAAGAAATTCCCTCATTTTGTTATTTCTTTGGAAAAATAAAAATTTGTATATTCATCACTATATCCCTCTAACATTCTATTAAAATTTCGTCAGAAAAAGAGACTCCTAAGCCCTCCATCCATACATCATTTTTTTAATGGTCGCAAGATTTTTTAAATCGATCCTGTTTGGATGGAGGCCGTTGGAGTCTCTGTTTCTGATGAAATTTTAATAGAATGTGAGAGGGATATAATGATAAATTTACAAATTTTTATTTTTCAAAGAAATTAAAAAATGAGGGAAAAATAGTTGTGCGAGTAGTTAAGTTGGCTACAACTAGGGAGCATACTCCTTTTTCCCATATATATATATATATATATATATATATATATATATATATATATATATATATATATATATTCTTCTTTCTGTGTTGTTTATTCGACTGACTGCATCCTATTTCTTCCTTACACCAACTCTAAAATGTAAGAGATATTTATGAAATCTATTGTTTAACCATTGCAGATACATATGGCATGGAAGATATTGATTGAGATGGACAACTTGTAAGATGAATTCAGCTCCCACAAATTCGAGTATGGTATTTGTTGATGTGTGAAACCACCATATGCTAATAAGGTTGCATCCACCGTAATTTTCTTTTTGTTGATCTCTCCATTGTCAACTGTTATACTTTATTGAATATTTCTCTAAACTATGGTGCTATGTATTGAATCATGACATTGCAAGTAATGGTTTGAGGTTGTTCCTTGTCTATTTATTTGGTTGCTTGATCTGCATTAATTTCCGTTATCACAACACCATAGATACATGACTTTAGGTTTTTCATAGCCTTCGACAAAATGTTGATTGGCGCAAGTATTTAGTTAATGTATGATCTCAAGTAATTAGTTAATGTATGATCTTGTTAGTGTTGGATGGGTTTCCCTCTTTGCGAGAACCTAGTCCATATATATAGGACATTGGTAGTCCTATTTGGAAAAGGAAAATCAATTATTGATTGAAGAATGAGATCAATTATTTATTAGGATTAGGAGTTATTTTTTCCTAATCATATTGGAAGTACGAGTCCAGGTTTCTTTATTTGCTCATCTCCATGGAGTATAAATAGGGGGTATGGGGTGCATACTAGGATCATCCCAAATCAAGCTCTTCTAGCACAAGAAAGAAATAAGAGGAGAGAGAGGGAGAAAAAAAGGTCTGTCATTGCCGTGAAGTTTGGAGGGAGTAACCTTTGGAGCAGTTCTTCTCCAGCATTCTTCTCTACAGTTTGGCGACGGATTTATCAGATTGGTGATATTTCTCCTCTCTATTATTCTCCAATATTTGGTGACTTGTAGCATCGTATCGAGGGTCAGCCTTTTGTAAGCCCCTCACGGGAGATTACTCTGCTTATAGTGCTTGGTCTTGGGTTGCGATCAACCCCGTGGTTTTTCCCCTCACATTGAGGGTTTTCCACGTTAAAATTCTCTATGCATATGTGGTTGATTTTCTGTGATTGAGATATTTTACTCGTACTTGTAGTTATATATCGTGCAGGATCTATCTATTGACTTTGGTTATTTTTCCGCAATTCGATCTATACGGGGAATCTATTCCCAACAAGTGGTATCAGAGCAATGTTCAATGGTGGATTACAAGATGGAGTTAGGATCGAGCTGGATGATTAGTCTTAATGGAACTAATTATAATTTGTGGAAGAACAAGATGAAGGATCTTTTATACGTGAAAGCTCTCCACGCAGAAGCCCGAAGCCAAAACGGATGAGGAATGAGAGTTTTAACACGAGCAAGTTTGTAGCTTTATAAGACAGTTTGTTGATGAAAATGTCTACACCGATATCCAAGATGTAAGTCGCGCTAGAAGTTTGTGGTTGAAGTTGGAAAATCTTTATGCCTCCAAGACGGGAAGTAACAAATTATTTCTTCTCAAGAGATTGGTGAACTTGAGGTTCAAGGAGGGTAACTCTGTGCTAGATTTTCTGAATGAATTTCAAGGAATTACAAGTCAACTGACATGTATGGGAATAAAATTTGAAGATGAGATGTTGGGGTTGTTACTGCTTACTACTCTACCAGATTCACGGGAGACTTTCAGAGTCTCACTTACAAATTCTGCAGCCAATGGGGCTGTTTCTTTGGAGATAGTCAAGTTTGGCATTCTTAATGAGGAGATGCGAAGAAAAATCTAAGGAAGCTCTTCACATTCAGAGGTTCTTGTCACAGAGAACGGGAGGAGGAGCCGGACCAAGACTGATACGGGTATAAATAATGGTAGAAGCAAGTCAAGATCCAGATATCAGAATATGGAATCACTATTGCAAGAAGAAAGGGCACATCAAGAAGTATTGCTTCCAGTTCAAGAGTTACAACAAGAATGGTAGCGACAAGGAAGAGAAAAAGAATGAACAAGTTGTTGCAGCTGCACAACATGAGCTCCTCATTGTTTGTGATGAGGAGATGGTAAATGTCGCACAGGATGACACCTCTTGGCTTGTTGATAGCGGATCTGCTCTGCATGTCACATCTCAGAGAGAGTTTTTCTCTTCATATACAGCTGGTGATTTTGGCACATTGAAGATGGAGAATGGTTCTTTGTCCCCTGTTGTTGGCATTGGCAATATTGCATTGAAGAATGCCAATGGAGCGATGTTGATGATAAAAAATGTAAGGCATGCACCAGACATGCACTTAAAATCTCATTTCTGCAGGCAAGCTTTATGATGAAGGATACCTTAACACTTTTGGTGACGGTCAATGGAAGCTTACCCGAGGATCCTTGATTGTTGATCGTGGAAAGAAGTATAGCAAAAATCTTTACATCATGAATGCATCCATCTCCCATGATGTTGCACATGTGACTGCAGATGTAAAATCCATTGAGTTGTGGCATCGACGATTGGGGCACATGAGCGAGAAGGGGATGCAGTGTTTGATGAGGAAGAATATGCTGATAGATGTCAAGAAAGAGAAGCTGGAGAGATGCACACACTGCTTGGCTGGGAAGCAGACGAGAGTCTTCTTCAAGAGTCATCCACCTTCTAGGAAGATGCAATCATTGAAGCTTGTTCACACAGATGTTTGTGATCCATTGAAAATAAGTTCTCTTGGTGGTGCACTTTATTTTGTTACATCCATTGATTTTGTTACATCCATTGATGATTTCTCCAGGAAAGTTTGGGTCTACGCCTTAAAGAGGAAGGACCAAGTCCTTAGTGTTTTCAAGGATTTTCATGCGCTAGTGGAGCAACAATCTGGGAAGAAACTTAAGTGCATCCGCAATGACAATGGTGATAAGTATATTGGGCCATTTGATGAGTATTGCAGATCTCATGCTATTAGACACCAGAAGACTCCACCCAAGACGTCACGGTTGAATGGCATTACAGAGAGAATGAACAGGACCCTGATGGAGAGAGTCAGATGTCTCCTTTCTAAAGCTAAGTTACCTAACTCTTTTTGGTGTGAAGCACTTTATACTGTTGTTCATGTTATTAATCTATCTCCACGTGTACCCTTGGATGGTGATATTCCTGACAGGATTTGGCATGGAAATAATATCTCCTACAACCATTTGTGGGTCTTTGGATGCCGTGCTTTTATCTATATCCCTAAGGATGAAAGATCTAAGTTAGATGCAAAGATGAAGCAGTACATCTTCTTGGGATATGGACAAGATGAACTTGGCTATAGATTGTATGATCCAGTTGATAAGAAGCTAGTGAGGAGTAGGGATGTGATATTCTCTGAAGATCAAACCATTAAGGACATTCAGAAGGCTACTAAGGACTCTCCTTCGAGCAGCTATCAGTCAGAAGATATGGATCCAGTTCCTATGCAGAGAGCTCCACATGTGGTGCCAGATGATGCTGATTAGCATGTGCCTAATGTAGGAGATTAGGAGGATGTACTGCATATCTCCATTCCCGATGATGATGATGCAGATGACGGTGCTAATGATGATGGGCGAGGATGATGAGAGCTCTTCTTCTTCTGATGCTCTTCCACCACAAAGACCTGTAAGAGAGAGGCGACCCTCCACCAGATATTCTGCACCTGAGTACATTTTGTTAACAGACAGCGGCGAGCCTGAATTGTATGAAGAAGCCTTACAAGATACAAACAAGAAGAAATGGGTAGAAGCTATAAAAGAAGAAATGTGGTCCCTTCATGACAATCATACCTTTGAGCTTGTCAAGTTGCCCAAAGGCAAACGGGTATTGAGAAACAAGTGGGTTTATAGAGTGAAATATGATGAATACTCTACAAATCCAAGGTACAAAGCTAGGTTGGTTGTGAAAGGTTTTAACCAAAGGAAGGGAGTTGACTTTGAGGAGATCTTTTCCCCTGTGGTGAAGATGTCTTCTATCAGGATGGTTCTCAGCTTAGCAGCTAGTCTTGATCTGGAGGTTGAACAGATGGATGTGAAGACAGCTTTCCTTCATGGTAACCTTAAGGAGGAAATCTACATATTGCAACCTGAGTGCTTTACAGAAGGCAAGGAAGACTATGTTTATAAACTGAAGAAGAGTCTATATGGCTTGAAGCAAGCGCCTAGACAGTGGTATAAGAAGTTTGACTCGTTCATGGGGGAGTATGGTTACTCCAAGACCACTTCAGACCATTATGTGTTCATGAAGAAATTCTCAGGTGATGGTTTCATCATTTTGCTACTTTATGTTGACGACATGCTGATTGTAGGCAACAATGGAGAGAGAATTTTTGCCTTGAGGAAGGAGTTGAGCAAGTCTTTTGCTATGAAGGACTTAAGGCATGCAAGTTAAATACTGGGCATGAAGATCACTCAAGACATGGGAGAAAGAAAACTTCAGCCTTCGCAAGAGAAGTACGTTAAGAAGATACTTCAAAGATTTCATATGGAGAAGGCAAAGCGTGCGAGCACCCCTCTTGGAGCGCATTTCAAGTTAAGTTCTTAAGATAGCCCACAGAACAGTTGATGAATCTGTGATTCATGGCTTTAAAAGTTGAAAATAGAGCTTTGTTCCCGAGTAATTAGCTGCATATTTCCACTTATATTGCATAATTAGCATTCATGCATGTCTTGATAACATCTGCATATTAGCATTCATATTGCATTAAATAAGAAGCTCATTTCACTTTGTAAATATTCACCTGTATATTCACCATATTCCACCTATTTGTATATATTTTATATTAACTCCAAATCCAATAAAATCAACTTCATAGTGTATATATTACTAACACTAATTAAAGAAAAATATCAAAAAAATACTAACTTCTTAAATTGACCAATAAAACCCAAATCTAAGTTTGAAATTAGGAACCTTAAAATGCACATATCTCTACCATACAATATCCGATTTAGATCTACTTACTTTTAAAGTAATATACATTCGGAGACCTTCGAGCTCGTATGCAAAACTTGGATTTTGGGCCCCTTTTTGTGCATATTTACCATTTTACCCCTATATTTTACCCTTTATTTTCTTCATTATTAAAAATCTAAAAAAATTATATCAAGTTGTAAATATTCTTCTCATATTTTCTCTAGTTTTATTTTGAATTTTTCTCTTATTTAAAAAAGACAAAAAAGTGCAAAAGGAAAAATGTAGTATTTTATACCTATAAGGTACCACCCAAAAATACATTTTTGTACAGATGATTTCATTTGATTTACGGCCCTTCATGAAAGTTGTAGATCTCATCGAGACAAGCAATTTTTGTGTTGACCACTTTTTGATTTAATCCCTTTTGTTATTTCTTTTTGATTTTTCTTTATATTTATTTTTTGAATTTTCTAGGAGCGACATGGGGCAGCACCTGGAGCCGCCACATGTCACCTCATTTTTTTTTATTTTTGGGGTTTTTATTATTATTTTAGGATTTTATTATTTTATTATTATTATTTTAGTTATTGATGTTTTTAGTAGCCTACTATATTATTTTATTAATTATATTATTTTATCCTCCCTTTTACCTCTTCTTTTCTTACTCACCACTCCCTCCACCATCCCTCCATCTTCTCCATCACTTTTCTAACTTCCCCCTCCTCTTTATATTCTTCTCCCCTCCACCATTTTTCATCATCCGTCATTCTACGAGTGAGAGAGTTTCGATCCCCGTTTTAAGTTGTGAGGTGACAGCTCCCCCTTAAACGTTGAGCGACAACAACATGCAGGCGAGATCCGCGGTTAATCTCCGCATAGCTTCTCCGATTTTTTGACGAACCAGATCGAGGCCACAACGAATGCCTCACCCCGCGGTTTCACTTTCGACGAATCACAAGTAAGTATCTTCTATCTCATCTATTTATTTTATTTTATCTAACAAATTTTTTCTTGTTGATTCACATCGTATTACCACCATTACCACATCAATCATCATCCTTATTCTCCACTATCATCACACAAATCACAAATCCACCCATTCATTTACATTTGTATTCACAATTTGCAAAAAAACAAAAATAAAAACAAAAACAAAACAAAAAAGAGTTGCAGATCAGCCAAGATCCCCCTGGCCGTCATCCGTACCTCCACGCCAGCCACCGCGCGGAAGGCCGCGCACTACTGCGGCCCTCCTCCGTGCCGGCGCCGCCCTCGCCCCCTGTACCTCCCTCGACGCGACCGGTCGTAGCTCATGGCCGACAGCCGCAAGCAGCTCCAACACCCAATGCCGTCGCGCGCCCTTGCTCCATCCACTGCCGTCCGCGCCCAGGTGCGCCTCCGTCCAGGCCGCCCGCTCCAGCACGCCCCCGCGCGCCTCCCCTCCTCCTGCTAGCTGTGCGCAGCCCTGCGCCCCCTCCTCGCCCCCGTCGGCCGTAGCTGTGCCTCCGCGCGGCACTGCCCGACGCGTGCCACCTGCCCGCTGCGAGGCTCTCTGCCCCTTGGATCGCCGCGCCACCCCTGGAGACAAACCTCCAGGCCCCCGACCGTTCACCTCCGGCCGCCCCTCGTGCGCCGTGCGCAACCCCCCACGGTCGCGCCCCAACGCCTCGCCGCCCCTCGCCGCTGGTGACGCACCATCGGCCACGTGCTCCTTGGCCACCGCGCCTCCCCTCATCGCCAGGCCACCCTTCCATTCCAGACCTCCCCGCGCGACCGCCATCAACCTTCGACCCCGTGCGCCCCCTCCTCACGTGCGGTGCGCCACCAGCCGCCCGCCCGCATCTCGTGCCGTCCTCCAGCCACCGTCCTCCAAGGTGCAACCACCCTCCTCGTTCGCTCGTCGTCGACCGTGAAGCTCCTTGCCCTCCCCTGTTCAAGCCAACAAAACAGGGGAGTTTTAGGAGAGAATAAAGCCAAAACACTTGGCACCCCTTGTAAGTTACCAAAGAAACTTTTACTTTCTGGTAATTTCATTCCAGTCCCTGTATTGCATCCATAGCATTTGTCATTTATTTTCTTTGCACTCATACCCCTGCATTTGCACGATTTTTTGTCGTCATTTTGTCATCTATTTTTAATTCCAAAAATTGCATTGTTTAGCTTAACTTGTTCTCTTTCATATGTGACACTTGTTCAATTTTTGTGACATCAGGGAATTTTATTATTATTAAATTGGTGAAATCTTTTCATATTTTGCCCATTAATGCCTCTGAATTGATATTAGTTTCTCTATGATTCAAAAATCCCCAAAACTTCACATTAGACTGAGGATACTTAGGTTTACATTATGCCCAAAAATCATCTCATTTAGACGCATCTCAAGGCCTAAATAAATCATTTAGTGATTTTCTTAATTAATTTTTCATAGGTCCATTTCACATAAAAATTTACGTTGATTAATTTTTTTGGATTCTTTACACTTATATCTATCTAGGATAATTTTGATATCTTAAAATAGTGTGATTTGGTATTTATTAGAATTAATTTAGTCAAAATCACCTTGCATTCATTTTTAATTCACAGTAAATTCATCTAGTGTCAGAAAATTATAAAAAATTTAGTGTAGCTTCATTTCATCATATTTATCTTTCAGTAAATTTTTCATAATTTTAACATATCATTTGCTCGAAAAATTGTATAAAACCCTAAAAAGTTTGCATTTTTCACGTGTGCATTTTAAATCCAAAAATTCCAAAAAAATCCATTTTGCATTAATCATTGAATTAGGTTTACAGAAAAAATACAATTTGATCAATTTGAGTTAATTTAACATTAAAATTAAATTTGGCTAAGTTGTTGATTTTCTTAATAACCTAGTTCACTCGCATCATTGCATTTGGCATTTTTATTGTATAAAAAAATTTAAAAAAATCTGACTTGGAAAATCACAATCTAATTTCTCTGACTTGATCCTGAGCTGTTCCTTTGCCTCCTTGAGTCGACCCTGTGGCTTGCCCAGGCTAAACAAATATAAAACCGTGCGTACATTCATTCGTTGATTATTTGATACGTGTGGTTAATTTTTGGTCGACGCGGATCTATTCGAATGCAACGAAATAGCCAATCCGACAACATTAAAAGGTTAGGTCCACGGCTCGTCAACAGTGCAGAGAAGAAAGATATGGAAAGAGTTCCCTATGCATCAGCCACAGGTAGTCTCATGTATGTTGTGGTTTGTATGAGGCTAGATATTGCTCATGCAGTTGGAGTTGTTATAGGTTCATCTCAAATCTAGGAAAACATCATTAAGAAGCAGTTAAATGGATCTTGAGATATCTTCGAGGTACTAGCAGCTACTCTCTTTGCTTTGGAGCAGAGAAACCTATTCTTCTTGGATACACAGATTCAGACATGACAGGTGACATTGATGAGAGAAAATCCATATCAGGTTACATGATGTCCTTTGCAGGTGGTGTTGTTTCTTGGAAGTCTCGTCTTCAGAAGTGTTTTGCTTTATCCGCTACAGAGGCTGAGTTTATTGCAGCTACATAGGCGTGGAAGGAGTTGCTGTGGATGATGAAGTTCATACAGGAACTTGATTTTCATCAGGAGAAGTACGTGCTTCACTGTGACAGTCAGAGTGCTATTCACTTTGGTAAGAATTCTACATTCCATTCAAAATCAAAGCACATAGATGTCAGATATCTTTGGATACGTGATGTGTTAGAATCGAAGAAGCTTGTACTTGATAAGATCTACACAGATGACAACGGTGCTGATATGATGACAAAGAATTTGCCGCTTGGAAAATTCGAGAGATGTTGCTTCCTCGCTGGTTTGGAGCAGTTCCCACATCGTCGGTGTGGGGGAGATTTGTTGGATGGGTTCCCCTCCTTGTGGAAACCTAGTCCATATATATAGGACATTGGTAGTCCAATTTGGAAAAGGAAAATCAATTATTGATTGGAGAATGAGATCAATTATCTTTTAGGATTAGAAGTTATCTTTTCCTAATCATATTAGAAGTAGGAGTCTAGATTTCCTTATTTGCTCATCTCCTTGGAGTATAAACAGGAGGCATGGGGTGCATACCAGGATCATCCCAACACAAGCTCTTCTAGCACAAGAAAGAAATAAGAAAGAGAGGGAGAAAAGGAAGGTCCATGGTTGCCGCGAAGTTTGGAGGGAGTAACCTTTGGAGCAGTTCTTCTGCAGCATTCTTCTCTACAGTTTGGCAACGGATTTATCCGATTGGTGATATTTCTCCTCTCTACTATCCTCCATTGTTTGGTGATTTGTAGCATCGTATCGAGGGTCGGCCTTTTGTAAGTCCCTCACCAGAGATTACTCTGCTTATAGTGCTTGGTTTTGGGTTGCGATCAACCCCGTGGTTTTTCCCCTCACATTGAGGGTTTTCCACGTTAAAATTCTCCGTGCACCTGTGGTTGATTTTATGTGGTTGTGATATTTTGCTCGTAGTTGTAGTTATATATCGTGCATGATCTGCCTATTGACTTTGGTTATTTTTCCGCAATTCGATCTATACGGGGAATCTATTCCCAACCGTTAGTTGTTTGGTGCAACAATGAATCATGCCATTGAAACAAAAATTCTGCATTCGTCTCTAACGACTGTTGCTACTAAACTTTGGTTATTGGTTTTTGATATTAGAAACGTGATGGAAATGGTTGAAGAGTAGCAGGTTTCTTTCAGTTGAAACAGGGTATCTCTTCTATGCCAAGAGATATTAGCTATGGGTTGATTATTTTTACTGGTTAATCTGTAGATTCCACATTTTGATTAAAGGCTCAGCGATAGTCTATTTCTCCATTGATCAAGGTGGTGATCGTGAGCAAAAAGAAGATCAAAATAGTTTTGTCTTCTGTATATAACTGGTTTGCTGACCATATCAGTGTTCAGATTACCGATCTATATTAATACTTCAACTAAATCCTCAGATCTTAATCTTCTTAGTACATTGTGCTTGAACTGATTCAAACATACCTACAAAATAACTCCTTAAACAACACTGGAACTTGTAGCTATGATGTTAGCAGCGTTATACAGTCTACTTGAAGATCAATGATTAAACCAAAAGCGCATAAGCGTACGTTGTTGTAATGAAGGAATATACCTCAAACTAGCTTCAATTCGCGATGAAAATTGCTAAATTCAATCTCAAATTGTTCGCTAATGCTGTATGCTTTTCAAGTTTTCAATGGGGCATGGATCCTCTGCAGTAATGCAGAGGCCTGCTGTAAGGTGCAGCGCCTTCTGAGCCGCTAGATCAAAGATCGAACGGTTCACAGGTTCACATGATAAAAACTCAGAATTCGTGTGAACTGTTCGATCTTGATCAAGCGGCTCGGGAGGCACTGCACCTTACAACAGGCATCTGCATTACTGCAGAGAATCCGTGCTCGTTTTCAATGATGCTGTCAACAAACTCCTGTAAGGTGTACTCTCATATGACCTGCATAACTATTGTTTACTGGAACAAACCTGAACTTAAAGCTACAGATCTGCAATGCTCAAATACAAGCTTCAAAATCTGCTAATTTGGAATCATATAGTTCAAAAGAATACTGTATATCATCTGCTGTTGGATCACTTATCTATTTTCCAATATATATGCATAAAATAATCAAAACCGTTTATTTGATCTAAATTCCTCCGAGTGTCTTCAGAAAATACTTTAAGAAAAAAAGATAAGGGTGGAAGTAGCCCTATTAAACACTACACACACGCACATGATCCTTCCATCCTTCAGGAATGCCAACAATCACATCCCTCTGTAATTAATCCGGTGTTGTTTATTAAAGGTATGTTAATATTATTTTTTAATTAAACAAAAATCCTTTTTTATATTTATACATTATTTAAATATAGCATCTAACGACCTCAATTATCTCATCCATTAATATCTCACGTTATTTGCTCAAGAAAAATTAGAAACCCTATCCTATATAGTGCATTGATAGTGGCATCACATAGCAGTCACACTTTGTTAAGCATGACAGTAGCGCGCGGGCGGAGGTGACAACATGCTCAAGTTGATGGTGCATGGAGCGTCGAACAACAGTGGCGGTGACACATAGAGCATGACGATGCGGTAAAAGGGGATCACAAAAGCAAGCATGGATCACCTCGACGACAGATTTCGATGATTGGTAATGCGAGTTAGGATATGGGAGGGACCACTAAATCATTATCTTACAAATTATTATATTATTTTATAGAAAATCATGTAAAATCTACAAGGAGATTATATAGTGATGGCACGTGGACAACAATGGTGCTTAATCTTTTGAAAAGTTAATGCTTAGTTTATATCTTTGAATACATTTCTGACAAATTAATTCTATTCTGCAGGATACCATTCAAAAGCTACAAAAAGATTGTATATTCTGTATAAATATTCAAAAAAAATTAAAAATATTAACAAAATAATATAAAGATAACCAACAAATTACTAGTAGGCAACTCATTTTACAAAGAACCATTCAAAATATACAAAGGATGGTGTATTTTGATGGACATGAGTTATTGCAAAAAAGATGGTGCTAGAAACATAAAAAGATTAATATAATGCTAATAATAAATTCATGCTACAAAAATGATGCAAATTTTACCAAGTGATAATGAATTTTGATGGATAGATGATAGTGGCAAATGACAATAGCTCGTGTCAAAAATAATTGATATATACTAAATCAATATTTCATTTTATAAAACTCATACCAATGTTATGAAAGAAACTACATATTCTACAAAAAATATGGAAGTTTTACAATCATCGTCTCTCGTGTCATTGTCTGAAATGAAATTGAGCATTAATTAAATAAGGTATTACAAGAAAATGCCAAAACAGACCGAGCCAGAATTAGTATTTCAAAAATTAAATGGTATTTATAATTAATGTGTTAGAGGAAGACCGATATACCTTTCTTGGTAAGGAAATTAATATCATATCTCTTTGCATAGATCACTTCTCATCCTAAGTATAGAGGGACCCGAGTCCTTGGATTCTTATTATTAACTATTTTCACTCAATTCTTCTCCCTCTTCCTCATTCTCTTGCTATACTTTAGATTATTTCTAACCTAATTATTGGGGAAGACTATCAGTTCTCATATCTATTCGTATTTAGCGTGAGTTATGTTTTCATATCACTTTGCTATGAAGACATTGCACAGGCTTAGTACATGGGGTGTATCATATATATATTTCATATAAACTTTATGCATAGCTCAGATTTTTAAAGTTTTTAAAACATTTTGGGCTAAGGGTAACATATTATTTTGAACTAATTTATGTATAAGTGATTGAAAAATGATTTGAAAAACTGATATATACCTAGTGACATGGTCTTTGAAAATGGTTTACATTGGTTTGGTAAAATTAGATTTTACTTTTTTTTTTGGAAAATCATTTGTAAAATATTTGAAAAAAATCTATATTTATGTGACATTATTTTTGAAAAATATTTTACAATGATTTGTAAAAATAGCATTTTACTTATTTTGAAAATCTCTGTAAAATATTTAGAAAATGTATAAACATGTAACATGGTTTGTAAAATAGTTTTTAAAAATATTTTCAAAAATCAGGGTGAGATCAATACTAACAAGTGTTTTGTACATAAACCTAACTTTACTAAAAAGTAAAAAATGGAAAATAATTAAAAAAACACAAAACACTAACTAATAGGTTGGATGTTTTCCTAACACTTACACATTCACACAAGGCTTGTTGAGATTCATAATACTTGATTTTATCTGACCCTAAATTCAGAGTTAACTATTCTTAATCATTAGGGTCTTAGACTTTATAATTCACACTTCTTTAGTTTGAAAGATATGTATGCTATATTGCATGTTTAATCTCCTCCTTAAAGAATATGACCAATACCTCACATACACAACTGTTTTTGTGATAAGATGAGTTGAGGTTTCACTTGAGAATCTGGGATTTGAGATTTGAGTTTGGACCCTATCTTATGATACTCGAGGATGGGATAAAATTAGTGAAGGCTTCGTGAAACGTGATTGTCTGCTTCTTAAACCAGTATGAGAACATGATTCTGATACTACTGTCTTTATATTTACTCAAGTGCCGTGGTATCATAAAAACCTTAAAAATGTGGATCATCATGCACCAACTTGGTAAAAGCAGTGGAGTTAGCCAAAAAAAATCCATATTTGAAAAGAAAAGCTCTCACATTCCAAAATTAAAATCAAAAGAGCTTACACAGTGGTGATTGCTCCCAACATTTTAAGTGTCCATTTGGACCATATGCTATTAGGTGATGAATCTCCATTTCATCATCTTTATTCTATCATTTTAGCCTTAAAACCCCTAGTAAATGCATGTAAATAGGCTTAACTCATGCATTGTATCATTCATGCATTGTTGTGTATATTGTATAAAATACAGTTTTTTAAGACAAAATTATAGAATAAAGAAAAAAATAAAAAGAATAAAATTCTGAAAATATTTTATGATCCTAAACCCCGAGACCTAGGCATTTAGATGACTAGGTCGACCATGAATAAAATAAGGGGAGATAAGGGCCTAAAGACAATAAAAATACCTTTTATTGAATTCATTTTCCTTCATTTTGGGACATATTTTTAGTTCCACTTGTTATAATTGAAATAAAGAAACTTTGAACATAAAAGTTGTAGATTATATAGAAAAATACAAAATTGATTTCATACAAAAAACATACAGATAAAAAGATATTCTCAATATAAGTTTTTAAAACGCTAACTTCCCAAACCCATATCTCTCAAATAAAAACTCAAAATATATCAAAATCACCATTAATTGTATATAATTTTTAATTAGCTATTTAATGATGGTAATTCCATATTGTATATGTGTACCTTGTACCGGTTTGAAAGTTACGGTTTGAAAGTTAGGTTTTGGACCATTATTATATACTTGTATTGATTAAAATACTCATTTTATTTACTATTCATTATTTTTATAATTTTATATTTTTAAATTTTGCAAACATTATTTATAATATATGTACATATTAAATCAGGAATAAAAAATAAAGAAAACCTTAAAATAAAATACTTTTATAAAATATATAGATGAAATACATATATCTATACCTATATGGATAATATATCTATTTATTTAATCATATATTACACATTAGAACAAAAAAATATATTTAAGTGTATAAAATTGAGTATTAAATTTATAAAATAATAAGCTAAATTAATAAAATTAAAAACACAAAATAAAATAAAAGATTAAAATATACAAATAAATATACATATATAGCCCCTAAAAAGTAAATTATAAATCTAGACCTGAAAAAATAAATAAAAATAATAATTAAATATCTCAAGAAAAAAATAAATATTTTTAATTTGAAAATCTAAAATTAATAAAATCATCTAATATTTTTAATTGAATTTACAAATCTTTTATTTATTTTTTTGTCTTTTTGCGGATGACGTGGCCCAATCAGGACACGTCGTCCGTTGACTGGGGGTCAACTCCATGACCCCAGGTCTGTGACCGCTAGACCTACGTTCGAGCCATATTTCTTGATTTTCTACATACCGCTTCTTTCACCATTCCTCTATGATCCCTTCTCGTCTCCTCGATAGAAGGTGATTCACGCCAAGTGCTTTTCTTGGGTGTTGGATCACTGAGATGCCCGTAGTCCCTCGTTCTTCAAGCCCCGTCGACCAGCTGTACATAACTCGCTCCTCTATCTTCTCCGAATTTTTTTGAACCCCATTTTGGCCTAGTTCGGCTCCCTCTTCTTGTGCCCTGGATCGGAGAAGGTGACAGCTTCTCCTCCAGTCAAGTTGGGTATGTCGACGAGGCCTTGAGGGCCGGTTCCACCACCTCAGGCAGAGCTTCGCCATAGAGGTTTGCTTCACGGTCCAGCACCATTTGAGGTCCTATTTTCTTTAATTTTCTTGCATTTTTAGATTCCCCGTAGTCCTACAATTCTTTGCATCCGGTTCCCTTCGTTGTTGAGCCATCCATTCAACCTAGTCCACACCTTGTCGGAGCTAGCTCCGGTAAACATCATCTTCATCCCACAACTGCCATCTGCCCTCTTTTTTCCCACTGGAGGGTCACAATAGTTTGCCCGTGACCCTCTTGACTTTTTATTGCAGGTCCAAGCACGTACGAGGCACCAGGGCTCATTTTGGTGCACCGCCGAGGATTCTGGAGCTCGCCTGCTCTGCCGCCCTCGCATGTGTCCTCCGGCCATCGCCGGAGCTTTTTGGAGCCGCCGACACGTAGAGGAGGATCACTGGATCATCCTCGGCCATTTTTTAGACTGAAGGAGCGCTAGAGGAGGTTGATCGGGCCCAGTGAAGCTCGCCTCGCTGGGTCTGCTTCCTAGTTTGTTCACCTCCGTTCTCAGCTGTTGGATTTGGTAAGAGCTTCCAGACGTACAACAGTCGTCGGTTCACGCCCACCTTGCACCGTCAGATCATCTCAGATCTTCTGATTTTGGTCGTCAATCTTTGAATCGTCATCGTCAGTCCGGATTGCGACACATGGCAAAAGTGGATATCTAGTAGCTGTCCGATCCGCCTTAGGTTTAGGCATTTTGCAAAGTTAGCCCATCCATTTTTAGTATTTAACTATTACCATATAAACTTTCCTTTGCAGGTATTTTTATATTTTTACTTTGTAATATTTACGTTAAGACCCTTAAACTTTAGATATTTGCCAATCGGTCCTCGACCACATCACCTCACGTGATGCTTCATGTGAGGGGACTTCTTGCACCGGGACCCCCTGGGTTTTTCGGTATGGTTGATTAGTCTAGAAATAGTTTTTAGTATGTTATAACTTTTTTAAAATTTGCAGACAGGCCCCTGGGTTTTTAAAGAATTGCATTTTGCCCACCCGCTAGTGGCTCCCATGCGTCATCACGTGAGCTTTGGTGTTTTTACAGAGAAGCCCTCATGGGTTGTTGATTTTGTATTTAGTCCAGTGACTTTAATTTTGCGTTATAAAGTTTTTGGTGAAATTACAATTTGGCCCTTGAATTTCTTGATATTTACATATATACCCCTACTAGCATTGTAATTTCTCTATGTTTCTAGTATGTATTTCATACATCTGCAAAATTCAAAAAAAACCCAAAAAATAGGTTTAACTTCATGTTACATTGATCTTTCATGCCAATATTTTATTTTGCATTTAAAATCTTTTTATTATTTATTAAAATTCAAAAACATGCCTTTTTATACCTATTTGCAAAAGAAAATAAATAAATATTATAAAAACCTTTTGAAAGATTCCAAAAAATATATTTTATATATAGTTACTTAATTTACAACTACAGACGAAAAATCACTAAAAAATATAATAGAAAATTCATAAAAATTAAAAAACCCCTTAAACCTTTATAAAAAATATAAAAAATCCTTAAAAATAAAAAATATATAATTTATATTTTTGAATTTTATTTTTGCTATTTTCTTTATATTAAAATTAATTTAGAGAAGTTTTGTTAGTGTTTGATATTTTTAATCTCCATTTTCATTTCAGCTATTTATTTTAACCTTGATTTTGGGTATTTTTGATTTTAAAAATATATAAAAATTAGCAAAACTTCTTGAAAAAATACAAATAGTAAAAAAAATATCTAAAATCCAAAAATATTTTATTCTCTTATTTTTTATTATTTTTCTTACCTATTATATCCATTTTAGCCTATATTTTTTATATCTTATATATAGCTTTATATCTAAATTAAAAGAAAAGAAAATCAAAAAATATAAAATATGAAAAGAAAAATACAAAATCAGAATGTTAAAAATCAAAATATAAAAATATAAAATCAAAATAAAAAACATAAAACTAAATCCCACAAAAGAACATACATATAGAGAAATACTTCACAGTCACTTTTGTGTATTAATGTGCCTGATCTATCCTACTTGTTCCCTATGTTTGACACTCTACACATACTTGCACCTATACGCGTCTTTGTTGTAGAGTTATAATAAATTTTGACTCCACATCTTGCTTTTCATTATTTGATCATTATTGTATGTTAATTGTTGTCTGAAGTAGGGTTTCGTGAGTGGTTAATGCATCGATTGGATTTCTCGCCTTGTGAGATCTCTAGACCCTTGCAAAATCCTCTTCAATAAATGGCGTCGTTGCCGGGGAACAAAAACACATAGATCAGCTTTTTGCTTGATTGTGATATTTGTCTGTATTTCTGCCTTATTTATTTGATATTTATTGTGAATTGTCTAATCCCCCTTTCTTGTTTGACTTTTTGCGAGGAACGTGGATCGAGGGAGGTGCTCTCTTCTTTGGAGCGCCTACACACCCACGTGAGGCGACTTGGACCTAGCAATAAGGCAGACTTGGAGGAAATTTTGAAGACATTTTTCTGTATTTATTTGTTGTGTAATTTAAGTGAGAGAGAGAGAGACCCTTATTAATTGTAATAATACAGGTACTCCAAAATATGGACATTCATGCCAAATTCACTTAGGAGCTCACCGCGGTTTTGTTGTGTTTTCTTCGCATTTTTTATTTGTTTCTCGGTTTTGTTTTCTTTATTTTGTGTGATTAAGCCCTTAGCTTTAAGAGTTGCTTATCGATAGAGTAGGTCCTAACATCTAATTGTATTTGCATGTGCCTATTGTTTGGATACAGTCAAAGTTTAAACTGCTTCTCACTTAGTCTCAGAATCCCCATGCCGTAAGAGTTCTCCATACAGCTCTTGCAGGATCCATTGTTGTGGGCACCGAGGAGACTCTAAGACCAGACACTTAGGTTCCATTCTAAGTCATTTGCATTGGTTCATCACGATAATAATAATTTCTGAACTTAGGGCGATTTCATCGGCTTGCATTTGCATATAGTATAAGTTTCAATTCTGTTGAGCATCTTTGCATGTAGAGTGCTGGAGGCAAGGTGAGCGCTTACGCTTTAGCATACATCATCATTTTACCGCTTGCATTGCTTTTCCGAGTCTCCCTCTGATTTCGCTAACCTAGGTGCTTAAAGGAATTGACTGTTCCATAAGCACGCGCATTCTTACTAAAAAATCCAAAAAAGTAATAACCAATAAAATTGAGACTGCTAATATTATTTGACCCTAAAAAATCAAAAAACAATCTTGTCTTGGGGCGAGTAATCCCGTCATTGTCTTCGTTTTACATTGCTCGCGTACATACTAAGGACTAGTGACAAAATCCCATTCAAACTCCTAAGTGTTTGCGACTCTAAAACATACAAGATAAAAAGACCAATCTTTCACGGTCTCTACCGAGTTGAGTAGGTGAATTGAACGGTTTGTCTTGTGTGCATTTGTTTGTGATTGCTTGTGTGTATACTAGATCTATTCTACGCATTTGCGTCTTTTTCTTCACTTCTCTTGACTTGACTGTTGTGCTCTCCCGATCATTTTCCTTTTATTTCGAGATGGCCGACAAGAGTGCTTTTTATCCAAACTTTACGGATCCCTCGTACCCTCCAGCTAGTCCACCTCCCTTTTTCTTGGAGGACTTTTCTCCTGACTTTTGTACATATCCGCCTCAGCCATAGTTTCATCCTTCGGAGTGTGATCCACATCTACCCTCAGATTTTCCACCTACACATTTCCCTTCACATCCACCCAAGACAGATCTGTTGGAGTCACCTTTTATGATTTCCACAATTGAGACCTTGAACCAAATTATGGAGCAAATGAACTCGAGGATTGATGATCTTACTAGTTTAACTAAGAACCAGAATGTCTCTCCTCTATTTGAGGATATCGATTCATTTGAGGATTTCCATGAGAGCATACAATCGCCCAAAATAAAAAAAAGAGAGAAAAATTTAAAAAACCAAAAGATTTCGGGAGACCTTTGGTTGAGTCAGATTGTGAGGAGAGGGCCCACTTGCCAGATCCTTTGACCACACAACCATTCACACTTTGTCCCACCCCTGACCCCGAGCATGCCGCTGTACAGACTACTCTTGGCATTCCTCGAGTATATGTTGATTCCGATCTTCTCCCTTTTATAGAGGAGATCCGAAAATTCAAAAAATGTTGGTTGAACCTGAAGTAGTGACCACTATTCATGAGATCATCGATGCCCCCACTTTGCCAGGACATGACCAAATTATATGCTCCTCATCATAAGAAGAGAAAGAGGAGGAGCAAATCTGAGTGTCATATCTTGACCATGGCCACTTCCCACGCCATTGCCCATCGTCCATCTTCTAGGAGAAGGAACACTGTTACACTTCTCGTGAGTTGCACCATCTCTTACCATTTATGTGATAACACTCTCCTTGACGGCGGTTCATCGATCAATATAATACCCTTTCCCTTGGTAGATTCTATTCATCTTGGGCCTTTAAAGAAAACCAGGATGATCGTACAATTTTATTGATGGATCAATAAAGAGGCCGAAGGGTATTCTTGAGAACATCGTCATTCTGATTCACGGAATGGGCTTCGTGACAGACTTCATTATCTTGAACATGGAGACATTTACCCATATGGAGTATTCTCCAATCATCTTGGGACGACCCTTTCTCACCTCCGCGAGAGCAGTTATTAATTATGGATCTGGAGAGATTCGCTTCCGCTCTGATGTCGGGAGCGATGTGTTGATCACCACACCTACCACCGATCAGAGACCCACATTCCACGATAGTGTGCCTATGTTAGCCAACCTCGAGGCCTATGACCTTTATGCGTATATCAGAGAGACTTTCTTTATGACCGATGATGAGACCCGAGAATTCCTCTTCAAGGAGGAAGACTCGGAAAGAATAGACCTTGGAGTTTCTACTTCCTGTGATTGGCGATGCTTTGTAGGCCCTGGGCTTGTAAGGGTCATTTGAACCTCCCATTTTTGACATTTTTCGGCAATGCTTTGTATGCCCTGGGCTTGTAAGGGTCATTTGAACATCGTATTTTTGACATTTTTCTGCAAATTTTTTAGGGTAGCTCGACAACTACCCAAGCAATTTTTGACATATTGACAAAGGGGTTTCTGGGCTATTTATTTTATTTAGAATCCATTATTTATAGTTTTATTAATTTTATAATTTCTAATTATTTTATGAAATTGTATTTTTAACATGATTTATTTCAGAATTTTTGGAGCATATTTATTATTTTATTAAAATCCAAAATCCTAATTTATAGATGAAATTGAACTATCTAACCTATACCTGTATTTATTAATATATTTTAAATATTTTATTAAAATCCATAAAAATTCACAAAAACTTTATTTATTATTCTAATAATTAAGAAAATATAAAATTAATAAATAATAAAGTATTTATTGAATTAAAAATACATTACCTATCTATTAAGTATTATTTATACTTATTTATTAATATAATATTTATATTTCGAATAATATTTATTATTTACAAAAATTACTTATACAATAATTTAGATAATTTAATTATTTATATCTTGCGTTCTTATACCTATTTTAAATAAAATCATTTACTATTTATTATATAATTTATAAATATTTTTATCACTCTGGCCAACCACAAGCTGACACGTGTCAGCACCTGGCTCTTCTTCCTCAAGAAGCCGGTGGCAAGTCTGTTGTGCCCGGCCATTTTCACCATTTTTTCCCGCACACTCCACAACAGCTTCACTCGATCTCATCCCTTCACATCTTCCTCCTAACAACCTTCTTACTCGTCCAACATTCGATTCACATTGGAGCTCAAGCAAATCACTTATAAAAAGCCATGAAGATGGCGAAATAAAACTAGTTCTCTCCAGACCTCTGAAAGCTCTAACTCTCAGAACCAATCCCTCAACTTTCAAGCCTTGTGCCGGCCAACCTCGACGGTGGCAGCGCCAAACCGCCGCCTCACGTGGAAGAGGGGAGTTGGAGGAGAAGCTCCAAGGTTGCCCAACACCTTGCATCACCGCCTCGAGCAGCGTGGAGCACCGGGAAGCCACCCCATCGAGCAAAGCCCAGGAGGTCATATACCTTCTACTCCCCGTGTATTTCATTCACATTTGTATCTTTTATTTCTCAATTTTTGTGGTCGATTAGGGTAGTTAATCACACGATTAGGTTCCACAACCATCCGTTGAAAACGTGAATCAAATTTCCATTATCCATTTAATCTCGATTCACTTGGATTCCTTTTCATTCACACACAATTGTTCAGATACTAAGTCTCATTTGTGCAGGAAACACCATATTGATCTTGCGATTTTTAATGAGTCGGCCGATTCTTGAACGAATCAAGCATATATTTTCGTCATCTGCAAATCTATCAACCATCTAGAGCAATCTCAAATGCAATTGGGACTCACGACCTCTCGCATATCAAATCCAAAGAGGACTCAGTAACCACGAAGCTCTAGGAGCAATGCAATAGCCATCAGCTTCACCAGCGTTCTTCCGTCGATTGCGACCATCTCTGATTGAGTTCACCCGCGGGCGAGCTCGAGGGATAGAGGAGCCACCCCTTTGGCCCTGCCGGAGGCCCCAGATCGCCACCAGTCGCCGGGGAGAAAGTGGAGAAGATCGCTCCTGCGTCAGTTGCACGAACAACTTCAAGAACATCAAGAACACCAGGTCGCACAGTCTGCCGACACGTGTCCCTAGCGAACGGACCCGATTGCTTCTGGCATTCCAATCTCAGCCGTTGGATGTGAAATGCGTGAAAATTGCATCATAAATCCCACCATCATCCAGAAATTAAAGCCCGCCTCCAGAGTTTCCAGTAATTATAATTAGGTCCCTGTGCAGGGATCTAATTGTAATAAAACATATTTCTTTTGCATTTTAGTCCCTCTAGGGGCAGTTTTGTTACAAAAACTAAACATTTTTCTTGCAGTTAGGCCCTTGTCTTGTAAGGGCCATTTAAACCTCGTATATTTGACATTTTTTTCGTGAATTTTTTAGGGTAGCTCAACAACTACCCAAGCTATTTTTCGAGTATTTTTCCTGAATTTTTCTTCGCTTTCTTGTACGGTTTTGATTCTTGTCTTCTCGAGTTTGTTTTAAACCGAATTTGTTCGTCATTTCTTTCATTATAAAATCAAGAATAAAAGAGGATTTGTTGGTATTTATTCCTTGCCTCGAAAACCGTAGTTTGAGCATTCTGCTTCCTTGTGTTCGACCCAGACACACTTACCTGGATAATAAAATAGTGTAAGGTTTAAAATAGGAGAGAAACCGATTAACCCACTTCACCTTTTCTCTCTCTCTCTCTCTCCTATCTTAACTGACTTTTGTTTGATTAACTCAGAGCTCTTTGCGGTTCTCCACACCGACAACACATTTCTTAACCGCAATCGGATCCGAGCTTCATCAATGACATCCGTGGGATTTACACGATTGACACCATTGAGTGGATGGCTACGATTTGTGAGACTGAGGCCGAATTTGATCTTGTTGCTTTTATCCAGGAATTCGGGCCTTTGATGAGAATGATGACCTGGTTGAGACTGTAGAGGACGAGAATGATTTGACTACTTCCAAAGATGAGTTTGTTCCTTTTGGTTTTGACCTAGATGAGACCTCACAGTACGACACTGACTACACTTCTTTCGATGATGAGTTCGTCCCATTCAACTTTCATATCAACGAGGCTCCCATGGTCAAACCTAGACAGACTACTTCCACTAACCCGTTTGTGCCTCTTCACTCTAGGACCATTAAGGAGCTTCACTGTATCGTCCCTGATCGATTTGTATCATCTGAGGACCCCAATGTCGACTTGCACCATGTCAAATCCATTCCTCAGCGGTCCCGCAAGAAGGTTTGCTTTCGACCTTATTGATCCTCTGTATATCCTATCTCTTGTATATCTGCTTTTGTTTACCTCCATCTATCTTCCGTATTGCTCATTCACCCCATTCTCGTGTGCGTGCCTTGCTTAGTACTTACTTTTTCCTACGTATAGGGGGTGTGGATGGGACGAGTGTTCCTTCGTCGTTCCGTTTCATTACTCCTGTTGTTGCCTATACTTAGGACTTCTTTTACCCTAAGTATAGGGGGAGTGATCTGTACATCCTCTTCCATCTTCTTCTATCTTTTCATCTCTTTTCTTATTTTCTTCTCTTCCATTTCTATTTTCTTTTTCTATCAAAAATGTGTCACCCTTTTTTGTCAGTCTTCTATACTTAGGACGTACTTTATCCTAAGTATAAGGGGGTGTGCACCTCGAGATCTTTCATTCTTTAATCCTCTCCATTATCTTCTCTTCTTGTCTATACTTAGGGATATCTTACCCTAAATGTAGGGAGAGAAAATCTGAGTATGATCTGTTCATTCCTACCCTTGACCCTCCCAGCTTTGTGTACAGTCTGCTATAGTTAGGATTATTTGATCCTAAGTATAGGGGGATGATCAACTTCTCATTGATTCTAATCTTTTTCTCTCTAATCTATGAGGACATAGCTCAAACTAAGTATAGGGGGTCGTATATACTTCATAAATACTTTAGCCATAACTCGTACTTTCATATTTTTCTTAATAAGTATATCTAATTATACTTTTCTTAATAAGTATATCTAATTATACTATAAAATTCATTAAAAACCTTAATAAAAAGATGTCTATTATTCCTCAAATTATTTTTGCATATACTGATTAATAAATCAGGTAAATTTTTTTGTAAAATGTTTGAAAAATAGTTTGAAAACCTTTTTTTAAATCTTTTGAAAATTATTTGGAAAACATTTTATTAAATATTTCCAACCTTTGTAAAATTATTTTGTTTGGAAAATTTATTTTCTTTTTGTGAAATAAAAAGGTTTGAAAAAAATGGTTTGCAAATGATTCGGAAAATAGTTGCACAAATATTTGAAAAATCTATATGTACTATTTGGAAAACCTTTGCAAAATGATTTTCAAATACATGTTCATGTTTGTAAAAATACTTTGTAAAAATTATTTTGGACTGTAGTTTTCAAAATTATTTTTCAAATAAGTTTGAGGAATATATGCATCACACTATAATTCCTTATATATATAATTGAGCACTTACACTTTGTAATTTCTTAAAAATCTTATTCTTGTAAATATAAAATGCATCCATGTGTAAATATTTGTACCCAGTTTTTAGCCAAAAATCTTTTACTTTCAAAAATGCCCAAAAACATTTGCAAAAACTAAAAATCTAAAAATATTGGCAGAATCTTTTTGAAAAATTCAAAAAAAAATGCATATGCATCATCTTTTTCAAAATCCATAAAAGTCCAAAATCTTTGAAAAATTGCATCACACAGATATTTTCTACATAGCATTTGTATTTTTCAAATTGAGATTGATAATTGAACAACGCTAAGTAAAATTTGAAGATTGGAGCTTGGTTAGATCTTAAAATCTACCTAATTAACACGGACCTTATAGGAGTTAGAATTGAGGTACTTCAGGTCTAGTTGGCGTAATTCTTTGAGGATCACGAGACTTGGTTCAATGGATTCTTGACTACCTAAGTAGAGTATTTCAGAGTGCACGCACGCCTCTTGTTGATAATGACCTAACTTGGACACATGCACCTTTCACTTGGCTCAACTTAGTTGGAGTAATGAGGGGTTTGGATTTGCCAGTATGAGAAGCACATAAGTGAAAACATTTGTCCTGCTCTAGGGAGGGAAGTGCACCCCAACCCGTCCAGTGATGATGAATTTTGAAGACATGAGAGTGTGGGTTGCAAAAACTTTTGTTATATCATAACTAGTTCACTATGCATGCCTACAGAGGCGCCCTATCCCTAATATACCTCTAGTTGGATCTATTGAAGGGGGATTGGTCTATGTCTGACGGAGATCATAGGTGGTCAGAAGAAGGGGCCAAATTTCGAGAGGCAATGCCAATGGCAATTTGTCTGAGGTAGGCTAGAGAATGGAGTGACTAGGATGTTAGATTTACAAAATTGTAGAAGGAACTTTTAAGTAGACCTGGCCAAAATGCGGGTTTGGCCGAATGGGCCGAGGTTCAAAACCCTCTTACCAAAGCCCGCCATGACTGGTCCATGGCTCATTTCATTTTTTTTCCATTGTATTTTTTATGTATAAATGATTTTATTAATACCACTTATACTTTATATAACTAATATAGATAGTTACATGTTACTTGACATGTAAACTATTAAATTGTATTTAAAATAAGTGTCAGATATGAAAAACTCAAAGTGAATCATATTAATAAATGTATTATTCAGCTTATGTTTATATATTTTTTATTTTTTGTGGGCCGGATTGAGCCGGCCCATGCCCAAATCTTCTAGCGCAAGCTAGCCCATGAGCGGGCTGGGCGGGCCATCACCCATCCTGTTGGCCATGTCTACTTTTAAGTCATATTATAATGACAGATAGGAAAGTAGGTAAATTAATATATGTAATCTTGACCCTTGTTTTGTCGTTTCTTATTTTTACTTTTATTGTTCTTGTTAATAAGAGAACTATTTTATATTTATGTTAATATCATATATTGACGGAGTTCATGAATATTTTATTGATTTTTACTTGTGGACTTTGTGCTAGATAGAAAATACAAAATATATTTTTCAAGTCAAATATGCCTATGAGTTGGATTCATATTGTTGTATCTTATAAATTTTGTGATTTTTTAATTTTATTTTTATTGTAAAAAGAAAACATAAAATACAAGGAAAGAAATAAAATTAAAATCTATAAAAATAATATTTAGTCTTTACAAATGTAAAAAACATAAACACAATTGTATTATATATCTTGACTTTTCATTGATGGACTTAACTTAAACTCAATGTATTTTTAAGATTTAGAGTATTTTAAATAATTGCATTAAAGGAGATTAGTTATGCCACATTGGAGTTGATATGCATGAGATAATCATTCTAGAATTCTATCATATTGAAAATTCGGGTTTCATTAATATCTATACATATAACTATTCTTATCACTTATTATATTTATGTATTTTTATTCATTTTACGGGAATAATGTAAAATTAATTAACATAATTGGAGAGTATAAAAATAAATATGAGTGTTTATTGTGTGTGTATTAACTTCACATTTTAATCATTTTTTGTGCACTCTTGGTATCTTTTTGCAGGTATCTTTAATTTCCTACTCTTTATTCAGTCGATTGAGGCCTAGGTCATTACTCTTTGGGTAAGGGTCGTAGATAACCCTTGAGGGCATATTTACTCTGAGTTTTCTTATCCAATCCGCAACATATTAATGCATGCAGTATGTCCTCCTCTTATTGTTGTTGGATTTCTTCTTTGCATATTTATATGATTTTTTAGTATAATCTATGGGTCCTATTTGAGGCATGTATTTACAAGAATGTGATGTTATGATGCAAATGCAAGTGTTTATTGACGTATTTAGTTCAGTTTTCATGCTTTAGGTAGATGAATTCTGGGTTCTCACATATGATTATGTTAAATATATAACAACTAACTTTTCATTGTTATCTAGTATTCTAATAGTTCACTATAAATGTTGAATTATTTATCAAATTTTCATATAACACAGATTACTCATTGACCATTTAAAAAAATTATGATAATCGTCACAAATTTACAATAATTAAAAGGAAAAGTGAATGAATGACCATTATTATATGATTTGTTTCTAGCATCATAACATTGAATATGACATTCTTTGCGAATTTAAAGAAAACAAATAAAATTAATTGTTGTATGTACATATGCCAACACATAAATTATTTGTTTATAAGCTGATTTAGTTGTTGTGCGCAAAATCTGTTGACTTTTTTATAAGCAAGATATATTATGAAAGGTCCTATTGGTTTATTTGAGATCTGATAAAAAAAACTACATTTTATTCTCTTCTTTAGAGAAAGAGTATGGTAGACAAGAAAGGGTTGATAGGAGATGTAGAATGTCCAATTTGAAAACATTCCTAATTTGTTTCTTTAAAGAGAATAAAAAATAGATTTTTGTGGTAGTTGTCAATTCATGCAAAAAAATTTCCTATTTAGTGCGAAGCACTTCGTTAATTAGTAAGCCCTAATTTCATTTTTGCTTTTTTTAATTCTAGTTCGTATTCTATCAAATTGCCCTTCTTTGATCACGAGGGTTTGAACTTGTACTTTAGCCTTATTAGTAGGGATTAAAATGAATCAGATACACATCATATATGCTTATTTTCATATCCATATTCACACAATCTATATTGAATGTGAATAGTGATACGAATATGAGTCGGATATGAATTTAGAAAATCACAACTTAATAATCATATATGAATTCTGATCAAATATTTATCAAATGCGAATAATTGATTGAGTAAAGAGCGAATCTGAATAGAATACATACTATGTATGAAGTGACTTAGAAAAAATACTACTACAACACATGCGTTATAATAAAAAAATCTAACCAACCAATAAAAGATAAGTTGCAGAGGCACTGCTGTTGGATATGGATGGTGAAAAGAAACTGCTCTTCTCTTCCCCACTCCGCCTCCGCCCCTCCCTAGTGTGTCGACGCCCTCCCCGACTCACCTCTCCTCTATCACAACCACCGGCCTCGCACTCTTCTGCTCTTCTACCACTATTTGATGCCAAATTAACAATTGATGCTTCAATAAGGAAAACAACCTCAACTATGAGAAAACTAACCTTTCTGCCGAATTAGAACAAAAATTTCAACATTCGATCTTGACAGTTGCCTCAATTTGAAACTCGGATAATTGGCAGTGTCATTGAAGGACACAATCAACGGTGAATATACAATCAACAGAATCTCTTTACACATTCTATTCTGATGTTACAATTGGAAAATACATCAGGGGACATGATCAACATTGGATTTGAAATACATACACCAATTTAAAATACAGTGCTTGATTTAGTAAGGATTTATTATATGTGGACTGTTGTGGGTACCTATATATTGAGTTCATCGATGCCTACTAGATAAACGGGATACCCATTAAGAATTACTCATCTAATAATAATGAAATGATTTTGGTATTTGTTTTATGATTGTGATTTGATCATATTGATGGGTCTATGTAAGAAGTCTCACATCACATATTCTCATTGAGAGATTCATGATATTGTCTCACATCACATATTCTCACTGAGAGATTCATGATATAATATCCTGCTCTAGAGAGGCTTTCTCTCATGGTTTCTACCACTCATTTTGGAATAAGGGTTCCATGTAAATACCTATGCGTTCTTCGTATTTCTATCTTTGATTACGCTTTTGTACTATCATTTTCTACATGTGTTTGTGAAATATATTACCATCTGTTAAAATCAATCTCTACCTTTGTCAATATTTTGGTTGATTGCAAAAAAATGAATCATCTTCATTTTATAGATGAAGATTGATGCAATAATGTAGTAAAACGGATATAAATATACTTGTATCCATTTACATACTTATAATGAACCTACATTCCATTTTCAAATTGATACAAAATATTATTTAAATCCTATTGCATTCCTATAATTATGTTACATCCATTTTCAAACCGAAATATCTATCGATATCTGTATCCACGAAGAAAATTTATCAACATACACGTATTCATATCCTCATAGATGATTTTATTAGCATATAGAGATAGATTTCTTAGCTTTGACTGGCAAATGAATTCATAGATAATATTTGAAATAGGGTAAAATGGGGCTACCCTCAAGGGTAGCTAACTTAGCTCCTTCCATCCCGCTTTACTCATATTTTTTATTTTTTTGAAAAATAAAATTGTATAAATTTATTATTATATCCCTATATTATGTCACTCAAATTTCGTGAAAACAGAGACTCCAACAGCCTACATCTAGACAGAGTCGATTTAAAAAATCATGCGACCGTTAAAAATTTATCGTTTAGATGGAGGCCGTAGGAGTCTCTGTTTCTCACGAAATCTAAATGACATAATATAATGATATAGAGATGAATAGTCATAAAGAAATTTTCAAAAAAAAATTAAGAAAAAAAGGGCAAAGATCCCTAATAGTCGGGCCTGTTTGGTTGCAGAGTTGGACAGGGTTGAGTTGAGTTGGGTTGAGCTGGGTGAATAGTAATATGTGAGGAGGAAGTACCCTTATGAATAGTAACCAGGGTTGGACCAACCCTGCACAACCCTGCAACGAAACAGTGGGGCAGCCCATTGACTTTCCGACCCCAAGAAGACATCTCTTCTAAACACAGTCACCTCTCGAGCGTGAGAGCACTTCCCCATCTGATCTCTCACCACCAAAAGAGCAGAGCAATGGCGGATATTGCAGTGAACTTTGCCGTGCAGTTGCTCGGTTTAGCGCTGGACGAGATAAAGCTTCAGCGAGGAGTCCGTGACGACGTGGAGTGGCTGCACAGGGAGCTACAGAGGATGCGCTGCTTCTTGCTGGATGCCCAACGGCGGAGCTTGTTGGGAGAGGACGCAGTCAAGAATTGGGTCCGAGAGATCACCGATGCAGCCTATGAAGCCGAGGACATAGTCGCCAAGTTCGCCCCCAGAAAAGGCCTTGGTTTCAGGGCCACACTTCGCAGGTACGTTTTCCGATTGAAAGAGATTCGTGGTATCCGTAACGAAATAAAGAGGTTAAAGGAGAAGATAGTGGACATCGGGCAGAGCAGGGAAAGATATGGGATCACCAACAACAGCTCTAACGTCGGATGCAGTAATAACAATCTCGTGCATGAGTTGAAGAGAAGGCCCCTCTTCCAGGATGAGGAACATGTGTTTGGGCTCGAGAATGACAAGAACAGGGTGATGGAACTGTTGCAAACACTGCTTGGGTGGATCTCTCTCAGAACTACATCCGAAATCACTCCATTCACAAGCTATTGATTGAAATCGCAAAGCAGATGATGCCGGTTCCTCCAGATTTACAGAGCAAGAGAACCGATGAGCTTAGCGAACTTGTCAAAACAGAGCCGAAGGACAAGAGGTATCTTATTGTTATGGATGACATGTGGGAAACAGAAGTATGGGATCTGGTAAAAGAGCATCTCCCAGGCAGGAAGAACAGAAGCAGGATCATAATCACTACTCGGAATGAAAATGTAGCGGAACATCCTGCTTTGCACTTCCCACTCCATCATATGGAAGGTCTGGATGGCAAGCAGAGTTGGAATCTATTCACTCATCTAGTCTTCGAAGATGAGGCAGAAATTAGAAGGGGATGCATAGGTGAATTGAAGGATTTGGCGGAGGAGCTCGTGCACGGATGTGGTGGTTCACCCCTGGCACTCACGGTTTTAGGTGGTCTACTTGCTGGGAAGGAGAAGACATATGCTGCATGGCAAGGTGTACTCGGAAGCAAGAAGTGGCTGTGAGGTGATGCGGGGAGTAATTGTTTGGATATAATAAAGTTGAGTTATAGGGATTTACCGCATCATCTTAAATGGTGTTTCCTTTACCTGAGCGCATTTCCCGAGGACCACAAGATAGATGTGGAGAAGTTGATACGATTGTGGGTTGCGGAAGGCTTTGTTGCCAAGACAGGTTCTAATGATGAGGAAGACATTGCAAGGACATATCTTGAGGCTTTGAAGCAAAGGTGCTTAGTCCGGGTTTTTGATCCAACAATATACGATGCAGATTTCTATGAATATTGTCGCATTCACGATCTCGTACAGGAGCTAAGTATCAGTGAAGCAAAGCAAGCCAATTTCATGAATTCTGAAATAAAAAATGGAGGCAATCGAGTAATACATCGGCTTTCCCTCCAAGATGGAAGCACGTTGCTCGGTCTTGATGATACAAGTCCATCACTGCGGACATTGCTGAACTTCACAGAGACGAAGATAACAACTTTCAAACATTTCAATTTACTCAGAGTGCTTGATCTTGAGGGGGCTAAATTTGATAGGCTACCTGAGGAAGTGGGAGACATGATCCTATTAAGATACCTCAGCATTAGATGCACATACTCCTGGTCACTTCCGAATTCTATAAGCAAATTGCCATACTTAGAAACTCTTGATTGTGATCAATGTCTTTTTAATATACCTTATAGTGTATGGAAGATCAAGACACTCAAACATATATTAGGGGTAAAGATGGATAGGCAAGTTGATATTTCACATCTAATTAAGCTGCAGACTCTCGAGGGGAGAAAAGCAACTCCAGATTTTGTACTTTCCTTGTTGTATCTGACCCATCTCCGAGTGTTATCCGTTGAGAGTATTGGGACTTGGGAGAATACAATTCTGCTGCCGATGGATTTTTTTTTTTGGGATATTTACACCCATAACCCTGAGTAATATGGTAATTACCCCAGAAACCTTTTAAAAACACTAATTATCCTCAGGACCCTGAATAGCAATTAACTCTTACACTCATGACCTTGCGTTATCTTCCATCCAATTTACCGTTAACTATTAACGGTATCCGTTATGTATTTTATATTTATACCCTTTAAATTTCTATTATTTACAAAAAAACTCATTTATCATCTTCCTTCTCCACCTTGTCATCTTCCTCCTCCAAGCAGCACCCACGTCCTCCTCCTCCAAGCAGCAAGCTCCTCCGACAATCTCCTCCTCCCCTTCGTCCTCCAAGCAGCACCCCGCTCCCGCGCGACTCCGCCTGCAGCCCCCCTCCCCCCGCGCGACTCCGCCTGCAGCCCCCCCTCCCCCACGCGACTCCGCCTGCAGCCCCCCCTCCCCAGCGCGAGTCCCCCTGCAACCCCCTCCCTCGCGCGACTCGCCTGCAGCCCCCCCTCCCCCGCGCGACTCCGCCTGCAGGACCCCCTCCCCGCGCGACTCCGCCTGCAGACCCCTCTCCCGCGCGCGACTCCTCCCCCGCGCGACTCCCCTGCAGGACCCCATCCCCTCCCCCGCGTGACTCCCCTGCAGGACCCCACCCCCTCCCTCGCGCGACTCGCCTGCAGCCCCCCTCCCCCTCCCTCGCGCGACTCCCCTGCAGCCCCCCCCCCCCCCCCCCCCCCCCGCGCGCGAGTCGCCTGCAGCCCCCCCTCCCCCGCGCGACTCCCCTGCCGCCCCCCTCCCCCGCGCGACTCCCCTGCCGCCCCCCCTCCCCCGCGCGACTCCCCACTCATGTCGAGGTCATCACCTGGAGCACCTGCTCCTTTCCCAGGCGCATTCATCCATCCGGGATTTATCCTTCCAGGTATATCTCTCTAGATCTTCTCTTCCTTTCACTTCCTCTTTTTCCTGTGTATCTCTTCTCGATTTCTTCCTCCGATTCCTCTTCCATTTCTGCTCTTCATCCTTCTCCTTGGTTTCAAATCCAAAACGACATCTCAATTGATCGATTTCATCGCCATTCCTGATCAGTCCATTTTTTTCCATGTCTATTTGTATCGATCATCGCCTACCGAGTTTTTCCATCGCATCACTCGATCCCTTTCTTCTCCATTTTGCTGGGATTATAATTCATTCACACCTAATATTTCTGTTGTGGTCCGAGCCGTGGAGCTCGAGACGAGTTCTATTTGCATGTCACAGGTAAAACATCGGGTTTCATCCTTCCAGCTTGAAGCGTTCAAACCTGTATCTGGAAGCTCTTATCGAGCACTTGGAATAACATCTGATTTGAACAACGAAGCTTCTACAACCATTTAGAGATTCGCTCTGATTTCTAATTAATCAACGGATTCAAGGTGCCATAACTTACGGTTAATTCACACAACCAACGTATGCATGAAGTATCTGACGCGTTGAGGAGAACCTGGAGATTGAAAGTCCAAATTGATTCATTTGGAGTTGACCGGAGAATGATCGGTACTAAAGGTCTCGTATAGATCATCGCCTCCGCTGGAAGAACACAGAAATCACCGCCGTACATTGACCCTATCGGAATTTCGCAGCCACCTGGTGTTGTTTCAGATCAGAGACGCATCGCCTGTCCAAGCCCCGCCGTCGTGATTGAAGTTGTCACTGCATGTGATAATATTGGGGAAGAATAATATAAACTCCAGATCCAAGGGAAGCCGCACCTGCAGATTTGAACATTTGTTAAAGCTTTCACCAGGAGCAAAACGAAGCTTCCTCCTTGAACTGCCGCCACACTCGGGAAACATCTTCGAGATCCAAACAGAAACACCGCCGCATGAGATTTTGGGGAAGAACAGGAGTCCCGTTCCAGACTGAACTGCAGCCCTGCAGCCCCCCTCCCCCGCGCGACTCGCCTGCAACCCCCCCTCCCCCGCGCGACTCCCCTGCAGCCCCCCCTCCCCCGCGCGACTCGCCTGCAGCCCCCCTCCCCCGCGCGACTCCGCCTGCAGGACCCCACCCCCTCCTCCGCCCGCCTCCGCCTGCTCGGCCTCCTCCGTGAAAGTTCCCACCATGCAAGCTCCATGCAAGCTCCAGGATGGAACCTACTTCTTCCTTCCTTCTTTTCTTTTTTTGATTAATCTCCACCGTAGGATCTTGAATTGGGTTAGATTAACTCTGCTATTTGGTTGAGTTAACGAACGAAACTAACGGAAGGTTATAGATGTAAAACGGCGTGGTTATTCAGGGTCCTGAGGATAATTAGTGTTTTTAGAGGGTTTCTGGGGTAATTACCATATTACTCAGGGTTATGGGTGTAAATATCCCTTTTTTTTTATGGGTAAGGGGTATCATCTGTATTTCATTCACAAAATGTTAAATGTACATGCTTGGGCCTCTGCAGGCCATACAAAAGTAGACCAAAAAAAGTATGAGCAGTGGGATGTCAAAAACACTGCAATTACACAGCAAAAATGAAGATGAGAAAACTCTAATTGGGGTGTTCAGGAGTTGTTCAGGAAGGGATTGTCGTTGACGCTGGCAACAATGGAGGCAGCAATTGACGAAGAAGACGAGGAATGCCGCGAGGCCTATCTTGAGTTTCGCTCCCTCCAAATTTCCCAAACAGTAGAAGAAAGTAAGATGCACCAAGGATGCTTTTGATTGCCGAACGGGGTTGTGCAAATCCAATCAATGAAGCTCGTGATCGATAGTGGGAAAGGGGGCGCGGGAGGCCCAAGTCCATAAGTACGATATTCCAAATATCCTGTGCAAAAGAACAGCTGAAGAAGAGATGGTCGCGACTGCCGATGGATATTTGGAAAGCTATGGGAAGTTGGCCTTTCTTAAAGTTCCTCGATCTACGTGGATTCGACATGAAAGATGCAGTATGTGACAAACATGGATTTCCGCGTTTGCAAAGATTTTACATGTTTGACGTTGATTTTGATTCGTGGGAAGTGGAAAAGGGCTCGATGCCATCTTTGGAATGCATCTTTATGTATGATTGTGGAGGGCTAAAGAGGCTCCCGAACGGTTTAGCACATTGCAAGAAGCTCCGTATATTACAATGCTTGAGGATGGGTGATGAATTCATGCAATGGTATTATAATGGCATAGAGGACAACACGTGGGAGTTCCATTACGTTAGATCTATACAGATAGGGGATGATGTGAGTGCATTCCCAAAACGGTTGAAGGATTTCCTATGTGGTTGTACATGTCTTGTGCGTAAATTGATTGCTCAGTTGTCTTGTTCAAGTCTTTTCTGATTTTTTTTTCAAACAATTACGTGTAATTAAGTCATATTTCTTATATATTTTCTTGTCATTAATTAGTAACTATGTAAGTCATGTTGACATCTGGCAAGTTTCGCCCGAATCATGCATTTTATGGTGGCATATGGTTCTTTGATCAATATTTGAGTTCAATGGGGTGGGTGGGTGTCATTTACATGTAATTGCATATTTATATAGCTAAAGTTAAAATTGAAATTACATATTTATACGATTAAATAAACAAAGGATCTGATGTTATTTTATGTTTGTTTTAACCATTTGTAGTAACACTACAAATAAACCTCTTATGGCAACACAAAGCAGCTAGCTTTCCGCAATTGAATTTCGGTTGTCACAAAATTAGCAAATGTTGTGTCAATGCGAGCTTTTCTTTATATGTATATATATATATATATATATATATATAAGTTGAATATAAATAAATTAATTAAAAATATAGGGTGTAAATACTTTTGTCTAAGATAATATTGTTTACTAATAAAATGTCAAACTAAAAAACAAAACAAGAACGTATCCAAATGTTTAAAAAAATGTATTTCTGAAACGAAGGTATCTATTTTTACAATTCTGGCTACAAAAAACTTTCATTGCTATGATTTAACTGCCATACAAAATCTATTACTAGAAGTAGAGTAGCCACAAAATTCCATCAATAACATATTCCATGTCATTTACTCCGATGGAAACTTTCTTACACATAGTGTAGAATGAATCCGCAGATAAAATACATCTTACTTTGAGACAACCGAATCTACGTTGAAAAAGAAGTAATTCCAGCCATAATTTTTGGTTGCTACAATTCCTCACTATCGTGTTAATTTGTTGTAGTAGGAGGATATACCTTTTCCTATTTGAATCATTTATTTTTTTATAGGTTCTTATTGAACTATCAAGCTTCATTATCGAACTTCAGTTGAACAAATTTCTTATTTTACCAATTTTGTCTTAAGTAATAGTGTTAAGGAATGTTATCAAATCAAACTTAAACATTCAATTCATAAACAAACTCAAATTGGAATATATGTTTCAAATTTTCTTATAAAAATAAATGTCCGTTCTTTGTCTCTTTATTTCATTGTAAACCCTATTAGTGTCTATATATTCAAAGAAACTGAGAAACATTACACAATAAGTGGTACATGTAAGGAGTGGATGAGAATTTATTACAACAAGAATTAGCTTAATTAATGAACGAGTTAGTGATTCCTTATTATATCATTCGAAAAATAATAATAGGGGTTTTTCCAAAAAGAAAGAATGTGCATGATCGCTGCTTGCCTATTATGCGAGCCTTCTTCATCCCCTCCCTGAGCTTCACTCTATAGACGGAGCGAGCCCCCGTAATCTGAGCAGAGAGTTGAGCCTCGTAGCTTTGATCTGGGCCTACAACATTATTTAATTTAAGATTATCTTTTATTCTCAAACTATGCAACAAATATCTTTTTATTTCTATATTATGAGTATATATGTTGACTTTTTAAGACCTTTTGTTCATATTGTTACTTAAATTAGTAACATTAAATGTTAGAAACTTGTATCTCAAGTTAGGTCATGCATATATAAGCATATATATTTTGATGATTGCAAAACATGTGTATATAGCTTGGAGTTGAATTAAAAGTCAAGAGATTAAAGGACCAAGAAGAAGATCAAGTATAAAGAATTCAAATCTTATAGTAGAGAATACGTTTAAGAATAAGGAATTCAAGCTCAAAATAGTTCGAGCTCAAGATAAAGTTGACAACGTTTCATTTACCGAGTCTTATATTTGTACCTCTCTTCATGTTATAAAGAGCCTCAAAGAATATCTTGCATCATGCATATCCTACACTCAAAAAGTCGACCTCATGTAAAAGATCGAAAGTGATTGACCACTTTTTCTGACATGATCGATCAATTTTTATTACTAGTTAAAAATAGATCAATGATGAATCTCCTTTTCATCATCTTTATTCTATCATTTTTTCCTTAAAAACCATAGTAAATGCGTGTAAATACTATTAATTCATGCATTTTAACATTCATGCATTATTGTATAAAGTGTGCATAATATACAGTTTTTAATGCCAAAATTATAGAATAAAGAAAAGAAAAGAAGAAGAATAAAATATCAAAGATATTTTATGACCTTAAACCCTGAGACCTAGGCATCTTTATGGCTAGATCTATAAGGAATAAAGTAGAGGGAGATAAGGGTCCACAATACAATAAAATTCCTATTTATTAATTCATTTATTATTCTTTTTGGGACCTATTTTTGGTTCTACTTTTTATACATCAAATAAAGAAATTGTGAACATGAAAGTTGTAGATAATAAAATATAGAAAAATATAAAATTTATTTTACACAAAAATAATACAAAGAATAAAAGATACACTCAGAAAAAGTTTCGAAAATCCCAACTTCCCAGATCCATATCTCTAAAATAAAAAATCAAAATATGTCAAAATCAACTTTAATTATATATAAATTTTAATAAGCTATCTAATGAAAGTGGTTTCGTAATTTTTGGAGTTAACATGTTAAAGTTATGTTTTGGACTCCTATTATATAACTTACCCGATTAAAATAACCGTTTTATTTATTATTCATTATTTTTATAATATTATATTTTTTATAATTTAGTAAATATTATTTATAATATATGTACATATTAAAATAATAATAAAAGCATGAAGAAAATATTAAAATAAAATACTTATATAAAACTCATAAATGAACTACCAATATCTATACATATATAAATATTACACCTATTTAATTAATTGTATATGATACATCAGAAAAATATAATAAAAATAAGTTTATGTATATAAAATAAGTTATAATTATATAAAAAATAATTTAAATTAATAAAATCAAAAATAAAAATAAAAGACTTAAATAAATAGACAAATATAATTATATGTAACCCCTAAAATGTAATTTGTAATATAAAGTACTAAAAAAGAAATAAAAATCATAATAAAATACTTTGAAAAAAATAAATATTTTTTATTTTATAACTTAAAATTAATAAATTCATTTATTAATTAACATTTAATTTATAAATAATTTCAGGCTGGATTTTTCCAGGTTGGTCAACGTGGACCAACCAAGGTGCGTCAAGGGTTGACCGATGATCAACTCCTCTGATATCCTGAAGCCCTTGTCAGATCTGGTTTTCACCTCAATTTCTACCCTTTTTGGGGCTCTATACTTGCACCCTTTCATGTCGTGCCTTTGATGACTTGTTCTCCGCATATATCGATGATACACACCCAGATTTTTCCTCAGGGAATGGATCATCGATTCGATCGATTTACACCGGTCTGGAATGTACCTGCAATCCAGAGAGGGGGTTACACTCTCCAAAACAATGATATTAATCCTATAGCTTGGTTTTAGAGTTAAATATGTTTAGCAGCCCCAATTTTATTTGGTTGTCACTTTTTTTGGATATTTCTATAAGAAAAACAATCGTCTAATGGATTTTTTGATTTTTTTTACTCTTAAGTGAGATGAAATCATGGGAGGAAGTTAAAAAAGCTGATGCGATGGAAATCAATGATGCATGCACGTGTATAGAAATGCATACCTTGCTCCAACAATCTACATGCAAAATGATCCTCGCATAAATTTAAAGAAAAAAATGTAAACTACCTAAATGATGCAAGAGAAACCATCCTAAATAGAAGCTTCTATTATGGGAAGAACTGATTTATTTTGAATAAACCCAATCGATCTATATGAACCGATATTCTATTAGGTGTTTGGACCTAATCGCTACCTAGTTCAACTAAATAAAAGCCTAAGTCTAAGGGCTAACACACAAAAATAATAAAAATAAAGGCATGAAACTTAAATCCATGTGAAACTAAAAGTTGATGAAAACTACGAAGAAAACCCAGTGAGGTTCCTTGAGTGCACCGACACTCGGCGAAACAGACCCCGAATAAGAGTGTCCAAAGTCTCTCACAAAATTATTACAAGTTTATACATGAATGAAATAAAATGAAACCAAAATCTACATATGTCTCCTCCTCCTCCTTGGATGCTCTCTCCTGCTGGTCGATGTAGAACGCTTGACCTCCGCCTCGCTTGGATGCGTCGGCTCTCCTAAGATAACCTCTCTCACTCCGCGGACGCTCGCAACAAATGTGAAACAAGAAGAGTGTCAAAGGTAGTTATAGGAAATAAAAACAAATAAAATAAAAGATAATAAATAAAAAATAAAATCAGAAACAAACAAACAATGAAAACAAACTTCTATCTACCTAGCCGTGCTCCCCAACAACAATGCCAATATGATGGCACGAGGGCTAGCTCGGCTTAAGTTGAATCATTAATGTGTCATTGTCACCTAAGTTATCCTCATGAGAATCGATAAAAATTTAACCAGTAAAGAAATTGAACAAATCAAACAAGTGGCCCAGCTATTATTATTAACCCAGTATAGCGACTATGGTTGAGCACAAGAAGCACAATTAAACCTAGGCAGTCAAATCAAGTGATTCAAAAGGATCTTTATTTTCTTTTTAATAGTTTCAAATTTTATAAATTTTTAATTTTCGAACATAATAAACTAAAGACAAAACATAAATGCAAATAAATGCTCTTTTTTAGATTTTTCAAGTAGGCTAAAAGTACACAGAAAATTCAAAGTGAACAAATATGAGTATTTTCTAAAGATAAAATATCAAATTATCTCAAAACTTCTGTATGTTATTTTATCAAAAATATATGAAAATAATAAAATCGGGAACTGAAATCATAATTTTTTGGTTTTTGGTTGATTTTATATGATTTTTATAATATTTTTAGTTTATTTTGCAAATTTTTAGGGTTTTTTATAAAAGCAAATGCAATGAAATTTAGATAAAAATCCAAACAAGTCAAAATACAACTACTCTATTTTTTGGAATTTTTTAAGGTATATTTCGAATTTTGATGATTTTTCTAAGGCAAATAGAGAGTTTTTCTACTATTTTTAAATTTTAATAATAGTAAATAAAAGGAATATAGCAAAAAAAATCATCACAAATAAAACACACTAATAGGAGATACATATATTTTTTATGGAATTTTTAGAGTAATTTTATTATTTATTATTATTAATAAAAGAGAGCAAAAAAATAAACAGCACAGAAGGACCTAGATGTGAATATTTAAGTTCCAGGGTCCTAATAATAACAAGCTATAAAAGTCGAAGGGCCAGGGCTTATGTGATATTCCATAGAACTTCCTCTATTTCATTAACCAATAAGAAAACGTCTAAGATTGCAAAATACCCACAAAGGCACGTGAAGACAGACATGAGTTCGACTCAATTGGACTAAAAATAAATAAAGAAAACATAAGGCCCTAAGTGCAAAAGGTTTTGAAGTAATTACTACAATTAATAAACTAAAGCAAAATAAAGGAAATGGCATGGTTAAAAGTGCAATATACCTTGCATGACACATGGCAGGCGTGTGGAGGCTTTCTGACGTACGGTCCTGATGCGCCTCTACAAAATCCCTGACGGTGTAGGATCGTGGCGTTGACGTATGGTCCTGATCGATCTTGGTGAACGGATCTGACAGTGTGGGTAAAACAACCGGTGTGTGGTCAGATTTGTCCCAGACCTGATTTGTGCGCCTAAATTTGGGCGCTAACATGTGTCTCAGATCAAATCTGGGACCGAGGGCTCCTTCATCAAATGGAAGAAATGGAAATATCGGTGCAGATGGTGTGTAAAAATGGAGCTCTGACCTGATGGTTGGAGCAACTGTGGCGAACGGTGGTTGATGCATCGATCGAATGAACTGAGCGAAAAGGAAAGGGAAAGGGAGATACCTGAGGGTTTTGCTATGATCGATAAAGAGAAATGGAGATGGAGGCGAGGTCATGGCCTCGATTTTGCTGCGAAAGGCAAAAGAGGTTGGTCACAACGGATGTCTCTTGGCCACGTGGCGAGCTGCATCGACTCAACAACCAATCGCCGGGCTCCAA